>CM075103.1:24282965-24549347 GCA_037576195.1 Phytoseiulus persimilis | reverse complement strand
GGGTGATTTAAACTTGAACTTGTAATACCCCCTCAAAAGGCAATAATTATCGAATTCATGGAAAATCAATTCGATCTTGAACTATTGACCGATCCTGAGACATCGACAACGCGTGGCCAAACATCATCGATATTATATCCTCAAGAGGCAACCGAGATTGCTCCTGTGATACACGCATAAGCTATTTCAGTCATCATAAACCGGTATTCACTTTCCGAAATAATTGTAACCGATTTTCTAACCTTCAAATGCCAATTCGATGAACGCCCGTCAACGTTCCGAGCACTGAAGATAAGACTGTCGATAATGAATGAGGGGGTTGCAGGCGGACGCACTCGAGAACTTTAGGATACATGTCACCGCCATCGCCGAAAATCTCGATGCGCTGAAGCATTTCCCCCTCTCGAGGGGTGGAACACACCCCCTCAAAATTGTTGTCCCTCGCGTTTCTGCGCCCCGGTTTCAACCCGTGGATGAACCGTTCTGGTTTTTTTTTTCCGGCTGATACACAGGGAGGCCCCTTTAATTAGAGATTCCGTATTCCCTGTGTCACTTGAGGACTTTCGAGTCGACTTTTTCAGTACTTACCGTCGAACCCCAGAGATTGGACAGTCCGACTTCAACGGATCCAGATCGATAACTCAACACCGAAGCAGGGTTCAGCGCCCGTTGTCCTGTCAAGTGATCCACGGTGTTCGGGAAGAGCGGGACAATCAAGGAAGTCAACATGGCGTGGGAACGAGGACCCGATATTTCTTGCTCATCGGCTTGGCTGGGTTCCCTTCGTTAGGAGGATTTGCTGGATCTTGAAGTCGTGCTCGTCGTGCTTGGGATGGTTCATCATCTCGAATATGCTCACATGTGGCGATCTTGCTTCTTGGTGGGGGCGTTGTGCCATCCTTCCAGATGGTCTTGTGCGGCTGCCGAACCTTTTTGGTTATCCGTGGGATCTGTGAGTTAGTTACTGAAAGGAAGATATATTGATAATTGTATCAGTCAATGTGTCAGAGGGCTTCATTGGATCTCAATAAGAATCAAATCGCAACCATGATGATTCCAGAGGGAGCGCGGGTGGTGGGGCTCTCTAGCCAAGTTCGGATGTAGTATTCTCGTACACATTACTGCTTACTTGTTCGGGAGTAGGAAGTTACGCTAAGGGCATCATCCGGCCCTTGAAGATGCCATGTAAGGAGTCCAGCTGGCTGACGAGCGAGGAAAGACCGTGAAGGTTCTATCCATGAAGACACAGGAAGCCTCGTATAGAACTTCAGTGTTTCCTCGGTGCAGAAGCCCAACGTTCGATCTTTTTTGGACCGTCATCCACCTGCCAATAAATTCCCTTCATTCTCGGTTCTGGTCCAAGGAACCTCCAGTCGATTTCAGCCAGCGTTTTCGGAGCGCAGGCCGGCTTGTGAGAGCGGTGTCTTCGCAAGCACGATTATGATTATTATTCATGGTCATATCATTTTATTATTGATAACCCATCTCTGCTCTCGGGTATTATTAATCACTACACCCTCTACCCATTCAAGACTGATAATTCGAATGATTTCGACTGAAATAATACTCATGAGGACTGGCTCCCCCATGGCAGTCGAGATCTGATGAATCAAGAGAGGTATAGTTCGGGTTGATGTCATCAATGTAAGCGAACGTCGTAGTGGTTATTTTGTGTCCAAACATTCGCATTATCAAACACTTATCAGATAGGATAAGACCTTTATTTTCGAAATCGAGGACTCCAGAGGAGAAGTTATTGGGTGTCGAAAGACAGCTGCAGCCCCGCAAGGTAATCTCGGTGCTTCCTCTGCCCTCGAGGATTATTTCGTCGCCCGTTTCGAGTAACCTCAGGATCTCCTCCACTTTGCCGACGGACTCTCCGGCTGTTCGATTATCTCCGTCTGTTGGGAATCCAGCAGATCGAACAAGCTTTGATCTGGGTGGAAGAAGTTGATGGGGCCACTACACTTGCCTCGCTGCCTCCATGATGGACGCTGTAATTTTCCGACGGCACGTTTTCCGTATCACTCCGCTCCATCTCCGAGCTTTCCAGTAGACGGTATCGAACTCCGTGTCCGCTCCGCTCAATTCCATATCCGAGCTCTCCATGGAGTTCGGTATCGGACTCCGTGTCTGCATAACTCCGCTCCATATCCGAGCCCTCATGCAGTCGGTATCGGACTCCGTGTCTGCATAACTTCGCTCCATATCCGAGCTCTCGAAGCACTCGGTAGCGGACTCCGTGTCCGTATACGAGCTGCTCATGTCGTCTGTATCGGACTCCGTGTCGGGACGTAACCAGATCTGGAGCGGAACCAGCGTCACATCCGTCTGATTCGATCACGACGGAGCTCAGAACCAGGGCACGTTCGTATCCATCTCACCTTCAGGACATTTGGCTTTCCTTAGGCACCAGAGATGTCGAGGCTGGACCATTGATTCTGGTTGGATATGGCTGTTGGCGCTCCAGGCGGTGAGCACTGCAATGGTGTTCATTGTGAAGTTCGGAGCTACAATGTAGTCAGACGCAAACTCTCGAGTGAAGCGAAGCAGGCGCATCCAGCGCGTTTTATGCCTCTCCTCGGTTGCGAGCTCTTCTCTCACTGTTGCATCTCGCCGAATTCCTCCGGAAGCCCGATCCATGATTTCGAAGTTTGATTCAATCTCACCAGGCGCTTCCGCCGCTCTTGATCAGATCTGCAGGACCTCGGCAGTACCCAAAACCGCAACAGCAGATTCAGCTGCTGCGCCCCTGTATCGAGAGCACGAGGTTCCCGTTTGGAGCCCCAGATGCTCTGGGTATTTTGAAACGAAACGAGGCCCGTCCAACATTCCGTGATTGAGCGCACATTCCATACTCCATCGCATGGTTGAACTGTCTGAACGAAGTGGGAAATGGTGGCATGGGGACTGGCCTAGGTTGGGGGAGCTCACGACGAACCCCTCAAGAGCTCGTCGAATCTCAGGAGGGAGCTCCTGAAAAAACTTATTCATTCGTGCGAGAAATGTTTCAACCATGGACCCCTGTGAGTGTAGAGCCTCCGGTTGGACGGCTCGATCTGAGCGATCTCAGGTGATCCACGAGAATCTCGATCCATCCGGTCCTCGAGAGCTCTCCGCAGAAGTCTGCGGAAGCTTTCCCAGAACTCTGCTTCCTTGTTCGGAGTAGGAAGTACGCTAAGGGCATCATCTGGCCTTGAATAAGCCATGTAAGGAGTCCAGCTGGCTGCGAGCGAGGAAGAGACCGTGAAGGTTCCATCCATGAATACACAGGAAACCTCACATAGAACTTTCAGTGTTTCCTCGGTGCAGAAGCTCAACGTTCGATCGTTTGAACCGTCATCCACTGCCAAGAAACTCTCTTCATTCTCGGTTCTGGTCCAAGGACCCTCCAAGTCGATTCCAGTCAGCGTTTTCGGAGCGCAGGCCGGCTGTGAGAGCGGTGTCTTCGCAAGCACGATTATGATTATTTTCATAGTCATAGTCATGATTATGATTATACCCATCTCTGCTCTCGGTATTATTAATCAACTACACCCTCTACCCATGCAAGACTGATAATTCGAATGATTTCGACTGAATGAATAATACTCATGAGGACTGGCTCCAGCCATGGCAGTCGAGATCTGATGAAATCAAGAGAGGTAATAGTTCGGGTTGATGTCATCAATGTAAGCGAACGTCGTGGTGTTTTTTTCTGTCCAAACACTCGCATTATCAACACTCATCAGATAGGATAAGACCTTTATTTCCGAAATCGAGGACTCCACAGAGGAGAAGTTATTGGGTGTCCGAGAGACAGCTATCAGACCAGCAAGGTATTCTCGGTGCTTCCTCTGCTCCTCGAGGATTATTTCGTCGTCGCCGTTTCGAGTAACCTCAGGATCTCCTCCAACTTTGCCGACGGACTCTCCTGCTGTTCGATTATCTCCGTCTGTTGGGAATCCAGTAGATCGAACAAGCTTCGATCTGGCTGGAAGAAGTTGATTGGGGGCCCGCTACACTTAGCCTCTCTGCCTCCATGATGGACGTTGTCGTTATCCGACGGCACGCTTTCCGCATCACTCACCCCATCTCCGAGCTTTCCATGTAGTCGGTATCGAACTCCGTGTCCGCTACGCTCAATTCCATATCCGAGCTCTCCATGCAGTCGGTATCGACTCCGTGTCTGCATCACTCCGCTCCATATCCGAGCTCTCGATGCATTCGGTGGCGGACTCCGTGTCCGTATACGAGCTGCTCATGTCGTCTGTATCGGACTCCGTATCAGCGACGTAACCAGAGTCTGGAGCGGAACCAGCGTCACATCCGTCTGCTTCGATCACGATGAAGCTCACGAACCAGGGCACGTTCGTATCCATATCACCTTCAGGACAGTTGCGTTCCTTGGGCACCAGAGATGTCGAGGCTGGACCATTGATTCTGGTCGAATATGGTTGTTGGAGCTCCAGGCGTGAGCACTGCAAATGGTGTTCATTGTGAAGTTTGCAGCTGCAATGTAGTCAGACGCGAACTCTCGAGTGAAGCGGAGCAGCGCACCCAGCGCGTTTTATGCCTCTCTCGGTTGCGATGCTCTTTCTCTCACGGTGTGCATCTCGCCGAAAGCCCGATCCATGATTTCGAAGTTTGATTCAATCTCAACGGGCGCTTCCGCTCCCGATCAGATATGCACGACATCGGCAGGTACTCAGAAAAACCGCAACAGCAGATTCCGCTGCTGCGCCCCTGTATCGAAGCAGCAAGGTCCCCGTTTGGAACCCTAGATGCTCTGGGTATCTGAAAGGGAACGAGGCCTGTTCAACATTCCGTGATTGAGCGCACACTCCATACATTCATCGGATGTGTTAATTGTCTGAAAAAGGGGATATGCTAGCATGGGGACATGGCCTAGGTTGGGGGAGCTCAGAACGAACGACCCCTTCAAGAGCTCCTTGAAGCTACAGGAGGGAGCTCCCTGAAAAAACTTATTCATTCGTGAGAGGAATGTTCAAGCATGGACCCACTACCAGCTCGGCATTCGAGACCAATAGGGTGGTTAGCGGAGAGATCCGAGCGATTGCACATGTTCCCTCCTCGTACGCCCTCATGTAGGCAGATCGCTGGACTGGGTAGATTGCACTGCTGCTCGTTCCACGTGAACGTGTTTCCTTTCGATGAACCAATTTTTCCAGGTTTTCCGAAGTCTTTCTTGAAATTTCCCGGCGACAATCTCTGCGGCCCAAAGGGTCCTCTCTTGCCTCAGCGGCGGACTCGGAGAGGGGGCGATGTGTTATCGCCTACCCTCGATTTTGGCGCAGAAATGCGCACTTCTTCGGGCTTGTTTACTGGGGTGTAACTGGGAGTGGAACGAAAAATCGCAGCGGGAGGCCTTCAAGATTCTTCCGAAGCGGGGAAATTTGAATTAATTCTGAATCCCATTTATGAATCCCGGTGTCGTAGAATAGTAGAAGATACCGCAGGTGATGTTGTATAGATGAGAGTGTGGTGGAGAGCAGACGACTGAGGTTTGTAGATTTGAAGCTTTCGCGTGTGAGCGAGTTCGGGCCGTCGAGTATGGGGCGTGCTGTATAGGTATATACTCATGCCAGTATTTTCGTATCCTTTGCGAGTTTGGTCCTTCTTCTGATCCTCTACCGGTTGTTGGGGCTAAATGTCGCGGAATTCCCGGAGCAGAATTGGCATGTGGGTTGAATGTGATAGCTTTGCGTCCTCATGAGAATACAGCGAATCAAGCCAATTCGATGACGAGGGAATGATCCAGGAGGAGATCCTGAATCCTGCCATTGAGGAGATATTCCGAAAATTCCACCGTGAAAACCAAAGGATGCCGAAGCGGATCGAGCGGATATCCAGTATCGGGCCAGTGCTCTGACGTGAGTACGCAGAGTAACTTTGGGTTCCATGTGAACCGAATCGTGCTTCCAACTCCTCCTCCGAGGACAGCTTTCAGTACGATGGTTTTCGAAGATTATTGGGACAAGGATTAGGAACGGCATCCTGAACAATCCCTCCTTGTGACAAGAAATTGATCCAGGAGGAGATCGTGTTTGCCATTGAGAAGATACTCTGAGGTTTCCACCTTATAATCAGAGGGAACTGGAGCGAATCGGCATCGAATTCTCCTCCATGGGCCTCGGGAAGTATGGTTAGATCGTAACCTAGTCCTCCGCCTCAAAGAAGTCTGGTTTTGGACGGCTACTTCGGATCGCCACGCGTGTTCGTGTGTGTGTATCGGTTATGGTCCCGCAATGATCCACGCGATGCGGGCTCGAGACACACGGCCACAATTTCAAGATCCCTGTGGAACTTTCATTCTCGTTTTCCTTCCGTTGAGGTGGGTTCGGGAGGCCTTCGAAAAGATCACCACTATCTATCTCCGGGTCTCAACCGTACTATTTGAAACCGCACTAAATGGGGTACTCGATACATGGCAGTTCGACTTCGTGGATCCTCCACCAGCTCCCAACCGATTTCAAACATGCATCCCGACCAAGGAAGAACCTTGGCTTGGGTTCAGAGGCAGACTCGGTGATTCTTCGACCTCGCTCTTGCCGCGGATCAACCCTGGAAATATATTCTGCCAAGTCATCAACCATACGAAGTAAGCTTCGCTAGGTGGTGCACTGGTGGAGCTCCTCTGGTGGAACCTCGATACAGTCTTCGTCGTTCTCAGACTCCTCGTGAGCTCGTTCTTGATCCATTCCGAAGAGCGTCTGATTGTCAAACCCGTCTGGTTTCCATATTATTAGCTCTTCTATGGTCTCCGTATTTACGTCATCTAGACCTCATTGCTTTGCGATTTCCACCCTGTTTCCAATAATCTCAGTACGTTGTTCCTTATTGTTGACTGACACACTCGCGCAATGTGGAGAATGATTTTCCAAACTGCTCTCATATTGTGTGCCGAGACCTCATCCCAGGCCTCGACTATGTTGACGACAACTTTCTTGATGTCGTATGTTTTTCCTGAATTCGACCTACATAGGATCATCTCCCGTCGCGTCCTTGATAGTTTGGGACATCGTTCGGCGCCAGTAGTAAGCCTTGAAGGTTGAAATAACACCTTGGTCCATGGGTTGGATCAAGGGGGCGTATTTGACAGTCCCGTTTGATGACCCGGAGCATTAACCAGGAGTAGAAGGATTTTGAATCCGATTCTCTTCGTGCGACAGTATCTTTCTGTCGCTGGCAAATAGTTGATGGACCAATCCTCGAAAAGAGCTTTTGTCATCCACGATTTTGGATCCGACCGCCAGAGCACAAACAGTGCCTCTTTGCGAATTTCCTTGAGAGCTCGAGGATTCTTTGCTCGGTAAACAAGCATCGGCTTCAGCTTGAAGTCCCCTGCTGTGTTGATGCCAAGATGGAGTGTCAGACGATCTTTTGCGATTTTGTGACCGTTGAAAAATTTTACGGTTAACGCTTCGAATGTTCAGGAGGGACTCTTCTCTAAGAAGAGCCCTGTTTCATCTTGATTGAAGATCTGCTCATCCAAGTAGCCTTCTCTCTGGATCAGTTCTCCAAGTTACTCTGGGGATAGCGCAGCCGCTTAGTGGTCGGCGCTGGCGGACTCGCCTTGAATGCGGATGTTGCGGAAGCCTGCTCGTTGCTTGAAACGATCGAACAATCCTCGACTTCCAACAAACGGTTCGGAGCCTGTCCCGTTTTCATCTACATTGAATGTTCCGAGATCCTCGTGCAGACTCAAGGCTCCGCATGACACACCTCGCACGAACCACAATGCCCGAATCTTATATGTGCCGGGACTTGAGGTGTGAAACTTGACCCGGAAGTTTCATTTGGCAACTAAGATCGGAACCATATCCGTTAACTTTGATTGTTGAAGGGATTTTTTCGAGGTTACTCCAAAAAATAAAACTGTGGAGCCGAATGGGTTCCCTTCCCCTTCGAAAATAATGACTGGGGGATGACGTCAATGAAACCTACAATAGGGGGTACAGAGTGAGAGTCAGCCAAGATAGTGGAAATTATCGACTCAGAAAGCGATTCGGAGAGGAATCGAGACGCGGTGAACGAGGAGCGGGGAAAAGGGCATTCGATGACGGTTACTAAACGTGAACTCCGGTTCCTGGAGAAAAACAGAGAGAAAGTTTGAGGTGAAGACGGCCAAAGAAAAATACGAGCGGAACGAGGGCCTGGGAGGAAAGCACCAGCGACGTGAACCCTCATA
The DNA here is from genome assembly GCA_037576195.1 of Phytoseiulus persimilis. Classification (NCBI taxonomy): domain Eukaryota; kingdom Metazoa; phylum Arthropoda; class Arachnida; order Mesostigmata; family Phytoseiidae; genus Phytoseiulus; species Phytoseiulus persimilis. Next base: position 24,541,156 of record CM075103.1, on the reverse strand, counting down.
GACCGGTGAAACGCGGACTTCACCGATCTGTTTTATGGCAGTCTTCAGGATACTACCCTCTTCAGTTTCAGTTTCAGATCTCTTTATTCATGAATAAAGGTTTATACAAGTCTGGCTTTGTTGAATGACGTCAGGAGTAGAGGTTGTGGAGGTGGCAACTTTGACGAGATCGTATTTGAATACTATAAAAATCTACAACAACAGTTGGTTTACGTCGCTATGTCGAGAGTGAAAACGGTCGAAGGCTTATTCTTGAGAACGCCCGATGATTGTCCCGAAAAATTCCATCATTCGAAACAAACGACCGCTCCTCAATGGTACAATTTCGAACGGAACTACAACGTTTGAGTAATCACCGATTCAAAACTCAAGATCATCAACTATTAGAACGAATGGATTCTGCGACCACGATCCTAATGTCATGCAACGTCCAAAGTTTGCCAGCACACGCATTGGATGTCACAAGCGACAAAGTATACAAGCGATCCACAGTTTTCTGTCTCAGTGGAACTCGGAATGATAACTACAAAGTAATCATGCTAGATGATTTCAACCTCGTGACACGAAACAGGATACAACCAGAACTGGTGGAGTTGCTATTTACGAACGGATAGGAGCACCCATGCGAGCAATTCCCACAATTACGCCAGATCTCATCGATGAAGATCATGGTGACATTTGTGCCTGTTTAATACTTCTACGTAACCAACTAACCGTCATTGTGACAGTATATATAAATCCGGGAACATCGTTCGAACTCATTAAAGAGTTCCTACTGAAATATGACCATATTCTGTCCCTTGGTGTACAAAACTCCACTAATTCTATGGGGTGATTTAAACTGGAACTTGTAAGACCCCCTCAAAAAGGAAATAATTATCGATTCATGGAAAATCAATTCGATCTTGAACTATTGACCGATCCTGAGACATCGACACGCGTGGCCAAACATGCATCGATATTATATCCTCAAGAGGCAACCGAGATTGCTCCTGTGATACACGCATAAGCTATTTCAGTCATCATAACCCGGTATTCACTTTCCTGAAATAATTGTAACCGATTTTCTAACCATCAAATGCCAATTCGATGAACGCCCGTCAACGTTCCGGAGCACTGAAGATAAGACTGTCGATAATGAATTGAGGGGGGTTGCAGGCGGAAGCACTCGAGAAATTTAGGATACATGTCACCGCCATCGCCGGGAAATCTCGATGTGCTGAAGCATTTCCCCCTCTCGAGGGGGTGGAACACACCCCCTCAAAAATTGTTGTCCCTCGCGTTTCTGCGCCCCGGTTCAACCCATGGATGAACCGTTCCTGGTTTTTTTTTCCGGCTGATACACAGGGAGGCCCCTTTAATTAGAGATTCCGTATTCCCTGTGTGACTTGGGGACTTTCGAGTCGACTTTTTCAGTACTTACCGTCGAACCCCAGAAGATTGGACAGTCGACTTCAACGGATCCAGATCGATAACTCAACACCGGAGCAGGGTTCAGCGCCGTTGTCCTGTCAAGTGATCCACGGTGTTCGGGAAGAGCGGGACTCAAGGAAGTCAACATGGGCGTGAGAACGAGGGCCCGATATTTCTTGCTCATCGGCTTGGCTGGGTTCCCTTCGTTTAGGAGGATTTGCTGGATCTTGAAGTCGTGCTCGTCGTGCTTGGGATGGTTCATCATCTCGAATATGCTCACATGTGGCGATCTTGTCTTCTTGGTGGGGGCGTTGTGCCATCCTTCCAGATGGTTTCTTGTGCGGCTGCCGTACCTTCTGTGGTTATCCGTGGGATCTGTGAGTTAGTTACTGAAAGGAAGATATATTGAGTAATTGTATCAGTCAATGTGTCAGAGGGCTTCATTGGGATCTCGATAAAGAATCAAATCGCAACCATGATGATTCCAGAGGGAGCGCGGGTGAGTGGGCTCTCTAGCCAAGTTCGGATGTAGTATTCTTCGTACACATTACTGCTTACTTGTTCGGGAGTAGGAAGTACGCTAAGGGCATCATCCGGCCCTTGAAGATGCCATGTAAGTCCAGCTGGCTGACGAGCGAGGGAAAGACCGTGAAGGTTCTATCCATGAAGACACAGGAAGCCTCGCATAGAACTTTCAGTGTTTCCTCGTGCAGAAGCCCAACGTTCGATCTTTTTGGACCGTCATCCACTGCCAAGAAATTCCCTTCATTCTCGGTTCTGGTCCAAGGAACCTCCAGTCGATTTCAGCCAGCGTTTTCGGGAGCGCAGGCCGGCTGTGAGAGCGGTGTCTTCGCAAGCACGATTATGATTATTATTCATGGTCATAATCATGATTATGATTATACCCATCTCTGCTCTCGGGTATTATTAATCAACTACACCCTCTACCCATGCAAGACTGATAATTCGAATGATTTCGACTGAATGAATAATACTCATGAGGACTGGCTCCAGCCATGGCAGTCGAGATCTGATGAAATCAGAGAGGTAATAGTTCGGGTTGATGTCATCAATGTAAGCGAACGTCGTAGTGGTTATTTGTGTCCAAACATTCGCATTATCAAACACTCATCAGATAGGATAAGACCTTTATTTTCGAAATCGAGGACTCCACAGAGGAGAAGTTATTGGGGTGTCGAAAGACAGCTGTCAGCCCAGGCAAGGTAATCTCGGTGCTTCCTCTGCTCCTCGAGGATTATTTCGTCGCCCGTTTCGAGTAACCTCAGGATCTCCTCCAACTTTGCCGACGGACTCTCCGGCTGTTCGATTATCTCCGTCTGTTGGGAATCCAGCAGATCGAACAAGCTTTGATCTGGGTGGAAGAAGTTGATCGGGGGCCCACTACACTTGGCCTCGCTGCCTCCATGATGGACGCTGTAATTTTCCGACGGCACGTTTTCCGTATCACTCCGCTCCATCTCCGAGCTTTCCATGTAGACGGTATCGAACTCCGTGTCCGCTCCGCTCAATTCCATATCCGAGCTCTCCATGGAGTCGGTATCGGACTCCGTGTCCGCATAACTCCGCTCCATATCCGAGCCCTCCATGCAGTCGGTATCGGACTCCAAGTCTGCATAACTTCGCTCCATATCCGAGCTCTCGAAGCACTCGGTAGCGGACTCCGTGTCCGTATACGAGCTGCTCATGTCGTCTGTATCGGACTCCGTGTCGGCGACGTAACCAGAGTCTGGAGCGGAACCAGCGTCACATCCGTCTGATTCGATCACGACGGAGCTCACGAACCAGGGCACGTTCGTATCCATATCACCTTCAGGACATTTGCGTTCCTTAGGCACCAGAGATGTCGAGGCTGGACCATTGATTCTGGTTGGATATGGCTGTTGGAGCTCCAGGCGGTGAGCACTGCAAATGGTGTTCATTGTGAAGTTCGGAGCTACAATGTAGTCAGACGCAAACTCTCGAGTGAAGCGAAGCAGGCGCATCCAGCGCGTTTTATGCCTCTCTCGCGGTTGCGATGCTCTTTCTCTCACTGTGTGCATCTCGCCGAATTCCTCCGGAAGCCCGATCCATGATTTCGAAGTTTGATTCAATCTCAACCAGGCGCTTCCGCTCTTGATCAGATATGCAGGACCTCGGCAGGTACCCAGAAAGACCGCAACAGCAGATTCAGCTGCTGCGCCCCTGTATCGAGAGCAGCGAGGTTCCCGTTTGGAGCCCCACATGCTCTGGGTATTTGAAACGAAACGAGGCCCGTCCAACATTCCGTGATTGAGCGCACATTCCATACTTCCATCGCATGGTTGAACTGTCTGAACGAAGTGGGAAATGGTGGCATGGGACATGGCCTAGGTTGGGGGAGCTCACGACGAACCCCTCAAGAGCTCGTCGAATCTCAGGAGGGAGCTCCTGAAAAAACTTATTCATTCGTGCGAGAAATGTTCAACCATGGGACCCCTGTGAGTGTAGAGCCTCCGGTTGGACGGCTCAGATCTGAGCGATCTCAGGTGATCCACGAGAATCTCGATCCATCCGGTCCTCGAGAGCTCTCCGCAGAAGTCTGCGGAAGCTTTCCCAGAACTCTGCTTCCTTGTTCGGGAGTAGGAAGTACGCTAAGGGCATCATCTGGGCCTTGAATAAGCCATGTAAGGAGTCCAGCTGGCTGACGAGCGAGGAAAAGACCGTGAAGGTTCCATCCATGAAGACACAGGAAACCTCACATAGAACTTTCAGTGTTTCCTCGGTGCAGAAGCTCAACGTTCGATCGTTTGAACCGTCATCCACTGCCAAGAAACTCTCTTCATTCTCGGTTCTGGTCCAAGGACCCTCCAAGTCGATTTCAGTCAGCGTTTTCGGGAGCGCAGGCCGGCTGTGAGAGCGGTGTCTTCGCAAGCACGATTATGATTATTATTCATAGTCATAGTCATGATTATGATTATACCCATCTCTGCTCTCGGGTATTATTAATCAACTACACCCTCTATCCATGCAAGACTGATGATTCGAATGATTTCGACTGAATGAATAATACTCATGAGGACTGGCTCCAGCCATGGCAGTCGAGATCTGATGAAATCAAGAGAGGTAATAGTTCGGGTTGATGTCATCAATGTAAGCGAACGTCGTAGTGGTTATTTGTGTCCAAACACTCGCATTATCAAACACTCATCAGATAGGATAAGACCTTTATTTCCGAAATCGAGGACTCCACAGAGGAGAAGTTATTGGGGTGTCGAGAGACAGCTATCAGACCAGGCAAGGTATTCTCGGTGCTTCCTCTGCTCCTCGAGGATTATTTCGTCGCCCGTTTCGAGTAACCTCAGGATCTCCTCCAACTTTGCCGACGGACTCTCCTGCTGTTCGATTATCTCCGTCTGTTGGGAATCCAGTAGATCGAACAAGCTTCGATCTGGCTGGAAGAAGTTGATGGGGGCCCGCTACTCTTAGCCTCTCTGCCTCCATGATGGACGTTGTCGTTATCCGACGGCACGCTTTCCGCCACTCCGCCCCATCTCCGAGCTTTCCATGTAGTCGGTATCGAACTCCGTGTCCGCTACGCTCAATTCCATATCCGAGCTCTCCATGCAGTCGGTATCGGACTCCGTGTCTGCATCACTCCCGCTCCATATCCGAGCTCCCGATGCATTCGGTGGCGGACTCCGTGTCCGTATACGAGCTGCTCATGTCGTCTGTATCGGACTCCGTATCAGCGACGTAACCAGAGTCTGGAGCGGAACCAGCGTCACATCCGTCTGCTTCTGTGGCCCACACTAGTTGAACTACCTCGAAAAGGAAAACTCCGAAGTACTGTAACCGCGTGGTTGCGCACTCTTTGACGAACGTCGACGTTGTGTTCGCTCCAGCCATGACCGCTCGCAGCGACAATCTTGTCGCTGTCGCTTCTGGCGCGTCCTCTGCGCTCCGACCAAGCGGAGACCGCGGATCATCGACTGGAGCTGGGTCTTGTGCGCAACCACTCCTGACTTTATTCCACCGGAAATGCTCCCCTGAGTAACTGATTCAATGATGATAATGCAAGGGAATAAACACACTGAAGTCTAGACTCGTGTCGTTGTCGTTGGCCGTCTGAGCACCCAACGTCAACTCGATCTGATGAACGTGTTGTGTGTAGTTGTGCTTTTGGTTCCGTTGGGTGTGTGTAGCAAGACTCTCTGCGCTACGGCCTGTGCCGTACGCCACAGACCCCCCGGGAATTCCGACTGCCGGAATTAGAACCGAGGATCGGATTGATCCCAACCGGGAATACTTCCCCGAAACGCGGGTGAAGATTGCGAATTTGAGAATTCAGTCCGACCTTTCAATCGGATACAGTTTTTTTATTGGACGTTTCAGCACCTGTCCTCTGGAAGTTAAGATGGTGCAAGACCTCGCATTGGCTGGAGATGTGTTTTCTGGGAGTGCCGTCACTCTACATAGTGGCCACAGGCCTCTGTTGTTAGAGGTGTCTTCCAACAAGCAAATATCGCCGACCTTGATTGGATTGGTTTTCCAGTTGGGCTGCTTGTGGGCTCCTTTGAGAAAACAGATGTACTCGCCCTGGAATCTCTTCCAAATGAGTTTAGGATACGTTGTTGGTATTTCCAACGCTTCGAGAAAACGATCTTGTCAGCATCGCTTGCTTTGAGTGGTGTTAGGCTATGCTGAGGGAGAATGGTGTCGCCTTTGATGCCGTATAGTAGATTTGATGGGCTTAAAGCTTCCATTTCATCAGCTCCTGAAGCAACTGTAGTGATCGGACGAGAATTGATCATCGCTTCGATGCCGCTCATTATAATCTCGAGATCGCGGAAGTGCGGGATCGCCGATCCCAGAACCTTTCTCAAGGGTTTTTTCACGCTCTGAACCAATCTTTCCCACCATCCGCCCATCCAGGCTGCGGTGGGCGTTATGAATTGCCATGAGATGAACGAGTCAGCCAACCATTTCTGATGTCGCCATCTTCAATGTGTTCGTAGATGAGCTGCAGTTCTTTCGCCGCGCGTTGAAATGAGAGACCGTTGTCGGATGTAATAGTTCTCACTGTTGGGTAGCGATTTATGAACTTCTGGAGTGCCCCCAGCACTTCTACCGTTGATAGGTCTGTAGTCAACTCGATATGTACGCTTCTCGTGACGGCGCACGTAAATAGAAGGAAATAACTTTTCGCTATTTCTCCCGATTCCTTCTTATACCTGACGGGTCCTGCGAAATCGCATCCCGTATGGTAGAATGGCGGAGCTTTCTCAATGCGGAACTGTGGTAGCGGCGCGATGGGCAGCGAAGCTGCTTCGTTGTGAAAAATTTTGCATGTAGGACAGGACTTTATCAGTTGCTGAGTTAACTTCCTGGCATGAATTATTAAATAGTCCTGACGGAGGATGTGCAGCGTTGCTGCGATTCCGCCGGTATGGAAATTTTTGTTCTCATGGATATCTTTGACAATCAGCTTCGACAGATTGCAGTCCGACGGGAGAATTATCGGAAATCTCTGGTTGACCGTCAAGTCGCTTGATCTCTCGAGTCTTGTTCTACTTCTGATCAAATTTTCCTGGTCCAAGAATGGATTGTATTGATACAACGGACTCGTTTGTTTGATTTTCTTGCATTGGGAGCGGTATTCTTCTCCGAAGTATGTTTCTTGGATTAGCTTTATGAGCTCTGAGCGAGCTGCGATCATCTCTTCTGGACTAATCAATTTCGATCGCTTTGTTTCCGATTTTGAGTCATATTTGGACCCGCTCTCCACTCTGGCTCTTGCCGCCTGAGCCTTCGTCTTTAACCGTTTTATGAAAGCCCAAAAGCGAATGGCCTTTGTCCAACTCGAGAAGAGGTTCTCGAAGAAAATTTCTCTCTGTATCGAGCCTTTGGTAGAATTCATGCAGGTCGAGACTGTTGGCTTCCGTTCGGCGTCGAACAGTTTCCCTTCTGAGTTGTGGAAACCTGATTCCAGCGGGTGCAATTCAAGCAGAGTTCTCTCTTTGAGCAAAAGCCATGAGGGGCCCTGGAGCCAGAGCTTATTGTTTTCCGGAATCGAAATATCTTCGCCGCGCGAGATTATGTCCGCGGGGTTCGATTGTGTCGGCACGAAATTCCAGGTTACACCTTCGGTCAGCGCGTGAATCCTTCTTATGCGATTTGCCACGTATGCTTTCCATTCTTCGGGTTTCGAGTTCACCCAGCCAAGAACACTTGTATTGTCTGTGTAGAGATGAACTGAATCTATCCTGAGATCCAGGCTCGAACGTAGAACTTCTAGAAGCCGAGCTGCGAGTAATGCTGCCAGTAATTCGAGCCTGTGTATCGTCATCGGTCTCACCGGCGCGACTTTCGCTTTTGCCATCACGAAAGAAACTTCGGGCTCCGAATGTTCGAATGTTTCTCTAAGGTATGAGACACAACCGTAGGCCGTCAAACTCGCATCGCTGAAAATGTGCAGTTGTCTTTCCAGCGACGGCTCTTTTGTCGAGCTCATGTATCTCTCGATCGAAACACCTCTTGTTCTTCCAAGCAATCCAATGAATTCTTCGTATCGAGCTGTGTGAGACTTGTTGAGGGGAGTGTCCCAGGAATTTTTCGACTTCCAACAAGCTTGTAGCAAAACACGTCCATTGACCGTTGTAGGCCCCAGTAAATTGAGCGGGTCATAAATCGATGCGACTCCTGTGAGAAGTCTTCTTTTGGACGATTCACCTGACTTCAATCTTTGACTGCCTTATTGATGGAGACAGAAATCGTGTCGGTGGATTGGTCCCATGGAACCCCAAGGAATTTTCCGTCAGTTCGATTCATGGAGATGATAGGGTCAGGAACGGGGGATATTTCTTTGATGAAATCCCCTAATACCACGCTATTCGACGACCATTTTCTTAAAGGAAAGTGCCCATCTCCGAGTATGTCGAATAGGAGTTTGATTTTCTGCTTAGCTTCATCGATAGATTTGGCGCCAAAACACAGATCGTCCATGAAGAAGTCTCTTGCAATCTCCTTGATGAATTTTACTTGTTCCGGATACTGTTGTTCCGCTTTTCCAGGTGTAGACGTAGCCCTAGGCAGAACAGTGATGGACTAGAGATCAATCCAAAATCGAGCCTAGTCGCCCAAAGCTCTTTGATTTTTGCTTCTGGGTTCTGGCGATTCCTATCGGCCACAGGAATCTCAAGAGGGTTCTGTCTTCTTTTGCAATTTGAATTGTTGAAAAGCAGCTTCAATGTCGGCAGTCAGTGCAAACCTGTGTTGCCTGAATCTGAGAATGATTTGAGTTATATCGGGCAGCATGTTTGGACCCTGATGGAGCACATCGTTCAGACCTGGCTCGTTGGATCTTCTGGCGCTGGCATCCTTCACGATTCTCGTTTTCAACAGCAGGGGATCGTCGGGTTTTGGCTTGAAAACTGCTTGCACCGGCAGATAATGTGCTAGTTGGTCAGGTTTCCTAGGTTCGGCATATTCGATGAAATTCATGTCTAGCAGCTTCTTAAATTCCGTGTCGACTGCCTCGAGCTTGACCGGGTCCTTCATGAGCTTGTTCAGGAAAGAGTGTAGCCTTGACAGAGATAAGTTCCGATTGTCTCCCAGAGACCGAACATTGTCCCTGAGGGAAGTCGGATTATGTAGCGCCCAGTCTCATCGCGGGACAGATTCCTCCTGAAATTGTCCACGAATGCTTTCTCAAATTCGTGCTCCTCTTCTTTCTGCTCGCTTGCTTCTTCGTGAAAACCGACATCTTCCGAGAGCCAGAGAATTCGTAGATCGTTCAGAGTTTGTAGCTTTCTCCGCGATTCTGTTGCCATCTCCTCCAGACTCCTCTGCTGTTCCACGACCGTGGTTCACTCTCCTTTGTGTTTGACGGTGGAAGTGGTAGTAGGGGGTGCCCGTTGAACGATCTCAAATCCACAGAATTGTTCCAACTGACCTGAGCCCGTTGCTGAGTCGGTAGTTCCTCCTATAATCCAGCCGAACATTGAATGGAATGCGAAGATGTCATTGAAGACTCGTGGATCGGAGAATTCTATTCGAGCCATATTCTGCGTGCCGAGCAGAACATCTACCCATTCGGATTCCTCCTCGCTAGTTGATCTGCTATAGGTTGTAGACCGAAGTTCTCATTTAAAGTTGGAAATTTGGCTCGCGAGAGGCAATTTAGTTCGATGGCTGTGAGTTCTAGCGCTTTCTCTCATCGAATCTGCTACGGAGGGTGATCTTGTGGACGCCGCAATTATATATGTTGGTTACTCTCCCACCGGCTGTAGACATCGCCATATCGATGTGAGACTTCGGTGCAGAGTTGAGTCTCTTGACCATCGCGTGTGTTATGTGGGATGACTGAGATCCGGGGTCTATCAGTATTCTACACATAACTCTTCTATCATCTACTTCCGCGTATACATGAGCTGTCCACAGGAAGGTTGAGTGATCGCTAGTCTCAGTCTTCAGATTGACTATGGACACTTTGGGTTTCTTTTCGAACATATCAACCGGTGCTTTAGAGCAAATGATGGAGTAATGTTTGCCTTGACAAAAACGGCATGTTTTCCTGAAGGATTCCTTACAGCTCTTCGCTTCATGGTTAAGTTTGAGGCATTTGAGACAAGCGTTGGCTGCTAGAACGCGCTCCTTCCGCTCCTGATGAGACAGTGATGCGTGCATCGGTAAGGTGGATGGTCTCCCTCACAGAGAACACAACTGACTGTCTGCTTCCTTTGCGGTTGTTCTGGAGTCCCTCTGCTTGGCGTTGTTGCTGATTGAGAGGCAACGTGGAAGGTGTTTGTGGTGTTCTTGTACGAAGTCGAATGCTGGCCTGAGCCTGAATTCTTGTGTGACTGGTAGTAGAACTGGTTTCGGTTGCCATGCTGGTTGTCGGCTTTGTTGTGACCCTGCAGTGGCGACTGGTCTGGTCTCCGACCAGCGTTTCGGCTTGCTGAAAGCTGTTCAACAGTACGGGATTCTTGTTCTAGGAATAGCATCAACGCTTCGAGCTTGCTGGCGTGTGTTAATTTATTTTCTCTGAAAGCATCCATGAACTTATGCTGTGTAACTCTGTTCAATTTGTCGAGAATTCTGTTAGCGTATGAAGGAGATAGTGGAGTATGTTTCGCCTAAGGAAATTAGCGCTAGTATGTGCTGTGCGATCGAGCTGACAAAATTGGGTAACTTATCGTCCTTTCCTCTGATTTCACCTCCGGATGATAGGATACGATCCAGCGCACGTAGATGACTGTCCTCTGCTAGGCTTTCATCTCCGAAGTGATTTTCCAGGATCTGCCTCATCATTGTATAGTTCTCAGCACTTAGATCTAGATGTTTTACACACTGGTGGGCACGCCCTGACAAGGATTCTTGAAGTAACAGTATTTTTTGAAGATCCGAGATTTGACGGTCATGGACAAGAGATTGAATGTGTTGATGAAACGACGATAGTCTCGAACATTCCCACTGAATCTTGGCATCCTCAAGCTCTTCGAAAGCTTTGGGAGAAAATTCGATGGGTCTTCCGCCGGTGGAGCCATAGGGGTTCGCCAACCAGGCGGATGCGGGTATGGTGGAGTTGGTGCCTGCTGTGATAACCTCAGGTTCTGGAGTTGACTCGGAGGATTTTCCATCACGCGTTGTTCGTGATAAGGCTGTGATGAGTTCTGAGGGGTTTTCGTTATGCTGAGATGGTTATCCGCTCCCAGTACGATTTCTGGCTCGCCGCCATTCGTGGGTTTCTCTCTCCTGGTTGATGATCTCCAATCTTCTGGAGGTTGTATTTGTGGATCTGAAGTCCGGTGGTTTTGCAGAGTCGCATTTCGAGATTTAAGGACGGCATGATGATTGTTCTGGTCGAATGTTGATTCAGTCGTGTCACTTCTTAGTGCGTCCACCAAGAATTTACGCAAGTCCCTTAGATATCTCACCGCGTCCCTCAAATCTTTCTCGACTCTCGCTGCTTCCACTTGGAAATCTAGATCGAGTTCTTCCTCGCACTCATCAACCAGGGTTGACATATTTCCAATCCATTGATCCAAGAGCGAGTTTAGTGTATCTCTCAGATCCTCTGCCTTGGAAAAGGATTGGCGCTTGTCTGCTCTTTCGTCGTAGAACGATGTAGTCTCTTGCAAGAATACATTTATGCGGCATCGTAAGTGCTTGAGTCTTCTCTGAATTTTATCAATCGATAATGGCTTAGCGACCGGTGGTTGGGCGTGCATTGCCGTGATCGGTTGCATCCCAGGAGTTGTTGTAAGTGTGAAGCCTACCTGGGACTCCCTCTGATCATGGGGGTTGAAGTCTTGTTGCACTTGGCCGCCAAATCGCTCCCGTCTAGGAGAATCGATAGCCAATCCAGCGAAGGCTGATGCCGTAGTGTTCACTTGCTGCTCTGGAGTTCTTAGCTGATCGAGTGGGAGCGTCTGTGGTCTATTTGTGAGACCAGTTCGTGGCCTCTGCGGTGCTTGAAGGGTTGACCGATCTTGCCTTTGTATTGAATTATCGATGAACGAATCTTCGTCACTGCTTCCTACAGTCGCTGTTCTGAAGCTTCTGAAGGCTTCATTGGGGAGTGACAAGGTTGGTTCGTCTTGAACTGGTTCATTTCTGGGTGATACCTCCGGCTGGTTGTCGGTATCACCGTCTGTCGTTGCTGGAACGTCTCCATGTTCTTCTGGAGGGGAGCTCGGATTTCGGTTTCCTTCGCTCATGGCTGCTTGAAATCCGTTGTACACTGGATTTCTGCTGATGCTGAGAAAATGTTTCAGTCTGGGATGAACGCCGCTGGGGTTCGGCGATTTCGAAGAGTGAACAGGGAGATCAGCCCTGGACACAGAGCTCAGTCGATTTTTAGTGCGGCCCTATACGTTAGGGTTAACCGCCGACTGGATGCACGTGCAGTTGGAGGATGTTGAGAATCGCAAGGGCTGCGGTTTCGCACCTGATGCCGAAGAGGGTTCTTCGGGCGGGGTAACAAGGAATCTTCTGACACCAATTTTGTGGCCCACACTAGTTGAACTACCTCGAAAAGGAAAACTCCGAAGTACTGTAACCGCGTGGTTGCGCACTCTTTGACGAACGTCGACGTTGTGTTCGCTCCAGCCATGACCGCTCGCAGCGACAATCTTGTCGCTGTCGCTTCTGGCGCGTCCTCTGCGCTCCGACCAAGCGGAGACCGCGGATCATCGACTGGAGCTGGGTCTTGTGCGCAACCACTCCTGACTTTATTCCACCGGAAATGCTCCCCTGAGTAACTGATTCAATGATGATAATGCAAGGGAATAAACACACTGAAGTCTAGACTCGTGTCGTTGTCGTTGGCCGTCTGAGCACCCAACGTCAACTCGATCTGATGAACGTGTTGTGTGTAGTTGTGCTTTTGGTTCCGTTGGGTGTGTGTAGCAAGACTCTCTGCGCTACGGCCTGTGCCGTATCACCTTCAGGACAGTTGCGTTCCTTGGGCACCAGAGATGTCGAGGCTGGACCATTGATTCTGGTCGAATATGGTTGTTGGAGCTCCAGGCGGTGAGCACTGCAAATGGTGTTCATTGTGAAGTTTGCAGCTACAATGTAGTCAGACGCGAACTCTCGAGTGAAGCGGAGCAGGCGCACCCAGCGCGTTTTATGCCTCTCTCGCGGTTGCGATGCTCTTTCTCTCACGGTGTGCATCTCGCCGAAAGCCCGATCCATGATTTCGAAGTTTGATTCAATCTCAAACGGGCGCTTCCGCTCCCGATCAGATATGCACGACATCGGCAGGTACTCAGAAAAACCGCAGCAGCAGATTCCGCTGCTGCGCCCCTGTATCGAGAGCAGCAAGGTCCCCGTTTGGAACCCTAGATGCTCTGGGTATCTGAAAGGGAACGAGGCCTGTTCAACATTCCGTGATTGAGCGCACACTCCATACATTCATCGGATGGTTGAATTGTCTGAAAGAAGGGGGATATGCTAGCATGGGGACATGGCCTAGGTTGGGGGAGCTCAGAACGAACCCCTCAAGAGCTCCTTGAAGCTCAGGAGGGAGCTCCTGGAAAAACTTATTCATTCGTGAGAGAAATGTTCAAGCATGGGACCACTACCAGCTCGGCATTCGAGACCAATAGGGGTGGTTAGCGGAGCTCCGAGCGATTGCACATGTTCCCTCCTCGTACGCCCTCATGTAGGCAGATCGCTGGACTGGTAGATTGGCACTGCTGCTCGTTCCACGCGAACGTGTTTCCTTTCGAGAACCAATTTTCCAGGTTTTCCGAAGTCTTTCTGAAATTTCCCGGCGACAATCTCTGCGGCCCAAAGGGTCCTCTCTTGGCCTCAGCGGCGGACTCGGAGAGGGGGCGATCGTGTTATCGCTACCCTCGATTTTGGCGCAGAAATGCGCACTTCTTCGGGCTTGTTTACTGGGGTGTAACTGGGAGTGGAACGAAAAATCGCAGCGGGAGGCCTTCAAGATTCTTCCGAAGCGAGGGAAATTTGAATTAATTCTGAATCCCATTTACGAATCCCGGTGTCGTATGAATAGTAGAAGATAACGAAGTGATGTTGTATAGATGAGAGTGGGGTATAGGAACTTTGCCCGCAGTGTTTACTATATGAACGCATTTTCAGAGAGAGCGGCCTCCGCCAGCTTGGCGGTCTGCTACTGGCACGGTGAGAGCTGTTGCTGGGAGACCGCGACGACAGCGGGGAGCCTAGCGGAACTACCGAGCATTTCAAGCTCGTCCCTCGGTATTGGCACCGATGATGGCAGCCAAGTTCGACTGGTGGACCAGTCGACCATTTCAGAAAAGGAAAGAGAAAGTAAACTTGAGCGAATTTGTCGGTGATTTCAATCACCGATGTCACATTGAGTGCTGGTCGCTTGCTCGTCTCTTCTATCGTCTTCCAGAGTAAACACGACCGCTTACGGGTGTCTACGAGATCCTACAAAACCTTCTACGAGACCTCCTATTGCTATAAGCGAGGCAGGGTTCAGAAACATCCGAGAGGAACGAATCGACGCCAATTTCTAGGAGCTGAAATGCGAACCCCACAACGAGCTCCTTCCGCGCACGATGAAGCGATTTGATGTCGGATTTTACTCAATAGCGGGCGGAAGTGAATGAAGAAGAGTAACAACATATACCGATTGGCCGAATACGAAGATATTTCAGAAATGATGCCGACTCTCTGCCTCTATGAAAGAAACCGCAGTCCAACAGCGGGGAGCGAGGCCATCACCGGTCGGCGGAGGGTCGGGTGGTTGGTAATGAAGAGGTTCGGCTCTAGATTTCAGAGAAATAAGATGATTAGGAGTCGGAAGGGAGTGTATGACACGCATTTTCGAATTCCGGGAGAGTACATCCGAGACACTTTCCGTCCAAGAAGCGAACATTTCCGAGGAAGACGCGAAAAACCGACTGAGTCACTACTCTGCACATGGCGCATCCGCTTCAGAGCCGAGGAGTCCTCACGGCCGCGGAGTTCTTCGGTCTTCAACCGCCGAGGACCAGAGGTTCCGTGGAGTTTCATCCCACTGTGTCCTGGCCGAGATGAGAATCACTCAATGCGTCTCGCTGTGCACTTCATCTCCTTGTATTGAGCCTGGTTCAATGTTCTGCCGTTCACCTTGCGTATCGACTCCTCGCCATCTGAACTGACATTGTTGACGATGGATCATGTGTAAACCATAGAATCTTTGGAAATTCCATCATTCCCCGGCGAACAATCCCAGTTCTCCTCGCTGTTCCGCGCCTGGATCGTGCTTGGAATGCTCGGTAGCTCCGCTAAGTCCCCCGCTGTCGTCGCGGTCTCCCAGCAACAGCTCTCATCGTGCCAGTAGCAGACCGCCAAGCTGGCGGAGACCGCTCTCTCAGAAAATGCGTTCATGTAGTAAACACTGCGGGCAAAGTTCCTATACCCGATGAGAGGGTGTAGGTAATAGGGCCCCAATGTTTACAGTCCGTTCAGGCGGATGGATGCATTCGTTCATGCTCTCCGTGAGCGGGCGCTCCTAGGTGCCGGCGAGATATGGGGAAGGAGCCCGTCGCCTTAGCGGAGCTTTCGATGAGCTAACAGCCGGTGCTGCGCGATGTTGGGATTGAATCACGCGTAGAATGAAATCATCCGAGGAAAGCGCCTTTTCTACAGGATTCGAGAGAGCTAGACGGACGGCAGCCACAAGGGAAGTTGCCGAGCCTAGGTATTGCGAATCTTGGCGCTCAGTGATGTCGACTGGTCAGTGTTTTCAACCTGGACGTGAACCCGTCGAAGGCAATGCTTTTTGCATATCCTGGAACGGACAATGCAGTAAGAGGATAGCAATGTTCCTGCGTGCGAGAACAACGAGTCCCACGAGAAAACAGCCAGGAAAGAAAACCTCTCGAATCGGAATGGGAATCGGATCGGAATCATGCTCGACATTCGGTCGGGCCGGTCTCATTCCGTTTACGAGTGTTTATGATGTCATCAGAGTTAACGCGTTTATATTATGTGATAGCAGTCTACGAGAATATATGGTATAAACTATGATATGAACCATGGCACAATGAAGCTCTGTCAGATTTCAAGACCAATCGAACTAATCGGTCAGTCTAGCACAAATCAGCTCCTACGAGTCCGGGCTTTCTTCGGGAAGCGAGAGTCAGGTTTCCGAGTCGGAGTCGTCGTCCAGGAGTCTCCTAAGGAAAACTGGGCTCCTGACTGATTCCGACTCTGTCGAGTCCGAGGTGTGCGCGTTCTGGGACGCCGCATCACTTAGCCACGCCAGCAAGCCTGGATCTCTCGGATCAGGGCCAGTGAGATTCGGCAAGATATTCTTCTTGCCCACTCTATATTTGACTCGGTTAATGAATTGAATGTCGTCGATTTCTCCTTCGTCTAAGAGATTCCAAGACGCTTGGATTCTGTCGTCGTTGGCTCTCGTGACTTTGCTCGGTCGGGAGAGAATGTGCGGTTCCCCGCGCTGGTGGATCGCATGATTAACGGGAACATCCTGAGCGGCGTTCACGAGGACCGAGACGAGGTCCCAGCAAGGGCCATGGACACCAGCTTCGCGTAGAAGATTCGCATTGTTAGATTCGACGTCGTTATTCGTTCGCTTACGCATCCTATATACAGAAAGATCCTCTGGGCCGATTTGATGGAGCCAATACGAGGAAACGTAATTGAGGAATGGAGTGAAGCCGACGTTCAAATCCTGAGCTTGATTCGCGAAGTAGTGGAACGCACCTTGAATCAAGGGTGCGGGCAGCAGAGGCAGTGCAGCGAAGGCAAGGAAGGTAGAGAGAATTTCCCCTGGACGGCGGATATCGTTCGCCAAGCCCACTGCAGGGCTGCTGGCTTTTCGCACCAGACTTTGAGAATAATGGAACAAGCATCCAGAGAGTCTCGCTTCGGGGAATTCGCGGCGGACAGCCTTGCGCATTGCGTCATCCCAGTCTCCCATGTAGGCTGGAATGTTGAATGGCCCTGGCGAGTTCTGCTTCAAGCACTGGAAGACCCCTGATAAGCTTCGAAGTTCGCCTTATTCATGAAAGCGCAGGCGACCATGCCCACATACTGGTTCCAGTTCCCATGAATGGTGAACAGTTGCTTACAGATCTTCCGGGGTGCGGTTTTATAGGTGGCGTCTGCGTGAATCACAGCTGCTTCGTTGGAGAGCCTGAGTAGGGTCACTGTTGTCAGAACAACAGTTTCGAACTCGGGGCTATAGAAGCTCAGGATACGCTGGTGGTCACTGGTCGAAGTGAAACCGGGGATGTCATCTGAGGAAATTTTGACGTGCAACTCACGCAGAGACTTCACCATGCTCGGTCGCATCTTGCTCGCGTGAAGACGGAGGGTTCGAGCCTGCTTCACGGGTACAATTTGTGAAGCAGGATCGATTGGGAGTTTTCGGCGGTGTTCGAGTATGACCTTCGCGGGACGTTTGCGGGGATTTTCTCTGATATCCGTGATCATGTCTCTCCTCGCCTCCCGGAACTCTACTCCATAGCCTTCGGCGTCCGGCAAATGATTGTGAATGCCCGAAACCTTCCCCGCACTTACGGGGTGTCAGAGGCATGGCGACTTCCAAGAATACCTACATCGGGTATGCAAAGCGCCGTCGCCGACATGTGTGCATTGCACGTCTGGAGAAGAAGACACGGTAGAACACACTCTTCTACGATGTGAAGCCTCACGACAACTAACAAGGGAACTGTACGAAGTGTAACACCCAGATTTGAGTGAGAGGGTGCCCGTTCGGTAGTCTATGCTGGGCCATGTTCGGGCCCACAGTTGATCGTCTTGAATGGGTCCGTGGTTTTCTTCTCGAGGAACTCGGAATTCGGAAAAAATACGTTTTCCGGCGTTCCAGGGCCGATTGACTCCCCTATTTCTGATTAGTGACTGGAGTTTTCGACTCTGAATCAGTGACTGGACTAGGTAGTACACAGAGAGATCGAGTAAATCTTGTTTCACCTAACTCGGAGCGGAAAGCAATATCCTGGGTGGCCTATTAGGCATAGTCTTCAGCAGGTGTTTAGCCTATTTCATACCATGCCGCTCACATATACAAAGTTTTTCTTGCAAGGGAACTATACGAAGTGTAACACCCAGATTTGAATGAGAGGGTGCCCGTTCGGTAGTCTATGCTGGGCCATGTTCGGGGCCGCAGTTGATCGTCTTGAATGGATCCGTGGTTTTTTTCTCGAGGAGCTCGGGATTCGGAAAAAATAAGTTTCCCGGCGTTCCACGGCGTAGCCTCAGATGCCAGAAACTCAGATGCCAGAAAACTCAGATGCCAGAATATAACACTCTCCCGATTCTGAAGAGGTCCCCGCTGATTTAGCGGGCCTTTGGAGGCGGCGTATGAAGTTCGGCGGTAGAATTGCTTTGGTTTACTCCAGGCCACATCGGACAAGAATCTCGCTTGGCTGACGAATAAGCATCGGTTGCCTAGATCTGGTATAATTTTGAATGCTGTCAGCCCGCTCTCTGATGATTCAGCATGGATCGAATGCTGATATTCTCCCATAGCTTTAGAAAAACCTGCTCTCCCGTTTGGACTTTCCCTCATCGTGGGGCTGTGTATCGCTTTGTTTCTTAGCGTGAGTAATATTCTGGCCTCGTCTGTGTCAAAGGGGTTGGAGACAGTTCGGAGAGGCTGTCCCTTCGAGCTCCTCTGGAGGATTCGAAAGACAGTCGAGATTCGTCCCGATGATGGAGGTACCGGAAGAACTTCCCGCACTGAGGGCAGCAAGAAACTCGGCGGCGCGACGTTTCGAAACTCATGTCCTCTATCAGGGGTTTGGAAGACGACCGAATGCTTCTCACTTTGATAGCGCTGGCTCCGCAAGGCGCGAATTCCGTCAAGAAATTGCTCAGTTCTTGACTCTGTCGACATCATAGCTCAACAACGAAGTGAGTAGGATGAGACAAGTTTAGGAAAAACACAAACTTGAGCTACAAACGTAGCATCAGATTTCTTTAATCGTAGAAGAAATCGGGGAAGAAAGTGCGCGAAATTCTTATTTCATCCCACCGGGTAACACAACTTATACGCATAGGTATCATTTCTGGAACACTAAAACATCGACTGAAAAACGAATCAGCGTGGGCTAACAAAGAGAGGAGAATCTTATCCTGGACAATACCCAAGACGATTCTTTTGATCGAGCGTCTCTAGCGCTTGCTTCGCTGATGCTCGGAACTGGGAAATCTCACAAAAAGATATCGGATCGAGCCCATATGCAAACCTTGCATATGTAGCGAACCTTGAGTGCGGCGCCTCAATGCGAGGTCGAGCTACTAGAAGAACATGGGGAGGAGGACATAGATATATCCTGCTCGTGGATACGGAATGAAAGCTTCGAAATACGGGTGGTGCGAATTCTAGGATCACAAACTCGAGCGCACGCACTCGAACAAATTGACTGCGATCGGAAGTGAACCATAGAACCGTGATGTGATGTGCTGACTACACAATGCCGACATTGCTACCGTGTCTCGAACGATGGGAGAATAAACGCAACGTGTCGACTGAACTTCAGGAGTGTGAGCTGGTTAGTTTGGAGGCGAGTCACAAGACCTGCGTACTTTTCATTGAGAAGCTTGTAAGTCAGGTTTTTCCTCGGAGGGCGCCCTCCTGCTTCGAGTAGTATCATGTCATGGCGAAATCTCTGCTCCTGCAGTTTCAAATGTGAAATCATTTCGACGAAGTTCGCGTGACGTTTCTTCACCGTGGAATTGAGCGACTGGTGCCAACCTTCCACATGGTTGGTTGTTCTGGGCCCGGAATTAGCGTAATGGTTCCAAAGCGCCCGAGGAAACACAGTCTCATTTTCTAACCAGGTATCGATGAAGTACATCTTGTAGTCCTCGAGAGCCCCGTAGGCTTCATGGTCTGGCCCGGGTTATTCCGCATTAATCTCCATCCAAGCGTCCTCCACGAGATGCAATGGTACCATAGCTAGCGCACCCGAGCACCGAATGAATCGCTTCACCGCCTGATCATCATAGAATCTTGCCAATCCGAGACTCTGGACTTTCCGCCAAAGACTTTGACAAAAGTGGAAATGGCATCCTTAGATTTCTGAGTGAGGGAACGCTTCTTCAATAGCTCGTAAGGTGGCTTGTTCGAAGTCGAGTTGGAACCGGGCTGGCGCGAAGACTGCTCCTTTCGACGTTGCGTGATTTTTCAAGAGATTGAACATACGGATGTACGTGCCATTGGTTTTGTCTGGGAGCAAGAAATACACAAAAGGTATCATCTCGCTGGCGAAAAAACCCATGGAGACTGTACAGCTGGGTAAAAAGTGTCGGCACGACTCTAAATGTTCCGTCCATGAAAATCGTATCCGCGTTGAACATGTGAGTCAGGGGCTCTGGCGTGCTGAATCCCAAAATTCTATCCTCGAGCCCGTCATCGAAGAGGAGGAAGGGATCGCCTCCCAAATTCAGAGCCCAATCGCCTTCGAGCACGATTTCCGCTCTGGATTCTGGGAGCGGCGGACGGATGGTCGCACGTGCGCGCTGTAGTACACAACGAACCGCATCAAAGTTAGGTACTACCGCACCAATTTGCTCCGTCTCGTGATCTTCTTGCAGCTCAGCGATGGCCGTCGCTTTTTCGCCAAGGTAGACTTCTTTGAGGGTCTTTTCGGGCTGGGCGATGACTGCGGCCTTCATCGAGTTGGACGTTGATCTATCGACGACTTCGGCCTCGTCTGGCCCGTGGTTGTGAGTTCCGGATGTTTTCGAGATCGTCGGATGTGGCATCTGCAGGAATTAGTATGATGCTCTGTTAAAAATGTTCACGGCGGCGTGGCAAGGACTCCGGAGAGGGACCTTGGGATGAGGTGACACCATTCATCTGAGTTTCAACGAACGAAATAGTACAAGTCCATCGGGTATCACGGAGTCATCGACCCACGGAATTCTGAGTTCGTTCCGATTCAAGAACAAGCTGGACGGCTTGAGTTTCTCCTAATTTATAGAGGAGTGATTGGACCCGAGTCTATCGTCTCATCGTTTCCAACGATCCAGCTCAAATATCATCCGATCTTATTTCCGCTGAACATTGCCTCTGCACATTCGCTATGCCAAGCTGAATGCTCAAAGCCGCTTCCATGTCTCTCAGTTCGATTTTGTTCAAGGCTTGGCGCCAAATTCTAGATCTCAATCCTCCCGAGTTATCACCGTCCTACGATTGAATGCGGTTGTTGCGGTTGATGAGCGCAAAAAAATCGCCGTCAAGTAACCGTTTGAAAGCCTAGTGAAGACTGACCAGCGCGAATTATCAAGTACCTCGTGGTTCATTTTGACCGGCCATCGTGATTGCCCGATCATCATGAAACACTGCGGACAAATAATCTCAAATCTATTGCCTTTGGAGCCTACTGTGGAATCTCCGGAAATCTTTTTCCCGAATTCCCTTACGTTCACAACTGCGCGGTGGTCGCGCAGGACTTTACCTTTCGGATCACTGCTCGCGCGGGACATCCGCTGTGCCTTAGCCGAATACAACGGCAGTAGAACCTGTCGCCTTTGTACTTCTCAGTCTCGAAAAGGTACTTTTCAAGGACAAACATAGGTTTGTTTTTCGTGGACGGGATTTCCTTCACTTCCATTTTGCCTTTCGGAGCCTACCGCCTGTTCCTTTGCTGGTCAAGGGTTCGATTTCGAAACAATAACAACCGCCTTATAATCATCCCTGGACATGCTCTAACAGTCCGTTTCGCCGGGAAGCTGTTTTGACGCAGGCTCGCGTTCCACCGGCGAGGGTTCGCGTGTTGTGCAGTTTTGCCGGAAGTTAGCCGCAAGGAAACTGAAATCGCCCAGAGTTGTGCTTTGCGGCACTGTCGCGTACCTGTCAGCGACTTGCTCATATGGTACTGGTAGTTGGCGAGATCGATCTGTAACGTAAGCCTACGGAACGACTAGTTCAGCCACTGAACTTGACCCCTTTTTTCCTAAAACGTCGCTCTAGGCCCGCCAGCTCGGCAGAGGGCTTGAAAACGAACTTCCTCCCTATTTACCCGCTTGATTCTACGATCGAGAACCGCTAATTCAATTATCTTTCCAGCTCCGAACGAAGTTTTGCGGAACCGAAGAGCCATTGGCCGAGAAGCCAAGCAGAGGCTGCGCGAGTCTTCGGCCAAGTGGGCTGCGACCGCTCGGAGTGCAGGAAGGATCGCTATTCTATTTCACCTCGACGTGAGTCCCCGAACGTCCACGCTGATCGAGGTTGGAGACATGCATCAAGTGTTCTCTTTATTCATCATGAATCATCCATTCCCATCATCAGCAAACTATCAATGAATCGAGTGCGGCCGCAGGAGGTGCGGTGCAGCGTATGCACGGTGTAGAGGGGAGTCTGCTGCATGACTCTCGCTTGATGCAGACGTCGGAGACGCATCGCCACCGAGGCCGCTTAGTTAGCGGAGACCTCTTCAGAATCGGGAGAGTGTTCTATTCTGGCATCTGAGTTTTCTGGCATCTGAGTTTTCTGGCATCTGAGTTTCTGGCATCTGAGTTTCTGGCATCTGAGTTTCTGGCATCTGAGATTCTGGCATCTGAGTTTCTGGCATCTGAGGCATAACCCGTTCCACGGCCGATTGACTCCCCTATTTCTGATTATTGACCGGGGTTTTCGACTCTGAATCAGTGACTGGACTAGGTAGTACACAGAGAGATCGAGTGAATATTTGTTTCACCTAACTTGGAGCGGAAAGCAGTATCCTGGGTGACCTGTGAGGCATAGTCTTCAACAGGTGTCTAGCCTTGTCACACCATGCCGCTCACATATGCAAGTTGGTGTCATCAACAAAATTTTGGAGAGCAAAGCTACAGGATATGTTTGCTTGTAATTGATTGTTTTTTCTTGTGTCGTTCCTCTTGATAGGAGTTGCTCCCGTCGTCCTCAGGACGTCGGAACTAATCCACGATCATGACCGCAAGGAGGTGTCATATCGTGCTGCCGCTCGGTCACAAACGATCCAGGGGGAAGACTAATTCAGGGTCAAAAACTCGAGTCACCAATCAAGAACAGGGGTTCAATACGCGCTGGAAAGCAGGAAAACCTCTTTTTTTCTCGGAATTTCGGAACTTCTACAAAAAGAACACGGGCCCTTTCAAGACGATCAACTGTGGGCCTGAACATGACCCACCATGGACTACAAAATGGGCACCTTCTCATTCAAATCTGGATGTTACACTTCGTGTAGTTCCCTTGTAAGAGGAAGTCTCTTGAAAGAAGCCGATGTCCCAGCGGTCATCAACGAGATGCTCGCGGATAGAGGAACGTGTTTCTCAGCGACGACGACATTCGACGAAATCATGGCACGAGAAGAAAGATTCGGCAAACAGCGCCTTGCACGATTCCCTGCCACGCTGCCTATGAGATCGCTCACGTGAATGCAACGGAAGGAGATCTACGGAAGGAGAGGACCGCTAAAGCGATCCCGCCCAAGCCGACCACAACAGCAACGCCTAGGCCTACAAACCAGAGGATGTCTTCTACCTCTGATTCTGATCTTTCGCCCAGAAATTCCTTGGTTTCCTCAAGGTGTTCATCTGTTGTCTTGGGCAAAACGCCCTGTTTAATCGGTACGCCTTTTTTTTTATAGATTGCTTCCAAGCCATGGGGCGTATCCATGGCGTATCTGATAGCGGCCCATCGCCTGCTATCAATACCAGATTTAGTACTTCTGGTTCATCGACGGAGCCTTCAGTCTCCATCCGTTCAGGGCACATACGTGTCCCTGTTGTTCTGTCTCTCTCTAGATACTCTCTTTATCTTTTGTTCGTTTCGTTAAGCGAGCTGTTCAGCTAGATTAGTTGATCTTGCATGGCAATGATCTTGTCTTTTGCTTCTCGCCATTCTGCCGGGAGCTTCTCGTTGGCTTGCTTCTGGTCGTTGAGGTCTCTCACAACGTTCCCACAGCTGCCACATCGCTTACAGTTTGTCGTAAGCGCGCATGGGATGCAGTGGATCTTCGGATCAGACTCCAAAGCCCACATCATTCCTATGCATTTAGCACAGGCCTTCACCTGTGCCATTTTTTCTGTATCTCCCGAGTTATTTTACGAGTCTTTTTTTACCGATGCCTCACCCAGTCTCCTCTGCTTGGATTTCTTTCACCACACTTCACTCACAGCACTTCTTTTTGGAGAAAAAAGCGCTCTCACAGACTACCACGTGTTGCTTCTTTCGTACCAGACGACATTCTTCATTCGCCAGCATGCCTCTCTCCTGAGCCTGTCTCCCCCTCGGTCAACGTGGGAACAGCAGCCGACTGTTCGGGCTCCGTCCGGGCATTCACACCAGTAGCCTCAGATCCCTTCTACGCTGTCTCCCGGACTAGTAGTACATGTAGACACGAGAAGTTGTCCGTTACCTGTGACGAGACCTGATTTCGAGACGGATGATTGTCGGTGCTCCTTCGATGAACGCAATGTTGACGTTATTGTCGGCGTCCATCGCTTGGGTGTAATAGGGTTCTTGTCGGTTAGGCGGGTAGCGAGTCACTGCTTGCCGTAGCAGATGAAAACGGCGAGACAAGGGACTCAAACTGGCGAGCGCGCGGAGCGATGCGAGCAGACTGGCAGCAAGCGGCCTGATGTCAGTGCGGAGGGATCGGAAGAGGTTAGGGTAGGTTCCTGGCGAGCGAGTGAAGCGATGCGAGCAGACTGACAGCAAGTGGCCTGATGGCAGTGCGGGGTGATTGGGTAAGGTTAGGTTAGGTTTCTAGCGAGCGAGCGGACCGACAGCAAGCGGCCTCGGGGCAGTGCGTGACGATTGGTTAAGGTTAGGATAGGTTTCTGGCGAGCGAGCGAAGCGATGCGAGCGGGCCGACAGCAAGCGGCCTCGGGGCGGTGCGGGGGATTGGGTGAGACCCATACTTATTCTCTACGAAAAATCCAGTGCCTTGTAGGCTACAGCCCATCACCGCGAAAACCCATCACCGTGAAAACCCATCGCGGCGAAAACCCATCGCAGCGAAAACCCATTACCGCGAAAACCCATCATCGCGACAGAATCTAGAGCTCGCTCCAAGCTAGGGAAGCTTCTATGCGAGGCGTCGAAATCTTTCAAGCCACTTGCTGTGCACTCTCTAGATTGAGTTGCTGCTCTGGCTATTCGATAATCCTGTCCTCAATTCCCAATCGGGAAGAATAGAAGTCTCGTAGGTTTCTTCGACGGACTCCCATTCAACATTTCCTCGATTTCCTATTTCCCCATGTAGTGGCCTGGTCCAGGTAACGTTCCTCAAGAATCTTTTTGACACTTCACATGCGAGCTGCTCCACTCCTCTCTAGGGCATCGATAGTCGTACTCTCCCTTTCATACTCGTCGCCCCTCCTTGCGGCAAAGCTGGCTAACGATAGGTTGTCGTGGGAGAATCCACTGTGGAGCAAGACTTCAGCAGTCTTAGAGACTGAGTACAGTGGACTCCGCTTAACGAGAACACCGGATAATCGGATCATCCGATTATTCGGATCGAAAGTCGAATCCCCCAATTCTCTCCATGGGACACGCTCCGGTTCATCGGTACAAGGCTCCGCTTATTCGAGTCATTCCGTCACGAGCGGAAATTTCGTCGAATGAAAGAATGAGAAGTTTCCGCGATGCGGAACGCCTAGCCGAATTGATCACTTTGACCAAACCGATTCCGATCTGCTTCCAAGTCGAAATCTCGGGACATTCTTGTCCATTGACGATAATGTCCAGTGCCCCTCTTCAGTTGAACCTCACGAAGATGAGATCGTCCAGGAAATCGTGGCGAATCAGGGCTGTGTGACTCTGGTTCAGAAAACGGAGAGGAGTGCCGAGAGGCGAAGAAGCCTACAGCTGTGCATGGAGCTGAACGGGCGATAGAACGACTTCAATGGTTCTTCGTGCACGATTCCGAGAAGGACAGTCCACGAACTTCTTCAGTTTGCATCGACTTCGTTTGTAGGATCTCGAGGACGGAAAAGAGACGGACTTCAATTGATGAATCCTTCGTCAAGCATTGGAAGCTCAATCGCTGTTACATACTCCATCAACTCGCATCAGAGAGAGTTTCATCGAGTTTCTTCAGGTATCGCAACCCAGGAACAATGAGCCTAAGCGCCCAAAGATCCTTTCGAATCATGAATCATATATTTTCGACGCCTCGCATAGAAGCTAGATGAGAGCGAGCTCCAGAGGGAGGCGGCCACAAGCGCTCAAAAAGTACCCAATGAACGCATTATTTAAAGGGACTGTTAGAGCAGCTCTACCGGACGGGTGTAGGTAATAGGGCCCCAATGTTTACAGTCCGTTCAGGCGGATGGATGCATTCGTTCATGCTCTCCGTGAGCGGGCGCTCCTAGGTGCCGGCGAGATATGGGGAAGGAGCCCGTCGCCTTAGCGGAGCTTTCGATGAGCTAACAGCCGGTGCTGCGCGATGTTGGGATTGAATCACGCGTAGAATGAAATCATCCGAGGAAAGCGCCTTTTCTACAGGATTCGAGAGAGCTAGACGGACGGCAGCCACAAGGGAAGTTGCCGAGCCTAGGTATTGCGAATCTTGGCGCTCAAGTGATGTCGACTGGTCAGTGTTTTCAACCTGGACGTGAACCCGTCGAAGGCAATGCTTTTTGCATATCCTGGAACGGACAATGCAGTAAGAGGATAGCAATGTTCCTGCGTGCGAGAACAACGAGTCCCACGAGAAAACAGCCAGGAAAGAAAACCTCTCGAATCGGAATGGGAATCGGATCGGAATCATGCTCGACATTCGGTCGGGCCGGTCTCATTCCGTTTACGAGTGTTTATGATGTCATCAGAGTTAACGCGTTTATATTATGTGATAGCAGTCTACGAGAATATATGGTATAAACTATGATATGAACCATGGCACAATGAAGCTCTGTCAGATTTCAAGACCAATCGAACTAATCGGTCAGTCTAGCACAAATCAGCTCCTACGAGTCCGGGCTTTCTTCGGGAAGCGAGAGTCAGGTTTCCGAGTCGGAGTCGTCGTCCAGGAGTCTCCTAAGGAAAACTGGGCTCCTGACTGATTCCGACTCTGTCGAGTCCGAGGTGTGCGCGTTCTGGGACGCCGCATCACTTAGCCACGCCAGCAAGCCTGGATCTCTCGGATCAGGGCCAGTGAGATTCGGCAAGATATTCTTCTTGCCCACTCTATATTTGACTCGGTTAATGAATTGAATGTCGTCGATTTCTCCTTCGTCTAAGAGATTCCAAGACGCTTGGATTCTGTCGTCGTTGGCTCTCGTGACTTTGCTCGGTCGGGAGAGAATGTGCGGTTCCCCGCGCTGGTGGATCGCATGATTAACGGGAACATCCTGAGCGGCGTTCACGAGGACCGAGACGAGGTCCCAGCAAGGGCCATGGACACCAGCTTCGCGTAGAAGATTCGCATTGTTAGATTCGACGTCGTTATTCGTTCGCTTACGCATCCTATATACAGAAAGATCCTCTGGGCCGATTTGATGGAGCCAATACGAGGAAACGTAATTGAGGAATGGAGTGAAGCCGACGTTCAAATCCTGAGCTTGATTCGCGAAGTAGTGGAACGCACCTTGAATCAAGGGTGCGGGCAGCAGAGGCAGTGCAGCGAAGGCAAGGAAGGTAGAGAGAATTTCCCCTGGACGGCGGATATCGTTCGCCAAGCCCACTGCAGGGCTGCTGGCTTTTCGCACCAGACTTTGAGAATAATGGAACAAGCATCCATAGAGTCTCGCTTCGGGGAATTCGCGGCGGACAGCCTTGCGCATTGCGTCATCCCAGTCTCCCATGTAGGCTGGAATGTTGAATGGCCCTGGCGAGTTCTGCTTCAAGCACTGGAAGACCCACTGATAAGCTTCGAAGTTCGCCTTATTCATGAAAGCGCAGGCGACCATGCCCACATACTGGTTCCAGTTCCCATGAATGGTGAACAGTTGCTTACAGATCTTCCGGGGTGCGGTTTTATAGGTGGCGTCTGCGTGAATCACAGCTGCTTCGTTGGAGAGCCTGAGTAGGGTCACTGTTGTCAGAACAACAGTTTCGAACTCGGGGCTATAGAAGCTCAGGATACGCTGGTGGTCACTGGTCGAAGTGAAACCGGGGATGTCATCTGAGGAAATTTTGACGTGCAACTCACGCAGAGACTTCACCATGCTCGGTCGCATCTTGCTCGCGTGAAGACGGAGGGTTCGAGCCTGCTTCACGGGTACAATTTGTGAAGCAGGATCGATTGGGAGTTTTCGGCGGTGTTCGAGTATGACCTTCGCGGGACGTTTGCGGGGATTTTCTCTGATATCCGTGATCATGTCTCTCCTCGCCTCCCGGAACTCTACTCCATAGCCTTCGGCGTCCGGCAAATGATTGTGAATGCCCGAAACCTTGAGGATCTCGCCAGTCGGTGTGATCCTCGCTATCACTCGACATTTGACTGTTGAGTCTTTGTAAGATTTACACCTCAGATCATTGAACCGTCCATCAGCGTCCCGTCGCTTCAGGTGGAAGAAGAAAGCAGACGTACCATGCTGGCCATCGACGTTATAGAGACCTGCTTCGTGGCACCAGGAGTCGCCGAGTCCGAAACGGAGACTCGGGACCTTTTTGAAGCTGTTTGCGTTGGCCATGTCGAGCAAAGATCTTCGATGGATGGAGCCAAGCGTGAGCGCAAACGGGAAACTAAGCCTCTGATTTGGAATTCGGCGATCTTCGCGATAAACTACAGTGAGACCTTGCACAACGCTGATTCGCTATGACATGGTTTTTCCCGGTCGACCCTCCCTTGCGAAATGTGCGATATAAGTTCCCTCAGAGGTTTCGAACTGACGTTTATTCACACACTTCGGAGACACCGACGTCGTGGAACGTTCAAATGCGTGTTTACACGCCGTTCCATTCTCCAGAGTTCCCTTCAGACTGTTCTTCTTATCAATCGAAGCTCGATCCGCGTCGCAGGTGGTTTCCCCTATAGGTGCGGATCGGCTTCCGATCAAACTGTGCCCTCAGTGCATGAGGGATCGTCAGCGGACAAGGAAAAAGTGCGAAACGACAAAATTTGGGTCAATCGTTGATTGAAGAGTTTCCCCAAACCAGCTGACATCCCCGAATTCGCCTTAAAAGTTACCAAACACCATCTCCACGAATCTCCACAGCCAGGTCAGACCGAAGTCCAACGATCGGTGTCTGGCTCCGACCGCTCCTCTGCTTTTCTTGGTTAACCTGCGATTCCCGTTCGGTAGAGCGCCATGGAACACCCTATCTCCAGATGGCTCATTGTCACTGCTGGATGCATACAGCCCCAATTATTGAGACTCGAGCATTCCGTGAAACCTGATCTTCCCTCTCCTGACCTGAGGGGAATCATATATTCCCGGGTTTATTATGTCTCCAAGTATTAGTCTAGCCGTTTCGAATGCCGCAGGAGAATGTGTTCTTCGGATGACTCAATTCAATGCTTGATTCAATTCCATGATCGCGCTTGAGGGGCTGCCGCACGCCAGCTGGCAGCCGATCGAACGCTCCGCTGAGATGGCGGGCTCCTCCCACTGATTTCGCAGGCATATAGCACCGCCCGCTCACGGAGAGCGTGAGCGAATGCATCCATCCACCTGAACAGACTGTAAACATTGGGGCCTTGTTGCCGCCTCCCTACCGGACAGCGCCGCAAACCATCTGGGCGAAGCAATCTCGGCATAGAAGCTTGGCGATGAGCCGGACGAAGTGCAGACTCGAAAAGAAACCGATTCGGAGAGCTTGCCAAGGCTGGATACCCAACCTATTGGGAAATGAAATGAATATCATCAATGCTTTGCTTCTTTTCCATGCGCATTCCCTGGCATTAATCGTGGAACATGCGTTCTGTAGGCGGTGTTCGAACGAGATCTTCCGAGCTGAGAAATAGCAATAGCAATGTCGCTCACAGAAAATCGGAATCTGGCGAGAGTTCAGTGCGATCGCTTGGTTACATCGATCGGAACGGAGGAGGCTGATGAATCAAGGAACCTATTATATGAAGCTGTATGTGGAGCAGCCTACGAGGAACTTTCTGCGGCCCCGATGGAGACAAGAGAGAGACTGCGTCAAGGCTGTCCTGCTACATCCCTTCTATTCCTGCTTCACATATTCTCATCATGAATTCGTCTACGGATCAGCGACGGCGCCTTCACAGTGAATCAGAGAGGCGATTTTCGATGGCGAACAGGGCCGTCATGGTTGACCTGGGCTGGGATTCGTTCAGAGAATGGGCCCCAGAGCAAAATATGATATTTGAACATTATGAGATGACTTCGAGCCGGGATTGGAATCAATATCAGTGAGATGTGCAATCCTGGGGAATGGAGTTGACATGGAAACCCTGAGCCGCTTGATCCGCCAATGAAGCGTTCTTCGAGGAAGAGTAGATATGGAAGCGACTTCGACTCGACTACGAACTATCCGCCGAGGGCATCTTGGATAACACACATATGAGGATTGATGAATATCACCAGCAACAGCTATACTTCCATTAGTTTGTACTCGAGAGATTCTCAGAGTAACTGGCCGCGGTCCTGCTCTAGTCATCGCTCAATGTCTCTCTCTGAAAGATTGGGCTTCGCTTCGTGTCTGCAGGCGACAGCAGTCGTAGATCGAGGAATGCAATAGAGTTTGACTGCAGCCGTGTCGATGGACCAGCCCAAATACGGTTCATCCCGACCTTTCTTGTAATCATCCGTCTTTCTCTTCGATCGTTTTCATCAAAGGCTCGAGAACAGCCCAGAAAAAAACTTTCCCCCGCGAGCTAAGGGTCGATTTCCCCATCAGTTGCTCAACTTACGGGTGAAGCCTCTTGGCTGGTCTGGAATACATCGCAATCTTTCGCGCGTTTCTCCGTTTTATGGGCTCTGAAAGGGTTTTCATTTGCCTCTGCGCTTTCCCGCCGCAGTGCCAAGACTCTCGGCTGAGATTCGATCGCCAAGATGGCGGCCGGCTTGAGCTCTGCAGCTCTATCCAGCAGAGCCTCTCTCACGGTCCCTTTAAATAATGCGTTCATTGTTCACATTTTGAGCGCTTGTGGCCTAGACCCGCTCCAGATACCGTCGCGGTGACGGGTTTTCGCGGTTATGGGTCTTCGCGGTCATGGGTTTTCACGGTAATGGATTTTCGCGGCAATGGGTTTTCGCGGTAATGGGTGCACACCGCCTTGTAAGTCTCTCGCCGTCGAAGAGTTCTACCTGAGTGGTACCCAAAGTTTCCTGAAGCTCTCATCGAGATCAGAGTCGATGAGACCACTTTTCCGAATCCGTGGGAATATGAACCGTGTTGGGGATAATCTGACTTTATGTGATGGTGCTCGCTTTGGTGAGCTCGTGTGGTGTGATGGTCGTGGCGAGTATGAGGTTAACGATGTGAGAGGCTTTTCCGTGTACTCTTTCAACCGCGAAAGATAATTTTCCGACAGACGATGGATGAATAAATATTGCTGTACAGACGGAATATTCCACGAATTGGTCCCACACTGACCAGCTTAATTCGACTGCGTGTCGTCGAATTTTCTGGAATATATATTTCCTGGAGACCATACAACACTGGGTGCGGCAGCTTGACCGGAGCCTACAACGAACCCTCCATCATTCGGAACGCGACGAGTCTCATGGAAGCTGGCGCAGCCAATCTTTCACTCTTTCCCTCGGAAGTGCTCGAGGTCCGCCATCTTGTTTGCGTCCCTATGACCGTCTACCGCGCGGAACAGCGAGGAGAGCTCGGATGGTTCGCCGGGGAATGATGAAATTTCCAAAGATTCCATGGTGAACACATGATCCATCGTCAACAATGTCAGTTCAGATGGCGAGGAGTCGATACGCAAGGTCAACGGCAGAACATTGAGCCAGGCTCAATACAAGGAGATGAAGTCCACAGCGAGACGCATTGAGTGATTCTCATCTCGGACAGGACACAGTGGGATGAAACTCCACGGAACCTCTGGTCTTCGGCGGTTGAAGACCGAAGAACTCCGTGGCCGTGAGGCCTCCTCGGCACTGAAGCGGATGCGCCATGTGCAGAGTAGTGACTCAGTCGGTTTTTCGCGTCTCCCTCGGAAACGTTCGCTTCCTGGACGGAAAGTGTCTTGGATGAACTCTCCCGGCATTCGAAAATGCGTGTCATACACTGCCCACCGACCCCTGATCATCTTCTTCCTCTGAAACCTAGAGCCGAACCTCCTCATTACCAACCCTCATCCCTTGTGAAAGTACGCGGATTCTCAATTGTGTTTCGCGCCTGGATCGTGCTTGAAATGCTCGGTAGCTCCGCTAGGCTCCCCGCTGTCGTCGCGGTCTCCCAGAGTCCCAGCAACAGCTCTCATCGTGCCAGTAGCAGACCGCCAAGCTGGCGGAGGCCGCTCTCTCTAAAAATGCGTTCGTATAGTAAACACTGCGGGCAAAGTTCCTATACCCGGCTTGGTCCACATACGACAATTGCGCGCGAGCGTTAGCAGACGCACTGTTGACGCCATTGACAAGGGCGCTCTGATCTCCAGTAGTTTCGGTTCCGTCTCGACCGGTCGAATTTTTTAGAAACCTCTCTTCCATGCGGCGGAAATCCTTGAACTCCTGGCGCATGCGCGACGGGATCGCAGCCTCCATCGCTGATTTCAGTGATGGCGCGAACATGGAGAGGGGAATCCCGTTTGCGGCCAGAGTTGCGATGTTTGATTGAATTGAGGTCACGAGCTTGCGCAACGCCGGAAGATCCTGATATTTGGGTATGCGGGGGAGGTTGCGCAGCTCTGAAAGTATTCTCTCCGTTTCGTTCTCAACCCTGCCATAGTTTTCGTCCAAAATCTGGAGCGCAACGTCGTAGTTCGCGTCCGACAGCTCCAAGGCATGAACAATTTCCTCTGGTTCTCCACTGACGAACTTGCGGAGAGCCATGAGCCGCTCAATGGGTGCGCTCTCAGGCCGCTTGTTCACAAAGTATTTGAATTGAACGATGAAGGCTCGGTATTTGAGCCTATCGCCGGAGAAGGTTTCGGGGGCAATGTCAAGCTCGCGAGGGATGCGAGTCGGCATGGCTGCGCTGGGGACGTGCGCCTGCGCTGGTGTACTCACACGTTCGGAAGGGCATGACGCTGTGGGTGTTCCGGGCGTGGGATCGAGCGTGGACTCCAGCACCGGCCTGAAGCGGACATGTCTGACGGCTTCCGGTGTAGCGTAGGAGGTGTTACCCGTATTATCATCGAAGGTTGTGCGATTCGAGTGTTCGACGACCGCGGTGGAGGCACGGTTTGCCGCCGCGGTGATTGCTGCGATAGACCGTTCGATTTCCTCGTCGAACTCCTCGGCCTCGGCCACATCCCTCTCGAGCTCCGCCTCATCTTCCAGAATATCAGCCAGTTTCTCGTTGACGTCGTGGATTCGATCGAGCGACTGTGTTACGAGTAGGAGCATGACATCGGGGAATCCGGGAAATCTCGACCCCAAGTTTTCCGCTTGGGCGATTGTTGCCAGCAATTTGTTCCGTCAGAGGATTCGCTGCTGGCGGAATCTCTTTAATTTCTTTTTGGAATCAACGGATACGGGGGTGGACGCCTCCATCTTTGAGGTAGAATCCGCCATGCTGGTCTGGGCGCGAGCGGTTGCCGTCAGCAAGTCTTCGACCGGATGGATTGCAATCGTAAATACTGGCGAACACGATCTAGATGGAGGACACCTAGCGGCGATCCTGGTCACGGCACCAAAATGAGAATTCCGTCGCGCTCCGGGTTGACGGTTTCAGACCTTTTTTCTTGCAAAAGAAAACGGATGCTGTGGTCTCGACTGATTCCCACACACACACTTGATGTGGCACGTTTTATTTATGAAAGGTGAGCGTCGAGGCGGCGTTCCCTTCGAATCGCAATGAATTCACAGTTCGCTATTACGATATTTAACAGTATG
Source organism: Phytoseiulus persimilis (assembly GCA_037576195.1). Lineage (NCBI taxonomy): Eukaryota > Metazoa > Arthropoda > Arachnida > Mesostigmata > Phytoseiidae > Phytoseiulus > Phytoseiulus persimilis. The sequence continues at coordinate 24,507,394 of CM075103.1, read as the reverse complement.
TTCGTTCGATGCTCCCGCTGAAGAGATCTGTAATCGCAAAATCGCGGAATCGCGCATCCGAGTTATGTCACATGCAATGTTCCCCACAACGGAAGGTTCCGGCTATGATCAGCAAACGATCGTTCTGTGTAGGAGGGAGCTGTTGAGTATTTGATGTTTCACCCAGAGCAGTCGTCGGCACAGTTTTGGTAATCAGGGAAGACGCCAGTCGAGCAAGCGAAGCGTCAGTGAACTTTGAGCATGATCAACCGCGCACAGGCGATACTGTAGATCACTGAGATAGAAATCGGACGCCTGTAGACTGACGTCAAGCGTCAGTATTCGCCGTGTAACTCTGTGACTATAAAAGCCGGAATAAAACTCCAGTGCGTTGGGGGAGCCAAACATTCTGTCCACCAGAATTGTCGTTTTTCATTCACTAGCCGTCGTCTCTAGGCAAGTCTTGTACGCGCCACCGATCTTCTCATCCAGCTGCAAACAAGCTAGAGCCAGGCCCGAAAGGCTTATCATAATTGGATCAACACGTTCAAAAAAGCCTTGAACCAGATGCACGCTCAGGTACTCTGGAGCTCTAGCAAATTTGAGCTGTCGAAGACATTCTGGAAAGCAGTGGCTGTTCCCAAAACTGACTTATGCTAATTCAGTCACGGTGATGATGAAGAAGACAAGCGACGAGTTGGAGAAGACCCAACGGCGTGCAGCGCGATGGGCACTCGGAATCACAGGGTGGAATGTTGCCAACGAATTTCATGAGTCCGAACTCAACTGGTCATCCTTCAAAGCGCGGGAGGCCGAGAGAAAACTTAAGTATTTTGCTCGAATCAGTTGCATGGCAGCCTCTCGCTGGCCGAGAATGATACTGGACATGCTGAAAGCGCAAAACATTGATACGAAAGCCTGTGCACGGGTGGAAGAGCTCTGATCTCCAGTAGTTTCGGTTCCGTCTCGACCGGTCGAATTTTTTAGAAACCTCTCTTCCATGCGGCGGAAATCCTTGAACTCCTGGCGCATGCGCGACGGGATCGCAGCCTCCATCGCTGATTTCAGTGATGGCGCGAACATGGAGAGGGGAATCCCGTTTGCGGCCAGAGTTGCGATGTTTGATTGAATTGAGGTCACGAGCTTGCGCAACGCCGGAAGATCCTGATATTTGGGTATGCGGGGGAGGTTGCGCAGCTCTGAAAGTATTCTCTCCGTTTCGTTCTCAACCCTGCCATAGTTTTCGTCCAAAATCTGGAGCGCAACGTCGTAGTTCGCGTCCGACAGCTCCAAGGCATGAACAATTTCCTCTGGTTCTCCACTGACGAACTTGCGGAGAGCCATGAGCCGCTCAATGGGTGCGCTCTCAGGCCGCTTGTTCACAAAGTATTTGAATTGAACGATGAAGGCTCGGTATTTGAGCCTATCGCCGGAGAAGGTTTCGGGGGCAATGTCAAGCTCGCGAGGGATGCGAGTCGGCATGGCTGCGCTGGGGACGTGCGCCTGCGCTGGTGTACTCACACGTTCGGAAGGGCATGACGCTGTGGGTGTTCCGGGCGTGGGATCGAGCGTGGACTCCAGCACCGGCCTGAAGCGGACATGTCTGACGGCTTCCGGTGTAGCGTAGGAGGTGTTACCCGTATTATCATCGAAGGTTGTGCGATTCGAGTGTTCGACGACCGCGGTGGAGGCACGGTTTGCCGCCGCGGTGATTGCTGCGATAGACCGTTCGATTTCCTCGTCGAACTCCTCGGCCTCGGCCACATCCCTCTCGAGCTCCGCCTCATCTTCCAGAATATCAGCCAGTTTCTCGTTGACGTCGTGGATTCGATCGAGCGACTGTGTTACGAGTAGGAGCATGACATCGGGGAATCCGGGAAATCTCGACCCCAAGTTTTCCGCTTGGGCGATTGTTGCCAGCAATTTGTTCCGTCAGAGGATTCGCTGCTGGCGGAATCTCTTTAATTTCTTTTTGGAATCAACGGATACGGGGGTGGACGCCTCCATCTTTGAGGTAGAATCCGCCATGCTGGTCTGGGCGCGAGCGGTTGCCGTCAGCAAGTCTTCGACCGGATGGATTGCAATCGTAAATACTGGCGAACACGATCTAGATGGAGGACACCTAGCGGCGATCCTGGTCACGGCACCAAAATGAGAATTCCGTCGCGCTCCGGGTTGACGGTTTCAGACCTTTTTTCTTGCAAAAGAAAACGGATGCTGTGGTCTCGACTGATTCCCACACACACACTTGATGTGGCACGTTTTATTTATGAAAGGTGAGCGTCGAGGCGGCGCTCCCTTCGAATCGCAATGAATTCACAGTTCGCTATTACGATATTTAACAGTATGTTCGTTCGATGCTCCCGCTGAAGAGATCTGTAATCGCAAAATCGCGGAATCGCGCATCCGAGTTATGTCACATGCAATGTTCCCCACAACGGAAGGTTCCGGCTATGATCAGCAAACGATCGTTCTGTGTAGGAGGGAGCTGTTGAGTATTTGATGTTTCACCCAGAGCAGTCGTCGGCACAGTTTTGGTAATCAGGGAAGACGCCAGTCGAGCAAGCGAAGCGTCAGTGAACTTTGAGCATGATCAACCGCGCACAGGCGATACTGTAGATCACTGAGATAGAAATCGGACGCCTGTAGACTGACGTCAAGCGTCAGTATTCGCCGTGTAACTCTGTGACTATAAAAGCCGGAATAAAACTCCAGTGCGTTGGGGGAGCCAAACATTCTGTCCACCAGAATTGTCGTTTTTCATTCACTAGCCGTCGTCTCTAGGCAAGTCTTGTACGCGCCACCGATCTTCTCATCCAGCTGCAAACAAGCTAGAGCCAGGCCCGAAAGGCTTATCATAATTGGATCAACACGTTCAAAAAAGCCTTGAACCAGATGCACGCTCAGGTACTCTGGAGCTCTAGCAAATTTGAGCTGTCGAAGACATTCTGGAAAGCAGTGGCTGTTCCCAAAACTGACTTATGCTAATTCAGTCACGGTGATGATGAAGAAGACAAGCGACGAGTTGGAGAAGACCCAACGGCGTGCAGCGCGATGGGCACTCGGAATCACAGGGTGGAATGTTGCCAACGAATTTCATGAGTCCGAACTCAACTGGTCATCCTTCAAAGCGCGGGAGGCCGAGAGAAAACTTAAGTATTTTGCTCGAATCAGTTGCATGGCAGCCTCTCGCTGGCCGAGAATGATACTGGACATGCTGAAAGCGCAAAACATTGATACGAAAGCCTGTGCACGGGTGGAAGAGCTCAAAGTCGAGTTCAGATGCGACACATTGCAAATAGAACGAGATGAGACTGGGAGAGCACCCCTCGGCATCTATGATCGTTGACTGAACGAAAAGATCAGAGCCACACAGAACAACGACGGAGTGAATGGGATGGCTAGTAAAATTTCCCTCGAATTGTAGCGAATGCACAAGGAGTCGAGAACAACAGCCGCTCACATATACGACAATAGTAGGGAGTCCGCACTCTTGGCACTTGCCAGAGCTGGAGGTCTCCCTACGAAGCAGTATCGGTCCCGTTTCTCCGTCAACCCGGAACCGATTTGGAACAGATGTGGCATCAGCGAGGAAACACTAGGACATGTGATATTCCAATGTAACGATGCACACCACACGACGGAGGACCTCCCAACCAACTTGGGACTGAACAGTGAGATGAATCGATTCGCCGTGGAAGCAACAAAACGACTCCTCGAGAAATGGGAGCGTGAGAACATAGGATCCGCTGAGCTTGCTCGCGCCTGAAGTGAAAGGCTGATGTGCACATATATCATGCTATGTATACACACAGATATCGCTCCTGCAAACCCCGGCGACGCGTTCTTTGAGGGCAACCACCGCCTCCCATGCGGAAAGGTCCTTTGTACCTGTTGCGACGATATTGATCACCAGCCGGCCTTCGGCCGACTGGAGTCGGCCGCGCTGTGCGCGCTTGGACGGGGTTCCGTGGGATCGAAGCACTTTTCACTTTCTTCACTGAGTCAGCATCATGGTTTTGAAAAGTCTGGTTGAATTGGTCTCGTTATCACCCCTCCAGATTCGGAGAAGTATGGTCAGATTGGTCCCGGAATCACCCCTCCAGAGTTGGGAAGTAATGGTCAGATTGGTCTCGGAATCACCCCTCCAGAGTTGGAAAGTAATACTCAGATCGGTCTCGGAATCACCCCTCCAGAGTTGGAAAGTGATGGTCAGATTGGTCCCGGAATCACCTCTCCAGAGTTGGAAAGTAATGGTCAGATTGGTCCCGGAATCAACCCTCCAGAGTCGGAAAATAATGGTCAGATTGGTCCCGGAATCACCCCTCCAGAGTTGGGAAGTAATAGTCAGATTGGTTTCGGAATCACCCCTCCAGAGTTGGAAAATAATGGTCAGATTGGTCTCGGAACCCCCCCCCCCCTCCCCGGAGTTGGGAAGTGATGCTCAGATTGGTCTCGGAATCATCCCTCCGGAGTGGGGAAGTAATGCTCAGATTGGTCCCTGAATCACCCCTCCAGAGTTGGGAAGTAATAGTCAGATTGGTCTCGGAATCACCCCTCCGGAGTTGGGAAGTAATGGTCAGATTGGTCCCGGAATCACCCCTCCAGAGTTGGGAAGTAATGCTCAGATTGGTCTCGGAAACACCCCCCCCCCCCCCCCCCCCCCCCGGAGTTGGGAAGTAATGCTCAGATTGGTCTCGGAATCACCCCTCCGGAGTCGGGAAGGAATGCTCAGATTGATCCCTGAATCACCCCTCCAGAGTTTGGAAGTAATAGTCAGATTGGTTCCGGAGTCACCCCTCCACATTCGGAAGAGTATGTTCAGATTGGCCCGGAATCACCCCTTCAGAGTTGGGAAGTAATGGTCAGATTGCTCTCGGAATCACCCCTCCAGAGTTAGAAAATAATGGTCAGATTGGTCTCGGAATCACCCCTCCAGAGTTGGAAAGTAATAGTCAGATTGGTCCCGGAATCACCCCTCCAGGCTTGGGAAGTAATGCTCAGATCGGTTCCGGAATCACCCCTCCAGGTTTTGAAAAGTATGGTCAGATCGGTTCCGGAATCACCCCTCCAGATTCGGAAGAGTATGTTCAGATTGGTCCTGGAATCACCCCCATATATTTTCGACGGAGTGCGGACAAACTAACTGACAAACTGACAGACTAAGCCGATTATATATAGTAAGGATACGAGTAATAATCGTAGAGACTGGGAAGCTAGCTACCCTCGAGTGTACGAGCCTTTCCAATCGGGGAACCCTGGCGGCAGTTGAGTGGTCCCTCCCGGGACGCCAACGAAGCCGATGCTGTGTGCTTTTCACGGAAAGACGGGTTGGGTGTCGACTCCCCACCGGCTTCCTAGCTCTGAGCAACCAGACAGGATTTCTGAGCAAAGGCTCGAAAGAGAGAAGTGTGGCCTGGACTGAAGGGCGAGGACGGATAGTTCCTACTCAGCTCGGGTCTTAAACGCACTCTGTATTTTCACAAGGTGAACTGTGACGTCACCAGTCTCTCAGGCCTGTCTGCCCGCCCAGCGCGGTATACCGTCGTGGGTACACCTTCATTGAATAATGAAAATGATGGTCATAGGCCCCAATGAATGAATAGAAGGAGTTTACATTGGTGGCACTCATTGAGAACTAGGAGTTGACATGCCGCACCGTCAGTGCGGTTGGCGTCACTGTCCACGGGGAATCGCGGCAGCAATGGAGCGCTCACCCGCGACACCTGGCGGTGAAAACCTGAACCTACCTATCGAAGGGAGACCATGCAAAGGATGTCCTCCCGTTTCCCCGATACCGTTCCCCCGAAACCGTTTCCCCGAAGCCGTTTCCCTGACAAGAAACCCTCTCCTGATTCTGAGACCCTGCGAGTGTATGAGGCTTCTATGTAGGGCGCGGAGTCCGAGTGAGCAGACTTCAAGGGAAGCGAGTCATGTGGAGGGATTCCCCCTGCGCAATGTGATGGTTTTGCATAGAGGAATACAGTCGCGTTTCCCGCGTACTCCCGATCCGGGATAAATAATTTCAGATTTGCCCAATATCACAATAACTTACATCAGGGCGGGACAAGTTGATGCGGCCCGCGGGCCGCACTTCGGAGGACCAGCTCGAAAATTCCACGATGAAGAAATGGAGGCGCTCCTGACCCGGGGCAACACCCAAACCCAGGAGGAGCTTGCGGAAGCGCTCGGCGTGACTCGAAGAATGATACATTCTCGTCCATGAACACTCTGATGGAGAGCGCTCGTGCGCATCTCGAAAGTTTCCATATCAGAGAACGAATCGGGAAGCCTACGGAACCGTTCTTTCAGTGCTTTGCCATTCTCCGGAGTCGTACTTAGCCGTTGGCATCATTTCATCATAGAACGTCTCTTAGTCGCTTGGAATCGCTTGGATGTGCTGTAGTATTGTCCGTCTGGCTTTCGATAAAACTCGGGACGTTTCTGTTGATCGCATGTGCGCTGCACGTAAGCAGTTTGCCGGTCGAAATCGGAGTGCTTATAAGCTTGCCCGGCAAGCAGTGGCGGTTGTTGACACTCACGGTTTCGGATCGCAAACTTCTTTTCGTTCCGGTGCATCTTTTAGTTTGGAATCTCAGGAACGATTTTACCGCACGATTCGACCGCAGTCCTCACCTCGATCAGTTGAGGAGGGCCCTCACCTCGATCACGACCGCGAAATCGAAGAATCAATCAGGAACTGATGAACTTCGCGGAGGAATTGGAGACCAATCAAGTTTCGCTCGGCATGTTTCTCTCATACCATGCAGCATTGATGTGTCCGTTTCAATAGTACCCTCAAAACGTGGCGTCCGTGAAAGCTCTTGTATGACCTCGGGTCACTTGTCGAAACCTGATATAAATCCTCATACTTATTTGTAATGATATAACGAGCATATCGGCGAGCAAAGTTGTGCGGAATCATAATCAACCCTTCACCGCCAAATGTAGCGACCCAGCCCCAGCATTTGTGAGGGTGGCAGATGGCTCGAAGGTTAAGCTGGGGGAGTCATGCACATTCCACGTAGGGTTCAATGAAAAATACCTTGAGGTTCCCGTGCGAATTGACCATCATTGATGCGCTGAGCAACGAGGGCATTCTGGCGTTCGATTCTTGGCAAGCGCATGGTGCAACGTTCGATCTGAGCAGCGGGGAAGTTCATCCTCGCGGAGGGTTCAACTCAAAAGAGAGCTACAGTCTTTCAGGCGAACGGGCATCGGCCTCCGTAATTTTGAGTCCGAGAAATATTGGGTTCGTACAAAAGTTCTCAGCGCTAAACTTTGACAGATCATAACTCCGCTCCCGGAAGTCGCAGACACATTGTAAAATGCTCAAAATACGCGGAATTCAGTCAGCTCTCAGATGCAGCATTGCGTTCTGATTCAACGAACGGCCTGCCAAAACCGACGGTTTCACTGGGAGGGTCGAAAAATCGCGACGAGCCAATTTGAGATACTGCATAGCACGTGCTAGAGCCGGGTTCAAGGTTTCAAAAACACGTCATATGATCCAATCTCAGGCTTTCCAAGAGTTTCAAGGAAAAATCGTGCCGTTCGCAGCAAACCAAAAATTGGATCAGATGACATATTTTCGGAGCTTTGAGCCCAGCTCTAAGATGTGCTATGCGGCATCTCAAATTGGCTCGTCTTGGGTGAAGAGGGAGCATTTTTTGAGAAGGCCCATATTTTTTCTGTTCACTCAACATTGATCGAGAGGGCTGGAAATCGAAACTTCCGAGGCCGATATCTTCGCTCGGCAGCGGCCGAATCGCTCGATTTTTTTGTTGAAACAGCTCGATTTCCGTCGAACTTCAAGATTCCGGAGAGAAAACAGGGGCTCATAATTTTAGTTTCGTCGGAATCGAAAAGTCTAGATTTTCCGATTTTCGATCCTTTCAGTAAAATCGTCGGTGGTTGCAGGCCGTTTGTTGAATCAGGTCGGAATCGACAGCATCTGAAAGCTGACTGAATCCCTCGTATCTCATCATCTCTCTGCGACTCCTGATGAGCTGTCAAAGTTCAGCGCCCAGAACTTTTGCACGCACCCAATAACTAAGATTTCAGCCCATGCAGTGCATGAGGACCCACAAGAAAACCCGAAGAAGGAAGGAGGAGAGAACCGATGTCGACCTCGGAAACCGCGGCGTAACATAGAATCTCGTGTCGTGTTACGATTAGGCATCGCAAGGAACCGCAAATTTTTGGGACCGCGGTTCTCGGTTCTCTGAGAACCGCAAGTAAGAACCGCGGTTCCAGAACCGCAAGTGAGAACAGCGATCAACGGCCGAAACGACAACGGCTTGCCTTCCAGCGATTTACAAACGCACAACAGTTTAATCTTACGAAACTCACATAAGCACAAAGTTATTTACAAAGTTACTGGACGAAAACCTCCACATGCTTTTTGTATCACTCGGCTCCAAACTGAAAAGCCTTGCGGAGGATGAAGATGTCATCCAGGGTGGAAGGGTTCAGCCTCCCGCGATGTTCTCCCAGCAGTAAACGAACAATGGAAAAATCGCGCTCCGGCTGAGCCGAAGTTGGTGGTACTGCCATGAGGGTTTGAAAGCAACGCTCTAAGAGTTTGCCTCGGCCACCACCGGCGCAGTGTGACGCAAACTCTCTTTGGAGGTTTCCTCTCAAGTCTGATTCCCTTCGGGTGTCGGCAGAAGTGGTCGCCGCGGAAATGTGATCCCACGCCGTCTCCCACGTGATCTCAATCTGGAGAAAGAAATCAATTTGGAATGGTCATCGAGGGATCAATGTGCAATCGAGACAAACAATCCCCCGGACGAAAACACTTACCGGATGATCTCTCACGATCTCAGAGTCGTTGGGCGAGGGCTCCGCCTCGAAATTGAGAATGTCTCCCAAGACTCGCAGCATCTGTGTTTCCGACGGTCTTGGCTGACCGATTTCCAACTCCAATCGAAAATTGTATGCGTAATTGTGGAGAACTGCTAATACCGATGAAATCACAGTTCGTCGCTTCACGAGCTCACGTTTTAAATTCTCATGAAATGTTCTGGCGAGTTCAGATTCTTGTGCTCGGAGACCATCGAGCAGGAAAGTTAGAACACCATCCGCGTGGAAGAGCGTCGCATCTTCTTTGCAAAGCAGGAGTATGGCGCATTTGAACGGGAAGAGAACGGCCTTTATACGTTTGAGAGCCTCAACGTCGTGAACGTTTATCGAGACACTATGCCGAGACAGCACGTTGTTGAGTGCTGGTAGTATTAGGAGAGTTCGTTCTATCATCAAATACGTTGAGTACCACCGTGCGCGGCAGTCAAGCTTCGGACGCAGTTCTCTCCCGTTGAATTCGTCTCTCGCCGTGGTTCTCCTAATTTCATCCATCATGTTCGGTTTTTTTTCAAACTCTTTAACAACCGATCGCAGACGTTCGATGACTCCGCCGACCAAGACGGAAGGCATCGAATTTTCTGAATCGTCCTCCTTTTCCCTCTCTTCCTCGGAGGCTGCTCCATATTCATCTTCGCCGCTGTCTGACTCGTTTCCCCATTCGGGCTCTTCTGCCTTTTCCGAGTCCTTCTGATTGTCCGTTGGTTTTTTTCTTGTGGCTCTTTCGGGTTCGAGGATTTCGATGTCGAAAGCCAGACCTTGTCTCCCGAAGATCAGTTTTTTCACGACCAAGTCCAATCCATGTGCTAAACATTTCTGTTTCTTCAAGCCCATCAGGTCAACAGCTCGAAGTACGTTACTGGCACCATCTGTTGCCGCGGCAACGAAGTCATTCAGGGAAAGCCCAAAACTATGAATACGTGATCGTATTATTTCTTGGAGGTAGTCCCCGGTCGCACGCTCTTCCACTCTGACAAGCCCGAGAGGCGCGATCTTCGAAGTTCCAAAGATGTTGGAAGCATGATGAATGTTGATCGTTAGATATCGATCTGAGCCCAGAACAGTGGCTTCGTCAAACGAGACGGAGAGTTTCAAACCTGGGAATCGAAATACACTCCGAATGATAAGTATATCCGAAGCGAACGCAACAAGTGCGGCGAGCGGCGATAGAAACCTTGTAGGGAGCGGTGAGACGCATTCAAAAAATTCGAACCTTTCTCGAGTATCATTCGAAATTTCGCCCGAAGCTTCTCTTTGATTTTAGCCGTGTACTCGTTCAGATATTTCCGGAGGGTATTCGATGACTGTGGTAACGGCGGATCATTCGGATAGGCCCTTCGAAACAATCGTCGTGTCGTTTCTGATTTCACAATTTCAGTCATGCTCATTCTCGACTCGCAGAGGAGCCGTAAGGCATCGCTCAACGCGCCGTGTTCTTTGACCATGAACGAGTCGACCAGGATCTGTTTACGCTTCTTTGGAAGATGGATGGCGGTGACCTGAATATCGTCTCCATCAACGGCTCGCTCAGAATTTGTTGGCAGTGGACTGTTTTCGATCAATCCATGCTGTGTCCTCAAATGTTCGCTCAAAGAGCTCGTCGATCTCTCATTCTTTAATTCCTGAGTTTCGAGATAAGAAAACGATGAGTTACTGGGCTTGGAGCTTCGAACGCAAATGCATCCACGGTCGAAGTTATATTTTTCGCTTCCTCCAGCTGCTGGGAGTCAGTTATCTGGAGCTTCCTATCGGGCGAATACATCTATCGAACAATATAGCTCCAATAATAATCCCACCTTAGAACAGACAATGCATTGGGTTTGTGAGCCACGTTTTAAAAACCAATTCCAGACCCAACTTTTCGGGTGAACCACTTTAGCAAAACCACTCATTGTAGCCTCCTGCCGATTGGGAACGATTCCTCGTGATACAAGACGGGATTCTCTCGGACGGAAACGGATCACAAGAGCGAGCTCAGGGAGATATTGTTGACGGTTGGTAACATGCGACTCGCACAACGCGACACGCGACTCGCGCGGTGCGACGTGAGGCGAAGCAGAGAGCAGAGAGTGGTGATTTTAAAAGTTTGGCGCTCTCGTTCTCCAAGTTCCGTTGAGGCACGGCGCTGGTGTGCAACGGAATAGTTTCGCCATCGTAGCGAGCTCCTCGGGGAGTGGTTGTCGGCCTGGCGGTGGCTCCAAAGGATACTTCCGAAATTTTACCGAAATTTCGGCTCCCATTCTACCATTCGAGCTGAGGTCCACCGGGGCAGTGAACGGTGAAGGTCTCAGCTCGCTGACAACGGCTAAATAAAAGCTTTCTCCGCGCGGCTTCTTGCGGTTCTGGAACCGCAGAATCTTGCGGTTCCTTGCGGTTCCGGAACCGCGGTTCGGAACCGCTGCGATGCCTAGTTACGATCCAGCCCAGAGAAGCAAGACTTGCCGACATGGAGATGTTAAATGTTGACGGGGCCAGCAACGATCATCTTTCTGGAGCTTCCTTCATTCTGCATCCAGCTCGAGCCTTCCGAGGGAAGAAGAACTCGTGGACGCCGACAGCAGTGGTGACGATCCAGCGAGGCTGGTCAACCCCGGTCATTAAAAATCATGCGAACTATCGGGTAACCCGCTTTGCTCCCGTTGATAACGTCGTCCTCGTGGAGGTTCGAGTAATCGAAAACCGTATTCACAATCGCCATCGTCGTCGCTGTCATAGCCGAACTGCTATCAAGTCAAGGGTCGACTCACTGTCGGAAATGTTTGCACCGCAAGACAATCATTGTTCCGCACGAAGTTACCGTCTTCGTGTGGAATACGAATTCTCCGCTTCCCGCGGCGTGAGCAGTAAGGTAGCGGCCCCGCGGATCGTACCAAACGGGACGCGCATACAGACTCCCAGCGCTGGAAACGAAAAATTCCCCGATTCTGTCCATTTCGGCTCTCTGAAATTACGCTCGGAAGGAAAAGATGAAGAAGTTAACAATTTTTATCACTTTCAAGGACACCTGGATTATCTGAGAGAGTATCGTATGTGGAAAACTATGGAGTATATTTGGGTATTTTTTTGTGTTTTTTCTCTTGTAAGTAGATGAAGGAAAAACAAGGGGCAATAACCTCTCGTAACACTCGCAATAAGTTCAGATAGTGATTATGGCGTGCAATATGTATGAAACTGTTTTTTTTTTGCTTTTGGGGTTTTATCTTTTTTTTGGTGTTTTTTTTTCTGTTTTTTTTTTGGGCGTCGGGCCCTTACTATCTATCAAGAATGAACGAAAGAACTTCTCGCTTATCGCTGAACACACGCTCCGAAGAGTCTCTGTTCCGCACGGGAACCGCACACAACTCGGCCAACACTTTGGTCCTGTACTCGCACCAGCACAAATCACGGGAAAACCGCTTGAAAAAGTCAGAATTTTCCCGGAACACTTCGATACACTTGAGAACACAGAGTCACACTCGAGAACACAGAGGCACACTTGTCGAACACACGCCCCCTGTGTTCCTTGCATCCAACGTGGAAACGGGAAAAAAGCACTCCATGCTGCACGCAAAAAACACGGGGACGTGTGCGTGCGCTCTGAAAATCCACTGGGGAACACTGTCGCCTTTGCCGTCCGCAAGCAAAGCGAAGCCTTAAGCGCGCTCTAACCAACGGTTACCGTTTTCCGCCTCCCTCACCACCCTCGCCCATCAAAGCCTGAACAGCCGTTGAGATTCGAGATTTCAAGCTGACAACTATTTCCCTGAAACTAAGACCTACGGATCTGGCTTCCATTGTATGTTATGACCGTGATCGACTCTTCTGAGCTCTCCAGAATACTTTCCCGACATGTTTTCCCCTTGCACTACGCGGCACGTCCTCGACGACTCTACATTCCCGACTTATTCCTCTGGCCCGTTCTCTCGGGAGGACATGCGAGTTCGGCAGTGCATTCTTCCTCATTGGGCACCTCTGCCAAGGTTAAACGGAAGGCAATATCAGCTCCACAGAGGCAAGCTCTGACTGGAGGTCAGAAGGTCAGCTTCCTCGAACAATGATATATGAGAGAGAAACAAAACATCATACTACTATGAACGCGGACGGCAGTGTTTCTGGACAACATAACGATGAGTAGAAGATCAACCGAGTGCTCGTTGAAAAAACAAAGATCCTCTGGATTCTCGCAAAGAGTTGATGAAGTTTATTCAATATTCTGGCGCAGACGGTGAGCGACGAAATTACAGCCGGACAGGTTGTTTTGGGGGAAATTCAGGCATTTTCGGCCGAGGCCGCCGCAACAACGCATTCTTCCTTGATATACAGACCCCATGCGGTTGGTTCTAGGAGGCGTCAACAATGCTCAACTTAGGCAAGCTCACAATCTTTGCGAGCCCAAGATGTTCAATGCACCGTTCGGGCCGAATTCGGACCCGGTCTATCGTCTAGCCTCGCATTGTCGAGTTCTTCCCGTCCTTGGAACTTTCTTCGGATTCAATTCATTTCCCACATCCTAAGGAGCACTTTCGGCGGTACTTCCTATCTCAAAGATATCATTGCCTGAAATTAGATTGTGAGAGTATCCCTATTTCCACACTCCTCTTTGCCCTCGATGATGACTTAGGCCCTATTAGCCCAGCACGCCTGACAGAATAACCCTCGAGGCTGCTCAATCCGTTTTATTCAAGTCCAGTTCATACCTAAATGATTCTCTAACTGCATTATTCAGACTCTCAGCCCCGAATATTCCGTTTCCACTGAGCTGTTTGGCGCCCGACTCATGTTCAAATCTATCGCCATCTCCTAGCAACGTCAGTGCGCTCGGCCGGCGAACGCGCCGCCAGCTCAGCGGTCGGAGGTCCCTTTAAAAATGCATCCATCCGACTCGATTGGGTACAGATTTCCTATACCCGTTCAAGAGAACAGAGAGGGCAACCAACGCATGCGCCCTCCGAAACACTCAGTGACTGCGACGTTGTAGAGGCAGAAAGCCGATACCGCGCAGCACAACAGCTAGCTCGCGAGGAGGTGCAGAGAGAAATAAGGCAACGTGACCAACAAATATGCCTGGATATCCTCAAAGCACCCAAAAACAACAGAGCTAAAAGGCTGTGGCAGTTCCTGAGTCGAAGTAAAGACACTGGACGCCCGTCTGGCACCAGGATCAAAGACCGAAATGGTCTCCTGATTCCAGACGACGGTCTGACAGCTCACCTAACTGGCGTAGGAATTGAGCTGCTGGAAGCCACCAAAACCAACGACCAGAAAGACCCGTGGCGAGGAAGCAGAGATCCCACAGGAATCGTTACAGACCCAGAAGAGGTCAAGAGAGCGATGAGTACCATCCAAGACCGCACAGGATGTGGCCTCGATGGAATCCCTGCGAAAGTCTTGAAAAATCTGCAGAATGAAGGTGTAAGGCAAATCACCGAACTATTCAACAGAATGTTTCCCGGAACCGAAGACATACCAGAGGACTGGAAACAGGGAAGAGTGTCCCTCATAGAAAAAGGAAACTCTAAAAAGGGACACCTGAACACATACCGACCGATCACCATCACCCCAGTCCTATACAGACTATTCACCAAGATCTTCACCTCAAAGATCCAAGAGTGGATCGAGAATGAACAGATCCTGGGGGAGATGCAGAACGGCTTCAGACCAGGTAGGCGTGGAGACGATAACATCTTCATACTTACTTCCGCCATAGAGATCGCCAGGGAAAACAAGCAAGAAATGGTAGCCTGCTTCCTGGACTGCTCGGGAGCCTTCGACAGAATTGACCGCGAAGAACTGTGGAAGATTCTACGCAGACTCGGAATGGAACCCAGCTGGGTCGACCTACTGACACGCATATACGAGAACAACAAAGTCAAAATTGTTCACGGCGAGGTCAGCTCAGACTGGCTATGCTCTCACAGAGGTGTGAAACAAGGCTGCCCCTTGAGCAGCATCCTGTTCATACTTCACATAACAGAGCTTGAGAAACGACTGATTGAAAGTAAGCGCGGACTTTAAGTCAGGCGGAGAGGAGACTTTTGGAACACTCGGGAACCGAAACACTTCGTGCTACCCGGGTCGTTCTTTGCGGATGACATAGTGCTACTCGCACACAACCGCAAGGATCTACAAGAGCTTCTCATCATCACCTCGGCATTCGGAAGGGTTAGAAGATTGACCTTCAACCCCCTAAAAAGTGCAGTGGTTGTGTTCTCAAACCACTCGGTTAGCGACTGCGACGGCCTTCAGATACAAGGCAAAGCCCTACCTGTCAGCCGAGAGTACACATATCTAGGGATCACCCTGAGTGACGACTCCAACTACCTCTCCAAGCAAGAAGAGAAATGGAAGACGGATGCGAAGAAAGTCCTTCACCAGATGCACGCCCAGACACTATGGGGATTCAACAAGTTTGAAATGTCCAAAACATTCTGGGAAGGCGTCGCTGTCCCGAAAATCACACACGCAAACGCTGTAACCGTGATGACAACCAGCAAAGTAAACGAACTGGAGAAAGCCCAGCGCGAGGCAGCGCGATGGACACTGGGTATACCAGGATGGAAGGTAGCAAACGAATACCTTTCATCGGAGCTGAGCTGGAGCTCCTTCGAAGCGAGGGAAGCCAAAAGTAAGCTCAGGTATTTTGCGAGGATCCGCTCAATGCCGGACTCGAGATGACCCAAAATGCTACTCGATGCAGTTGAGCTACAGAAAAACAAAACGAAAGCCTACCTAAGAATGGGAGTTCTCAGAACGAAATCCGATTGCGACGCACTGAAGATCGAACACGACCACGGAAACCGAGCACTCCTTGGAGTCTACTACCGGAAGCTATCCGAAAAAGTTAAGACCGTACAGGATAAGGCCTGGGAAGACGGGATGGAAAAGAGGTCCACTCTCGAGCTGTACCGAGCCCACAAAGAGTCAAGGACCACAACCACCCACATATATGACAATAGTAGAGGATCCTCCCTGCTGGCCCTAGCGAGAGCTGGAACCCTCCCAACAAAATGTCACAATACCATCTTCCAAGCTGCCCCAGACACATTCTGCGACCGATGTGGAGTTCACCCCGAAACAACCGCACACGTGATCTTCGGATGCAATGAATTCTACTACACCAACGAAGACCTCGCAGCTCGCCTCGGCCTAAGCAGCGAGCTGAATCATTCATTGGTGAACAAGACCAAGCGACTTCTCGAAGAATGGGAACGCAACAAGAAAGGATCCGCTGAGCATGCTCTCGCCTGAATTGAAAGGTTGATTCATAAATACAAAAAAAATCAGATCCAATAAACCATGAACAATATTGTAAGAAAAAATTAAGAATGGTCAAAAGGACGGAGATGTTAGTAGATCACCGTTTGGCGCCTTGTCGCGCTCTCTCCTTCATCGTCGAAGGGGAGTCTGCTTGGAGTCAATAATAAACAATGCAGTTGTATCTCACGATCTCCGACACCACGAGTCACATCATTCCGAGCTCCTTACAGCTACTCCAAAACAGAACAGCAACAGGGGTGCCCAAAGAAGTGCACACAGGGGTAGAGGAGCAAGGTGGAGCGGAGACGTTCCATACTCAATGACCTCTGCCCCTCATCCGACCAGGGGTAGGGGGAACCCATACCAAAAACCTGGCTGGGGAAAAACCCGTGGGTTAAATAGGATCAGGCGTCAGGTGTCCTGCCCAAAGAAGCGAAAGACTGCTTCAGAGGTTAAAAGAAAAATGAGGGTGAGAGGCAGAGGCATGAAAAATAAAAATGCGTTTGTTAATCTAGACACCCTGAACATATGTGTTTTGAATCTAGCTCTGGGCAGGACAAAAGTGAAATGGAAGAAGCTCATGAGGAATACTTTCGAAGACACGAAAGAATGAATAATCATGTTGAGCGAAACAAAACTCATGAACGACGAGGTACCACCAAAAATCAAAGGCTACAGATTTGTAGGCTCAAACAGGGATGGTCGGTCTGGGAAACACGCCAGCGGTGGAACCGGCATCCTGATCCCTGACAGCCTCAAAGAGGAAGAAAGGGTGGAAAGGGATGTAAGCAAACAAATAGCAGATGAAGTTGCTGAAAAAGGTAAGAGAATGTACGACTATATAATCAGATGACCAAGAAGCCAAAGAGCCAAAAGGTTCTGGGCGTACGTCAAAAATACAGACGAGAGGCCCAAAAGCGCTTCCGTGATCAGAGACGAGTGTCGATAGCAGACGACATAATCAGGAACCGGAACGCTGAAATAGCTTCTGGGCGGAGACGAAGTCGATGACAAATCTGAACGATCTCGCGTCATCAATGAGGGAGATCCGGACAAGACTTCCTGGAGTTTTGTGAAATCACGCAGAACTCGAAAATTCCGCAAGCCATTCACTTTGCATCGCAGTGGCTGCTTTGCTCCCGTTGATAACGTCGTCCTCGTGGAGGTTCGAGTAACCGAAAACCGTATTCACAATCGCCACCGTCGTCGCTGTCATAGCCGAAACGAGGTACAGTTGGACCTCACTTCATTCAACAACAAATGTCATGAATCCTAGACTGTCGATTTGGTCGAGGTTTCGATACAATCGAGCGTTAACATGACCTTAGTTGGTACAATCGAGGTCATTGCTGGAGCCAGTCCTCTCGGGAATTTTCATCAATTGCACCCTCAATCCATACAAGATTGATGATTCGAATGATTTTGACCGAACAAATAATGCTCGCAAGGACTGGCTCCAGCCATAGCAGTCGAGACTTGATGTAATCAAGAGTGGTATTCGTTTGGGTTGATATCATCAATGTAAGCGAACGTCGTAGTGGCTATCTGTCTCTTACCACTTGCATTATGGAACACTCATCACATAGAATAAGACCTTTATTTTCGAAATCGAGGATTTCACAAAGGAGAAGTTATTGGGGTGTCGAGAGACAGCTGTCAGCCCAGGCAAGGTAGTCTCGGTGCTTCCTCTGCTTCTCGAAGATTATTTCGTCGCCCGTTTCAAGGAACCTCAGAATCTCCTCCAACTTTGCCGACGGACTCTCCTGCTGTTGGATCGGCTCCGTCTGTTGGGAATCCAGCAGGTCGAACAAGCTTTGATCTGGCTGGAAGAAGTTGATCGGGGGCCCGCTACACTTGGCCTCGCTTGACACTTGACCTCCATCATGGACGCTGTCGTTTTCCATCGGCATGTCTTCCGCATCACTCCACTCCACCTCCGAGCTCTCCACGTAGTCGGTATCGGACTCCGTGTCCGCTCCGCTCGATTCCATATCCGAGCTTTCCATGCAGTCGGTATCGGGCTCCGTGTCCGCTGCACTCCATTCCGAATCCGAGCTCCTCACGTCGTCTGTATCGGACTCCGTGTCAGCGACGTAACCAGAGTCTGGAGCGGAACCAGCGTCACATTCGTCCGCTTCGACCCCGACGAAGCTCACGAACCACGGCACGTTCGTAGCCATATCACCTTCAGGAGATTCTCGTTCCTCAGGTACCAGAGATGTCGAGGTCGGACCATTGATCCCGGTCGAATATGGCTGTGGGAGCCCCACGCGGTGAGCACTGCAGATGGTGTTCATTGTGAAGTTTGGAGCTACAATGCAGTCAGACCCGAACACTCGAATGAAACGAAGCAGGAGCATCAAGCACGTTTTATGCATCTCTCGCGGTTGCGATGCTCTCTCTCTATCTCATGGTGTGCCTCTCGCCGAATTCCTTCGGAAGCCCGATCCATTATTTCGAAGTTCAATTCAATTTCACCCGGGCGCTCCCGCTCCTCATCAGGTATGCCCGAACTCGGCAGGTACCCAGAAAAACCGCAACAGCAGATTCCGCTGCTGCGCCCCTTAGTCGAGATTGTGAGGTTCCCGTTCGAGACTCCAGATGCTCTGGGTAATTGAAACGGAACGAGGCCTGTCCAACATTCCATACATTCATCGGATGGTTGAACGGTCTGAGCGAATGGGGACATGCTGGCAGGGGGACATGGCCTAGGTTGGGAGAGCATAGGACGAACCCCCCACGAACTCAGTAAAGCTCAGGAGGGAGCTCCTGGGAAGACTTATTCCTTCGTGCGAGAAATGTCCAAACATGTTGACCACTGCCAGCTCGGCATAGGGGTGGTCAGCGGAGCTCGGAGCGTTTGGACATGCTCCCTCTTGCTGAACCCCCATGTACGCAGATCGCTGGACGGGAAGACTGGCACTGCTCGTCCGTTCAAAGTGAACTCGTTTCCTCTTCTGATCCATCAATTTTCGGGAAGGAAGGAGCATTCTTTCTGTACAAAATGGATACCATACGGGAGCGTTCCCGGAAAATAGAATATATGGGAGTCTCAGCCGGAGAAGTTCTTTTCCCTCCTCCCAAATCAAGCTCTTCGAGATCATGGTTGAGAACGAGGTTCTCGACCTCCAAGATTGAGGCGAGGTCTCCAATCTCTGATTCCTAGTTTCGCTCTGGTCCTTGGAGGCTTTCCATCATCGTCCTAGGCATCTGATCGCGGAAGATCGTTCACAATGCTGTCGTCGAGCTCCGACCTGCTCCCCCTGGATATGAGGCCAATGCAGAGAGTTCTCTTTGAATATTTTTCTGAGAAAATTAGTTTCAGTGTTTGGCAAAAATAATCGTTAGATTCGGATCCAGCACACGAGCAATATTCTTTCAGAGGCAGCATCACAGGCCGGCGCTCGCCTATGGCCGGGAAGACTGTTAGTCTTGTAGTATTAGGGGAACTGAATGTTTGATCGAAAGCTCAGGGAGCAGGGACCCGATCGGGTACGCTGAGGGAACCGAATAAGTCAGACCGGAGATCGAGGAAGATTCATGCGACTGCAACTTTCAGCGCCGGGAGAGTAAGGCTCTCAGCGCTGATCGGAAGCGCATCAGCTGCCACGCAGCAAAAATTACTGACCGAATGCCACTGTCGAACCCGAGTACAAAACGACGAAACCCCATCCATTCTTTCCTTGTGACGGGTAACAGTTCGGTAGATAAATATGAAGTGACCGTGAGCCTTCACCAAGCAGAGAAAGAGAGCGGTATCAGCGCCTTTTTTCATCGTGTCAAAGCCGTAGGATAGTAATTTCACCTCCAGTAAAGGAAGAAAAGATCACGAGACAAGATCGACGCTCTCAATAAGATTGCATAGAAATTTATCGCCCGGCTTCACGCAGTTGGGGGGAACCCCCCGACCATTCCCTCGGGGGCACGTTCTAAAAGAGTTTCTAGTGATATGGGAACCCTCGTGGGCTTCAACTGGTTAACTACAACATGACAAGGATCTACTCAAGGCTCATCTTGAGGCGAAGCACAGAGGTAACGCACCTCCCGACCTTGCCACTCAACTGCGGGGTAGTGGCTTTGTTGAGCTGATTAGTGAGCTGACAGAGTCACTGCGGTGTACGTCCACTATTAAGCGGGTAACATGGCGATGGTGAAAAGTTTTCAAGTTGTTCTAGAGAGCCCTCAACGATACCAACCGCTCGTTCTCCACTGTTTTCCCGCTCCTCCTCTCCCGTAACAAGCTGACGGCAGAACGGCCATGTTTTTTCGAAACAATGGCCGACCCCCTTCCAAAAGTTCTACCGAGGAAAGTCGATTCTCCCAGACAAACTCATGTGGTCTCCCACAATGTTGTCGTCTGCTAAGGCAGGGTGAGCTCGTGGTGGTCCGTGTTAGCGCTTTTTTCGAAAAAAAGTGGTTTCGTGAAGTGCGTGTGGAAAGAATTTCACGCAGAGGACAGTTGGCGAATGATGGGTAACAAAAACCCGTGAAAGAACTCGGGGGAAAAGAAAAAAATGGCACGATTGAAGGCATGTGCAAAATGCATAGGGATGATGCGGGCGTTGGAGTCTGATCCCAAAGTCCAATGCATCCCATGCGCGCTTATGACTAACCAGCCGGCCTTTGGCCGACTGGAGTCGGCCGCGCTGCGCGCACTTGGACGGCGCTCCCTACCATCGAGGCACTTTTCTCTCCCTTCACTGGGTCAGCATTCCAACTTTGAAAAGTATGGTCAGATTGGTGTCGGAATCACCCCTCTAGAGTTGGAAAGTAATGCTCAGACTGACCCCGGAATCACCCCTCCAGAGTTGGAAAGTAATGCTCAGATTGGTCTCGGAATCACCCCCCCAGAGTTGGAAAGTAATGCTCAGATTGAGCCCGGAATCACCCCTCCAGAGTTGGAAAGTAATGCTCAGATTGGTCTCGAAATCACCCCTCCAGAGTTGGGAAGTAATGCTCAGATTGACCCCGGAATCAACCCTCCAGAGTTGGAAAGTAATGCTCAGATTGGTCTCGAAATCACCCCTCCAGAGTTGGGAAGTAATGCTCAGATTGACCCCGGAATCAACCCTCCAGAGTTGGAAAGTAATGCTCAGATTGGTCTCGGAATCACCCCCCCAGAGTTGGAGAGTAATGCTCAGATTGGTCTCGAAATCAACCCTCCAGAGTTGGGAAGTAATGCTCAGATCGGTCTCGAAATCACCCCTCCAGAGTTGGGAAGTAATGCTCAGATTGGTCTCGAAATCACCCCTCCAGAGTTGGGAAGTAATGCTCAGATTGAGCCCGGAATCACCCCTCCAGAGTTGGAAAGTAATGCTCAGATTGGTCTCGAAATCACCCCTCCAGAGTTGGGAAGTAATGCTCAGATTGACCCCGTAATCACCCCTCCAGAGTTGGAAAGTAATGCTCAGATTGGTCTCGGAATCACCCCCCCAGAGTTGGAAAGTAATGCTCAGATTGAGCCCGGAATCACCCCTCCAGAGTTGGGAAGTAATGCTCAGATCGGTCTCGAAATCACCCCTCCAGAGTTGGGAAGTAATGCTCAGATTGACCCCGGAATCAACCCTCCAGAGTTGGGAAGTAATGCTCAGATCGGTCTCGAAATCACCCCTCCAGAGTTGGGAAGTAATGCTCAGATTGACCCCGGAATCAACCCTCCAGAGTTGGGAAGTAATGCTCAGATCGGTCTCGAAATCACCCCTCCAGAGTTGGGAAGTAATGCTCAGATTGGTCTCGGAATCACCCCTCCAGAGTTGGAAAGTAATGCTTAGATTGAGCCCGGAATCACCCCTCCAGAGTTGGGAAGTAATGCTCAGATTGGTCTCGGAATCACCCCTCCAGAGTTGGGAAGTAATGCTCAGATCGGTCTCGAAATCACCCCTCCAGAGTTGGAAAGTAATGCTCAGATCGGTCTCGAAATCACCCCTCCAGAGTTGGAAAGTAATGCTCAGATTGAGCCCGGAATCACCCCTCCAGAGTTGGAAAGTAATGCTCAGATCGGTCTCGAAATCACCCCTCCAGAGTTGGAAAGTAATGCTCAGATTGACCCCGGAATCACCCCTCCAGAGTTGGGAAGTAATGCTCAGATCGGTCTCGAAATCACCCCTCCAGAGTTGGAAAGTAATGCTCAGATTGGTCTCGGAATCACCCCTCCAGAGTTGGAAAGTAATGCTCAGATTGACCCCGGAATCACCCCTCCAGAGTTGGAAAGTAATGCCCAGATTGGTCTCGGAATCACCCCTCCAGAGTTGGGAAGTAATGCTCAGATTGGTCTCGAAATCACCCCTCAAGAGTTGGAAAGTAATGCTCAGATTGAGCCCGGAATCACTCCTCCAGAGTTGGAAAGTAATGCTCAGATCGGTCTCAAAATCACCCCTCCAGAGTTGGAAAGTGATGCTCAGATTGACCCCAGAATCACCCCTCCAGAGTTGGGAAGTAATGCTCAGATTGGTCTCGGAATCACCCCTCCAGAGTTGGAAAGTAATGCTCAGATTGACCCCGGAATCACCCCTCCAGAGTTGGGAAGTAATGCTCAGATTGGTCTCGGAATCACTCCTCCAGAGTTGGGAAGTAATGCTCAGATTGGTCTCGAAATCACCCCTCCAGAGTTGGAAAGTAATGCTCAGATTGAGCCCGGAATCACCCCTCCAGAGTTGGGAAGTAATGCTCAGATCGGTCTCGAAATCACCCCTCCAGAGTTGGAAAGTAATGCTCAGATCGGTCTCGAAATCACCCCTCCAGAGTTGGAAAGTAATGCTCAGATTGAGCCCGGAATCACCCCTCCAGAGTTGGGAAGTAATGCTCAGATCGGTCTCGAAATCACCCCTCCAGAGTTGGAAAGTAATGCTCAGATCGGTCCCGAAATCACCCCTCCAGAGTTGGAAAGTCATGCTCAGATCGGTCTCGAAATCACCCCTCCAGAGTTGGAAAGTAATGCTCAGATTGAGCCCGGAATCACCCCTCCAGAGTTGGAAAGTAATGCCCAGATTGGTCTCGGAATCACCCCTCCAGAGTTGGGAAGTAATGCTCAGATCGGTCTCGAGATCACCCCTCCAGAGTTGGAAAGTAATGCTCAGATCGGTCTCGAAATCACCCCTCCAGAGTTGGAAAGTAATGCTCAGATTGACCCCGGAATCACCCCTCCAGAGTTGGGAAGTAATGCTCAGATCGGTCTCGAAATCACCCCTCCAGAGTTGGAAAGTAATGCTCAGATTGACCCCGGAATCACCCCTCCAGAGTTGGAAAGTAATGCCCAGATTGGTCTCGGAATCACCCCTCCAGAGTTGGGAAGTAATGCTCAGATTGGTCTCGAAATCACCCCTCAAGAGTTGGAAAGTAATGCTCAGATTGAGCCCGGAATCACTCCTCCAGAGTTGGAAAGTAATGCTCAGATCGGTCTCGAAATCACCCCTCCAGAGTTGGAAAGTAATGCTCAGATTGACCCCAGAATCACCCCTCCAGAGTTGGGAAGTAATGCTCAGATTGGTCTCGGAATCACCCCTCCAGAGTTGGAAAGTAATGCTCAGATTGACCCCGGAATCACCCCTCCAGAGTTGGGAAGTAATGCTCAGATTGGTCTCGGAATCACCCCTCCAGAGTTGGAAAGTAATGCTCAGATTGACCCCGGAATCACCCCTCCAGAGTTGGAAAGTAATGCCCAGATTGGTCTCGGAATCACCCCTCCAGAGTTGGGAAGTAATGCTCAGATTGGTCTCGAAATCACCCCTCCAGAGTTGGGAAGTAATGCTCAGATCGGTCTCGGAATCACCCCTCCAGAGTTGGGAAGTAATGCTCAGATCGGTCTCGGAATCACCCCTCCAGAGTTGGAAAGTAATGCTCAGATCGGTCTCGAAATCACCCCTCCAGAGTTGGAAAGTAATGCTCAGATCGGTCTCGAAATCGCCCCTCCAGAGTTGGAAAGTAATGCTCAGATTGAGCCCGGAATCACCCCTCCAGAGTTGGAAAGTAATGCTCAGATTGAGCCCGGAATCACCCCTCCAGAGTTGGAAAGTAATGCCCAGATTGGTCTCGGAATCACCCCTCCAGAGTTGGGAAGTAATGCTCAGATCGGTCTCGAAATCACCCCTCCAGAGTTGGAAAGTAATGCTCAGATCGGTCTCGAAATCACCCCTCCAGAGTTGGAAAGTAATGCTCGGATTGAGCCCGGAATCACCCCTCCAGAGTTGGGAAGTAATGCTCGGATCGGTCTCGAAATCACCCCTCCAGAGTTGGAAAGTAATGCTCAGATCGGTCCCGAAATCACCCCTCCAGAGTTGGAAAGTAATGCTCAGATCGGTCTCGAAATCACCCCTTCAGAGTTGGAAAGTAATGCTCAGATTGAGCCCGGAATCACCCCTCCAGAGTTGGAAAGTAATGCCCAGATTGGTCTCGGAATCACCCCTCCAGAGTTGGGAAGTAATGCTCAGATCGGTCTCGAAATCACCCCTCCAGAGTTGGAAAGTAATGCTCAGATCGGTCTCGAAATCACCCCTCCAGAGTTGGAAAGTAATGCTCAGATCGGTCTCGAAATCACCCCTCCAGAGTTGGAAAGTAATGCTCAGATCGGTCTCGAAATCACCCCTCCAGAGTTGGGAAGTAATGCTCAGATTGGTCTCGAAATCACCCCTCCAGAGTTGGGAAGTAATGCTAAGATCGGTCTCGGAATCACCCCTCCAGAGTTGGGAAGTAATGCTCAGATCGGTCTCGAAATCACCCCTCCAGAGTTGGAAAGTAATGCTCAGATCGGTCTCGAAATCACCCCTCCAGAGTTGGAAAGTAATGCTCAGATCGGTCTCGAAATCACCCCTCCAGAGTTGGAAAGTAATGCTCAGATTGAGCCCGGAATCACCCCTCCAGAGTTGGAAAGTAATGCTCAGATTGAGCCCGGAATCACCCCTCCAGAGTTGGAAAGTAATGCCCAGATTGGTCTCGGAATCACCCCTCCAGAGTTGGGAAGTAATGCTCAGATCGGTCTCGAAATCACCCCTCCAGAGTTGGAAAGTAATGCTCAGATCGGTCTCGAAATCACCCCTCCAGAGTTGGAAAGTAATGCTCAGATTGAGCCCGGAATCACCCCTCCAGAGTTGGGAAGTAATGCTCAGATCGGTCTCGAAATCACCCCTCCAGAGTTGGAAAGTAATGCTCAGATCGGTCTCGAAATCACCCCTCCAGAGTTGGAAAGTAATGCTCAGATCGGTCTCGAAATCACCCCTCCAGAGTTGGAAAGTAATGCTCAGATTGAGCCCGGAATCACCCCTCCAGAGTTGGAAAGTAATGCCCAGATTGGTCTCGGAATCACCCCTCCAGAGTTGGAAAGTAATGCTCAGATCGGTCTCGGAATCACCCCTCCAGAGTTGGGAAGTAATGCTCAGATCGGTCTCGAAATCACCCCTCCAGAGTTGGAAAGTAATGCTCAGATCGGTCTCGAAATCGCCCCTCCAGAGTTGGAAAGTAATGCTCAGATCGGTCTCGAAATCACCCCTCCAGAGTTGGAAAGTAATGCTCAGATTGAGCCCGGAATCACCCCTCCAGAGTTGGAAAGTAATGCCCAGATTGGTCTCGAAATCACCCCTCCAGAGTTGGAAAGTAATGCTCAGATCGGTCTCGGAATCACCCCTCCAGAGTTGGGAAGTAATGCTCAGATCGGTCTCGAAATCGCCCCTCCAGAGTTGGAAAGTAATGCTCAGATCGGTCTCGAAATCACCCCTCCAGAGTTGGAAAGTAATGCTCAGATCGGTCTCGGAATCACCCCTCCAGAGTTGGGAAGTAATGCTCAGATCGGTCTCGAAATCACCCCTCCAGAGTTGGAAAGTAATGCTCAGATCGGTCTCGAAATCACCCCTCCAGAGTTGGAAAGTAATGCTCAGATCGGTCTCGAAATCACCCCTCCAGAGTTGGGAAGTAATGCTCAGATTGAGCCCGGAATCACCCCTCCAGAGTTGGAAAGTAATGCCCAGATTGGTCTCGAAATCACCCCTCCAGAGTTGGAAAGTAATGCTCAGATCGGTCTCGGAATCACCCCTCCAGAGTTGGGAAGTAATGCTCAGATCGGTCTCGAAATCACCCCTCCAGAGTTGGAAAGTAATGCTCAGATCGGTCTCGAAATCACCCCTCCAGAGTTGGAAAGTAATGCTCAGATTGAGCCCGGAATCACCCCTCCAGAGTTGGAAAGTAATGCTCAGATTGGTCTCGGAATCACCCCTCCAGAGTTGGGAAGTAATGCTCAGATCGGTCTCGAAATCACCCCTCCAGAGTTGGAAAGTAATGCTCAGATCGGTCTCGAAATCACCCCTCCAGAGTTGGAAAGTAATGCTCAGATCGGTCTCGAAATCACCCCTCCAGAGTTGGAAAGTAATGCTCAGATCGGTCTCGAAATCACCCCTCCAGAGTTGGGAAGTAATGCTCAGATTGGTCTCGAAATCACCCCTCCAGAGTTGGGAAGTAATGCTCAGATCGGTCTCGGAATCACCCCTCCAGAGTTGGGAAGTAATGCTCAGATCGGTCTCGAAATCACCCCTCCAGAGTTGGAAAGTAATGCTCAGATCGGTCTCGAAATCGCCCCTCCAGAGTTGGAAAGTAATGCTCAGATCGGTCTCGAAATCACCCCTCCAGAGTTGGAAAGTAATGCTCAGATTGAGCCCGGAATCACCCCTCCAGAGTTGGAAAGTAATGCTCAGATTGAGCCCGGAATCACCCCTCCAGAGTTGGAAAGTAATGCCCAGATTGGTCTCGGAATCACCCCTCCAGAGTTGGGAAGTAATGCTCAGATCGGTCTCGAAATCACCCCTCCAGAGTTGGAAAGTAATGCTCAGATCGGTCTCGAAATCACCCCTCCAGAGTTGGAAAGTAATGCTCAGATCGGTCTCGAAATCACCCCTCCAGAGTTGGAAAGTAATGCTCAGATTGAGCCCGGAATCACCCCTCCAGAGTTGGAAAGTAATGCCCAGATTGGTCTCGGAATCACCCCTCCAGAGTTGGGGAGTAATGCTCAGATCGGTCTCGAAATCACCCCTCCAGAGTTGGAAAGTAATGCTCAGATCGGTCTCGAAATCACCCCTCCAGAGTTGGAAAGTAATGCTCAGATCGGTCTCGAAATCGCCCCTCCAGAGTTGGAAAGTAATGCTCAGATCGGTCTCGAAATCACCCCTCCAGAGTTGGGAAGTAATGCTCAGATCGGTCTCGAAATCACCCCTCCAGAGTTGGGAAGTAATGCTCAGATCGGTCTCGAAATCACCCCTCCAGAGTTGGGAAGTAATGCTCAGATTGGTCTCGGAATCACCCCTCCAGAGTTGGAAAGTAATGCTCAGATCGGTCTCGGAATCACCCCTCCAGAGTTGGGAAGTAATGCTCAGATCGGTCCCGAAATCACCCCTCCAGAGTTGGGAAGTAATGCTCAGATTGGTCTCGGAATCACCCCTCCAGAGTTGGGAAGTGATGCTCAGATCGGTCTCGAAATCGCCCCTCAAGAGTTGGGAAGTAATGCTCAGATTGGTCTCGGAATCACCCCTCCAGAGTTGGGAAGTAATGCTCAGATTGGTCTCGGAATCATCCCTCCTCGTTCTGAAAGGTATGATCAGATCGGTTCCAGAATCACCCCTCCAGCTTTCAAAATGTATAATCAGACTCGTACCGGAATCACCTCTCCAGACTCGGGACAGTATGGTCAGATTGGTCCCGGAATCATCCCCATGTGTTCCATAAAAAGTGCGGACAAACAGACAAACTGACAAACTGACAAACTTACAGACGAAGCCGATTATATATAGTAAGGATAAGGATTGCAACCACCGTGGCAGCTCTGGCAACGTTGTAAAAGAACTCAACGACCAAAAGCAAGTCAGTGAGAAACTCTCAGCAGAATTGCGAGAGGCAAAAGATAAGATCATTGCTATGCAAGATCAACTCATCGAGCTGAACAGCTCGCTAAATGAAACAAATAGAAGATACAGAGAGTATCTTGAAAAAGATAGAGCAACAGGGACACGAGTGTGCCCTGAATTAATGGTTTACGAACCAGAGGAAGTCAATCTGGTATTGATAGCAGGCGATGGGCCGCTATCAGATGTCATGCATACGCCCCATGGCTTGAGAGCGATATACAAAAAGGGCGTAACAATTGAGCAGGGCAACTGGCCCGAGACCATAGATGAACACCTTGAGAAAACCAAGGTATTTCTGAGCAAAAGGCCAGAAACAGAGGTGAAAGACATCCTCTGGTTTGTTGGCCTAGGCGACCTGTTGAGCGCCAAATTTAGGCCTACAGAAATCGATGAAGTGTTCAACACACTTCAGAGCGCGCTGAACGAAGTGGCGGCGCAGCCCGAGGTTGACTTTGTCACCTGGGCAACTCTGATCACCCCACCTGTCGACTCACTCAGGCAAGTAGCCGAGGAGATAAACGACAATATCTGTGAGTGGGTTAAAGAGACCATCAAGGAGTGTGGCGGATGCAAGATCCGCATTTTGAACCTTTGGCACATAGTGGCCAATCAATGGACTCAGTTCGGCACGGCACAGGCTAGTCTTAAGAGGCAGACAATCCTTACACCTGTGGGTGAGGAGAATGTGGCAGAGACCATTGTGGAATGGCATAGTGAAACGGCGAAAGCCTCAGGTAGACGAAGAGGTAGCCAAGATAAGGGCGGAGCTCAAAAGACTGACTCTAGCCCAAAAAGAAGAGACTGGGGCCGAAAGACTGGCCCGTGACGTGAACCTGGGGCCAAGTGCTCCCCAGCATCCAGCGGGGAGCACAGGCAACCCACATAGGTGGTACAGGAGGGCAGCTACCCCACAACAGAACAGCAACAGGGGTGCCCAAAGGAATGCACACAGGGGTAGAGGAGCAAGGTGGAGCGGAGACGTTCCATACTCAATGACCTCTGCCCCTTATCCGACCAGGGGTAGGGGGAACCCATACCAAAAACCTGGCCGGGGAAAAACCCGTGGGATAAATAGGATAAGGTATCAGGTGTCCTGCCCAAAGAAGCGAAATACTGCTTCAGAGGTTAGAAGAAAAAAATAAGGGTGAGGGGCAGAGGCATGAAAAATGAAAATGCGTTTGTTAATCTGGACACCCTGAACATATGTGTTTTCAATCTAGCTGGGGGCAGGACAAAAGCGAAATGGAAGAAGCCTATGAGGAATTCTTTCGAAGACACGAAAGAACGAATAATCGTGTTGAGCGAAACAAAACTCATGAACGACGAGGTACCACCAAAAATCAAAGGCTACAGATTTGTAGGGTCAAACAGGGATGGTCGGTCTGGGAAACACGCCAGCGGTGGAACCGGCATCCTGATCCCTGACAGCCTCAAAGAGGAAGGAAGGGTGGAAAGGGATGTAAGCAAACAAATAGCAGATGAAGTTGCTGAAAAAGGTAAGAGAGTGTACGACTATATAATCAGATGCCAAAGAAGCCAAAGAGCCAAAAGGTTCTGGGCGTACGTAAAAAATACAGACGAGAGGCCCAAAAGCGCTTCGGTGATCAGAGACGAGTGCCGATAGCAGACGACATGATCAGGAACCGGAACGCTGAAAGAGCTTCTGGGCGGAGACGAAGTCGACGACAAATCTGAACGATCTCGGGTCATCAATGAGGGAGATCCGGACAAGACTTCCTGGAGTTTTGTGAAATCACGCAGAACTCGAAAATTCCGCAAGCCATTCACTTTGCATCGCAGTGGCTGCTTTGCTCCCGTTGATAACGTAGTCCTCGTGGAGGTTCGAGTAATCGAAAACCGTATTCACAATCGCCACCGTCGTCGCTGTCATAGCCGAAATGAGGTACAGTTGGACCTCACTTCATTCAACAACAAATGTCATGAATCCTGGACTGTCGATTTGGTCGAGGTTTCGATACAATCGAGCGTTAACATGACCTTAGTTGGTACAATCGAGGTCATTGCTGGAGCCAGTCCTCTCGGGAATTTTCATCAATTGCACCCTCGATCCATACAAGATTGATGATTCGAATGATTTTGACGGAACAAATAATGCTCGCAAGGACTGGCTCCAGCCATAGCAGTCGAGATTTGATGTAATCAAGAGTGGTATTCGTTTGGGTTGATATCATCAATGGAAGCGAACGTCGTAGTGGTTATCTGTCTCTTACCACTTGCATTATGGAACACTCATCACATAGAATAAGACCTTTATTTTCGAAATCGAGGACTTCACAAAGGAGAAGTTATTGGGGTGTCGAGAGACAGCTGTCAGCCCAGGCAAGGTAGTCTCGGTGCTTCCTCTGCTTCTCGAAGATTATTTCGTCGCCCGTTTCAAGGAACCTCAGAATCTCCTCCAACTTTGCCGACGGACTCTCCTGCTGTTGGATCGGCTCCGTCTGTTGGGAATCCAGCAGGTCGAACAAGCTTTGAACTGGCTGGAAGAAGTTGATCGGGGCTACGCTACACTTGACCTCGCTTGACACTTGACCTCCATCATGGACGCTGTCGTTTTCCATCGGCATGTCTTCCGCATCACTCCACTCCACCTCCGAGCTCTCAACGTAGTCGGTATCGGACTCCGTGTCTGCTCCGCTCGATTCCATATCCGAGCTCTCCATGCAGTCGGTATCGGGCTCTGTGTCCGCTGCACTCCATTCCGAATCCGAGCTCTTCACGTCGTCTGTATCGGACTCCGTGTCAGCGACGTAACCAGAGTCTGCAGCGGAACCAGCGTCACATTCGTCCGCTTCGACCCCGACGAAGCTCACGAACCACGGCACGTTCATATCCATATCACCTTCAGGAGATTCTCGTTCCTCAGGTACCAGAGATGTCGAGGTCGGACCATTGATCCTGGTCGAATATGGCTGTGGGAGCCCCACGCGGTGAGCACTGCAGATGGTGTTCATTGTGAAGTTTGGAGCTACAATGCAGTCAGACCCAAACACTCGAATGAAACGAAGCAGGCGCATCAAGCACGTTTTATGCATCTCTCGCGGTTGCGATGCTCTCTCTCTATCTCATGGTGTGCCTCTCGCCGAATTCCTTCGGAAGCCCGATCCATTATTTCGAAGTTTAACTCAATTTCACCCGGGCGCTCCCGCTCCTCATCAGGTATGCCCGAACTCGGCAGGTACCCAGAAAAACCGCAACAGCATATTCCGCTGCTGCGCCCCTGTGTCGAGATTGTGAGGTTCCCGTTTGAAACCCCAGATGCTCTGGGTAATTGAAACGGAACGAGGCCTGTCCAACATTTCATACATTCATCGGATGGTTGAGCGGTCTGAGCGAATGGGGACATGCTGGCAGGGGGACATGGCCTAGGTTGGGAGAGCTCAGGACGAACCCCCCACGAACTCAGTGAAGCTCAGGAGGGAGCTCCTGGGAAGACTTATTCCTTCGTGCGAGAAATGTCCAAACATGTTGACCACTGCCAGCTCGGCACAGGGGTGGTTAGCGGAGCTCGGAGCGATTGGACATGCTCCCTCTTGGTGAACCCCCATGTACGCAGATCGCTGGACGGGAAGACTGGCACTGCTCGTCCGTTCCAAGTGAACTCGTTTCCTCTTCTGATCCATCAATTTTCGGGAAGGAAGGAGCACTCTTTCTGTACAAAATGGATACCATACGGGAGCGTTCCCGGAAAATGGAATATATGGGAGTCTCAGCCAGAGAAGTTCTTTTCCCTCCTCCCGAATCAAGCTCTTCGAGATCATGGTTGAGAACGAGGTTCTCGAACTCCAAGATTGAGGCGAGGTCTCCAATCTCTGATTCCTAGTTTCGCTCTGGTCCTTGGAGGCTTCCCATCATCGTCCTAGGCATCTGATCGCGGAAGATCGTTCACAATGCTGTCGTCGAGCTCCGACCTGCTCCCCCTGTATATGAGGCCAATGCAGAGAGTTCTCTTTGAATATTTTTCTGAGAAAATTAGTTTCAGTGTTTGGCAAAAATAATCGTTAGATTCGGATCCAGCACACGAGCAATATTCTTTCAGAGGCAGCATCACAGGCCGGCGCTCGCCTATGGCCGGGAAGACTGTTAGTCTTGTAGTATTAGGGGAACTGAATGTTTGATCGAAAGCTCAGGGAGCAGGGACCCGATCGGGTACGCTGAGGGAACCGAATTAGTCAGACCGGAGATCGAGGAAGATTCATGCGACTGCAACTTTCAGCGCCGGGAGAGTAAGGCTCTCAGCGCTGATCGGAAGCGCATCAGCTGCCACGCAGCAAAAATTACTGACCGAATGCCACTGTCGAACCCGACTACAAAACGACGAAACCCCATTCATTCTTTCCTTGTGACGGGTAACAGTTCGGTAGATAAATATGAAGTGACCGTGAGCCTTCACCAAACAGAGAAAGAGAGCGGTATCAGCGCCTTTTTTCATCGTGTCAAAGCCGTAGGATAGTTCCTTTACCTCCAGTGCAGGAAGAAAAGATCACGAGACAAGATCGACGCTCTCAATAAGATTGCATAGAAATTTATCGCCCGGCTTCAAGCAGTTGGGGGAATCCCCCGACCATTCCCTCGGGGGCACGTTCTAAAAGAGTTTCTAGTGATATAGGAACCCTCGTGGGCCTCAACTGGTTAACTACAACATGACAAGGATCTACTCAAGGCTCATCTTGAGGCGAAGCACAGAGGTAACGCACCTCCCGACCGTGCCACTCAACTGCGGGGTAGTGGCTTTGTTGAGCTGATTAACGAGCTGACAGAGTCACTGCGGTGGACGTCCACTATTGTGCGGGTAATATGGCGATGGTGAAAAGTTCTCAAGATGTTCCAGAGAGCCCTCAACGATACCAACCGCTCGTTCTCCACTGTTTCCCCGCTCCTCCTCTCCCGTAACAAGCTGACGGCAGAACGGCCATGTTTTTTCGGGACAATGGCCGTCCCCCTTCAAAAAGTGCTACCGAGGAAAGTAGATTCTCCCAGACAAACTCATGTGGTCTCCCACAATCTTGTCGTCTGCTAAGGCAGGGTGAGCTCGTGGTGGTCCGTGTTAGCGCTTTTTTCGAAAAAAAGTGGTTCCGTGAAGTGCGTGTGGAAAGAATTTCACGCAGAGGACAGTTGGTGAGTGATAGGTAACAAAAACCCGTGAAAGAACTCGGGGAAAAAGAAAAAAATGGCACAATTGAAGGCATGTGCAAAATGCGTAGTGATGATGCGGGCGTTGGAGTCTGATCCCAAAGTCCAATGCATCCCATGCGCGCTTATGACTAATTGCAAGCACTGTGGCAGCTTTGGCAACGTTGTAAAAGAACTCAACGACCAAAAGCAAGTCAGTAAGAAACTCTCAGCAGAATTGCGAGAGGCGAAAGATAAGATCATTGCTATGCAAGATCAACTCATCGAGCTGAACAGCTCGCTAAATGAAACAAATAAAAGATACAGAGAGTATCTCGAAAGAGATAGAGCAACAGGGACACGAGTTTGCCCTGAATTAATGGTTTATGAACCAGAAGAAGTCAATCTGGTATTGATAGCAGGCGATGGGCCGCTAACAGATCTCATGCATACGCCCCATGGCTTGAGAGCGATATACAAAAAGGGCGTAACAATTAGGCAGGGCAACTGGCCCACGACCATAGATGAACACCTTGAGAAAACCAAGGTATTTCTGAGCAAAAGGCCAGAAACAGAGGTGAAAGACATCCTCTGGTTTGTAAGCCTAGGCGACCTGTTGAGCGCCAAATTCAGGCCCACAGGAATCGATTAAGTGGTCAACACACTTCAGAGCGCGCTGAACGAAGTGGCGGCGCAGCCCGGGGTTGACTCTGTCACCTGGGCAACTCTGATCATCCAACCTGTCGACTCATTCAGGCGAGTAGCCGAGGAGATAAACGACAAGATCTGTGAGTGGGTTAAAGAGACCATCAAGGAGTGTGGCGGATGCAAGATCCGCATTTTGAACCTTTGGCACATAGTGGCCAATCGATGGACTCAGTGCGGCACGGCACAGGCTAGTCTTAAGAGGCAGCCAATCCTTACACCTGTGGGTGAGGAGAAAGTGGCAGAGACCATTGTGGAATGGCATAGTGAAACGGCGAAAGCCTCAGACGAAGAGGTAGCCAAGATAAGGGCGGAGTTCAAAAGACTGACTCTAGCCCAAAAAAAAAGAGACTGGGGCCGAAAGACTGGCCCGTGATGCGAACCTGGGGCCAAGTGCTCCCCAGCATCCAGCGGGGAGCACAGGCAACCCACATAGGTGGTACAGGAGGGCAGCTACCCCACAACAGAACAGCAACAGGGGTGTCACGAACGGAGCCCAGGTTCCCCGTTGCGCTGAGCTTCACCCGCACACCGCTCCAGAACTCTATCACCTCGCTACACATACGCGTACCCATATCACCGACAGAGATCAGAGCATACGAATCAGGGGAGCTCCGTCGGCATCTAGCTCATCGTATCATTTCTATTCCACCCTAACAAAACCAAAAGTTATCCCACTGTAATCCATTCACCCTTCCGACCTAAATAAATCCGGCTTCGGTTGCCCGCCGCACACTGCCGAACGGCACCACTCCAGAATGAGCTCCAGACGACTGTAACGTCATCCAGCTGCCTGGCGACAGGCGGAGCTGGGATCTGACGCCAACGGTCTCGAGATCGGGCCGAGTCTAACAAAAAAGTGCGCGCGCCGGAAGCCGGCTCGAGTGAACAGCATCGTGTTTTCGATCTTCCTTCAGCATTCGGCGACTTGTGCGCCACATTTATGGTGTCAGAAGTTAACAAGAACTCCCCCGATAATAATCGGCAACTCGCGGTGAGAAAGTGCATTTGAATTGCTTTCAACACCCACGACCACCTGAAGCCCAAGACCACGTGGTCATCACGGACTCCACCGAGGCAATAACCCTTCGATTTGGACCCCAGTGTCAAATCACTAGGGCCCGAAATTTTATGCATATGCATACTGCATATGCAGTATGCACCTGGACATGATTAAGCATACTGCATATGCAGCATGCATGTGCATATGCAGTATGTTTATGGACTGGAACTTGTGCTGAAAGATGCATCAGTGTACTTGATTGACTGCATTTGATGAGGTAAGCATACAACCCTTCTTTCGTATTGAATCATATGATACGTTTGACATTGACAGCGTGGTTCTATGTGGGGAGTGGAGACCAGAGACCAGCCCGGCGCATGGTTGTGAATACGTAGTTTTATAGACGGTATTGCCGTGTACTTTACTCTTTCTAATTTGCCGATCGCTGGTATATCATTGGTTGCAAAGTACAACCACATAGGCCTTCATGTTCCCAAAGTCAAAACTCCTCCGGTTATCCCGCCGAAAGGCTTTGAACTTCGAGAAAGATCGTTCCACTTCGACAGAGACTACGGGAGCAAATCTAAATCGCAAAAGATCATGGACAGTGTAATTTTCGATCGCTTGGATGATCTCCTCGGTACTAACGCCCTGGAATGAGCCGGCGATCAAGGAGAGCTGTTGTAATCCGTCGTTGTTCCCGAAAACTGTTGAAGCTCTATCTCGGACGTTCCTCGGCCGTGGACCTCGAATGTTCCTCATTTACGATCGGAACTCTCCGATTATACTCATCGCGTCCAAGAGTGGCATGCCTTTCGTTTCAAGTTTTTCGATTATCGTTGGCAAAGCTCCGAACATGCTGCATATAGTTGCGAGATCTGTTTTGAGCGAGGACTTCCCAAACACTTCTCTAGCTCTCGAAATTGAAGTTGCTTCATCGGCGTCAAGGTGGTCGCTTATAAAGTTCTTGAGGTTCTCGAAGTGAGCCGCAAAGTAAGCGACGGCCTGGATCCAAGTCCCCCAACGCGTGACGATCGGGGACGGCGGCAAAGGAATGTCCAGGGCGGCTTTGAAGGCTTGAACTCTAGACGGCTTTCAGGAAGATCTTCTTCATGTTGGCGATAAGACTATCCACGTCTGGGAAACTTTGCCGAACTTCTTCCGCGACTCTGTGGAGTCCATGCGCCACACACGTCACGTGGCACATTTTTGGGAAGAGTCCTTGCAGCGTTTGACCGGCTTTCTTCATGTACGAAGCTGCATCTGTGACGAAGAGGAGCACGCGTTCATGGTGGGTTTCACCTCGCCACAGGATTGCCAGGCTTTTGCAGAAGAGATGAGCGATCGCGGTATATCCGCCTTCAGAGAAGCCTCACAGAGCTCTGACGAGAAAGGGCTTCTTCGAAGTCGACCGTCTTCGAACCTCCCAACCCGCTCTGCTCTTCTGTCCAAGTTGGATTCCCGAAGATCCAATGCTTGCTTATGCCTTGCGGTTCTGACATGCTGATCGAGAGTGAACTTCCGAGCTCCGGCAAAAGTTCTTGAGCACACTTCACAAGAAACAGTGTCTCCAGCACTGGAGAATGAGTCTGGTCCGAACTGCTGCACGAGGTCCTCAGCTGAGGGCTTCGGTTTTCCCATGGTTGTCTATAACTTAGCGATACTGGAAATTGTGGCGTGAACACGGAGACCCGCGCGCTGCGAAGTTCTGCTCGGTAATGCGGCACAGATGATGGTGGCCCGTCATTTGAGATTCTCAAGACATGCTATTCAGCTCATCTCTGATCGACATCAATTCGTCATGTTATGGTCGTCTTGCGATCGCACATCCGACATGGAGCTAGAGGCTGCCAAGTCCGTCGAACAACTCAAGCTCGTGATATGTTCCAGCTCTAGGAGACATTTTTGGGATATTTGTATCGAGAGGCTTTTTCTACCCGGGAGACGACTTTTCCCATATCTTTGCGGACTGTAGGTGGAACTGATATCAGATAATTCTGATCGATACAGTCTAACCATGATTCCGCCCGAATCTTGCCACGGTTCTAGTACCTCGCATGTTGTCGAGCATTCTCACTCATTTCTCCGCATCATCTTATGCATACTTTTGCGCTGATTCCGCGGTTCTTCATGCATATTTTCGTGCATATTATGCATATTTTCGTGCATATTATGCATATTTTCATGTATATCTTCATGCATATTATGCACATTTTCATGCATATTTTCGTGCATAAAATTTTGGGCCCTACAAATCACCCAGAGCAACCGCGGTCGTCACTGAAGACCACCAGCGGATATCGCTCAAATAAATCGCGGAAATCGCTCAAAGAGCTGTCGTCGGTTAGCATAACCGGTAAGCCTAACGCTTCTGCAGCAGGCCTATAAGCCGGAACAACCGTTCACAAGCCAACGGTCTTTCAAACATACCGAGCCAGACACATTCAGTTACTATGGCGCAAGCTCCGAACATGGATTCTCAGTCATACCCAGCGGATAATACAGCCCAACTGATCTCTTGGCAGACAGAACAGATACTCCCACAGGATACGCTGAACCGAGCTTTCCGAGATCTGACCGTCAGCGACGAATTTGAGGGCGATAGCAATGCCCATGATGTTCTCCAAACGGTCTTGAACGACAACACCAACAACTCTGTTTCCATACAAGATCAATCGAGGCCTCAATCGATAACGGATCCAAACCCTGCCGGCCAAAGATCATCGACTGATCAATGGGCAACGCTAGAAATCCAACTAGCCCTGTTGAACATGATCACCAGTAGGCAGACAAACCGCGCCCGAACGTTCTATAGAGACACGATGGACCCCAGTGCAGCGGTGCACGACATCGACGATTTCCGAAGGAACTTGGACGAGTTGGCGGACAGGTTGAAAAACATATCAGACGATATGGCTGACGTAGCGGCGATCTCGAACAATGCCATGCCTTTTGAAGACATCGCAACCATCGATGACCAACTCCGTGAAAGTCGCCGTCACCTGTCTCAACTACGCCTCGACATAGTGAACAACCGTCTAACAATGGCGACGGAATCAACTTTCGATACACGTCGACGAGGCACTTTCCGAACGACCCCGGATCTTCAAAGCACCCCTCCTGAGTTACAAGCACAAGACCCAGTAGTCAGACTATCCTTGACGCAGAGCCAGCCCGTTTGCGAGACTCTCAACGGGGAGCCCGGTATCGCGAGGGCACCAGCAAAAATATCATTCGAGGGAACGTTACAGCGACGGATTTCGACTCTCGAACAGCCACCGACTTCCATCCAGTTTTCAGAACCGATGGACTTGTCCGCTCCGGGTCGCCCTCCCCCCGCACCTAGGTCGTTGTCGATGCCAAACAATGAGAGTCTAGTCGCTCTGCTTCCTACCGCACGCAGCGAAGACCCCACGAGTTACCTACCCAACCTCGCCAACAACGTGAGACTCCCCGGGTTCAACGGCGACGTGAAACGCTACCGAGAATTTATTGAAATGTTCGACGCATTTATCGATCGAAGGCCGATTCCGACGATTCAGGAGTTAGTGGTGTTACGCAATGCACTGTCCGGAAGAGCTCTCAATCTTGTCAGACATCTCAATCTCATCCCGGAGAATTACAGTGTAACGAGACATCTGCTTAAGGAGTCGTTCGGCCAGAAGGACATGGCCGAGAACGGTCACCTGTCCGAAATGGACCGTATCCTGTCAACCGGAGGTGAACTCAACTATGATAAGTTGCCCTCTTTCGTTGCTCTGATCTCCCAACACATTCTTGCCCTGCTGTCCATAAACCACACATACCAATCTCTCTCAGCCGCATACACGAATAGAATTATGGACAGGTTGCCATTCGATATCCATCGTCTAGCTCTAGTTTACATGGAAACACTTACAGACGTTCCCAAGCTCGAAGCTCTTCTCGGGTTCCTCAGGAAAGAAGCCTT
Source organism: Phytoseiulus persimilis (assembly GCA_037576195.1). Lineage (NCBI taxonomy): Eukaryota > Metazoa > Arthropoda > Arachnida > Mesostigmata > Phytoseiidae > Phytoseiulus > Phytoseiulus persimilis. Next base: position 24,468,651 of record CM075103.1, on the reverse strand, counting down.
CAGGGTAGAAAACATGAAGCTCGGTCGTAACAAGCAGCAGAAGCCGTCTCTCACTAGCGTTCAACCTCGGGCAAGTACTTCCCGCAACTACAACGACAACTCAAAGCAGCAGAGGGGGTCACCAGGCGAAATATCCTTCAAGAAAACCTACAACTCATATCACGTCGCTTCCCCCAACGTCCCGGTGCACGAAGTACCACCAACACCGACAAGGAAACACAAGGTTCCTTGCATTTTTTGCGAAGCGGACCACTCTCCGTACAAGTGCAACGCCCAATTAACACACGCGGAACGCCAAGAAAGAGCGATCACAGCCAAAGCTTGTCTTAAGTGCCTCAGACTGAACCACGAAGCGAAAAATTGTAGACAGAGCCCAAAGTCAAAATGTAAACATTGCAACGGTAACCACTACTCGATCATGTGTAAAAAAGCTCCGGCGGACTCGAACGAGCGTCCTACAGTTCACGCGGCATCAATGCTGAACGACAGCGGTACTCGAGACCCAGGCTGTTTGTGGACAGCCCACGTTTGGGCAGAGGCAGGCGATCACAGAGTTCCGTGCCGTATTCTGATCGATCCCGGGTCCCAATCATCGCACATCACCTCTTCACTCGTGAAGAGATTAAAATCAGAACCCACAGGTCACATCGATCTCGCACTCGCCACCGCAGGCGGTAAAGTCGCAAATATATACAACTGCGGCATTCACAACTTGGTTTTACGAAGTATGCACGATCAGGAAAAGTCCCTGGAGGTTCAGACCTTCAAACTTGACTGTTTGACTCGGTCTAGTTTACCAATCATGCAGGCGAATCCCAACTTCTCACCCTTGGCAGACCATGTCCCAAATCACAAGCTAGATTTCGTTGACATTCTCCTTGGACATCAATACATCTACAAGATGAATTTCTCGGATCCACAGTCCCTGGAGGACTCATTTGCATTCAACTGCATCTTCGGATGGGTTTTGGGCGGGTCCCCGCAGCCACCAATCTCGGCAAATTCTCTCCAGCTCTTCTGCGGTTTCGAATTGGTGCAGTCGGGCACCCAGCTACCGCAAGAACCCACGGACCCAACAATTCCAATCCCAACTATACCGAAGAGACAATCGAGGGCCGTTCGGAAGACATTGGAGGACATCCGTTTCCTGTGGCTATGCGAAGATATCGGTACCCACGACGACCCGGACGGGAAAAAGAGGAAGAAGACGAACTGAATGAGGCATTAATAATCCACTTCAACAATACTTCCTACTGTGACCGGTCAGGCCGCACAGTCGTGAGACTGCCATTCAAGGAAACATCCGCTCCTTGGGAGACAACGAGCGATTGACCAGATCCCGACTCCAATCCTTCATCTCGAAACTCAAAAGGGATCCGGTCAAGTTAAAAGCAGTCGACGATGAGATTCGAGGCTAGTTAGACGCAGGCTATGCTGAGCCAGCCCCAACGAGGAAGGAAGGACAAAGGGCACACTACCTCCCCATTCAGGCAGTGTTCAAGCAGACTCCAGAGCTGTCTTCCGGCCTGAAAACACGAGTCGTGAAAGACGCATCCTCGCGGCGCTCTCATGAACCGAGCTTGAATGATGTCCTACACTGCGGCCCGAACTTACTTCCCGACATCATCAAAGTAATCATGAAGTTCCGCGAAAACCGTTTCGTGGTCACGGCCGACATTGAAAAAGCCTTCCTGCAAAACAAAATCGCTCGCCCAGATCGCACCTTCCTCAGATTCCTCTGGCCCTTGGGCATCAGCAACGACAAATCTGCCAGGATTCGGGAGTTCCAAGCAAAACGTCTTGACTTCGGACTATCCTGTAGTCCCTTCTTACACTGCCAAGCTATCAAAAAACTCTTGGAATCAGCAGCGTATGCACACCCTCGGGACGCAGAATTCATCAATGAAATCGCCGCAACATTTACATGGATGACATTGTTATTGGAGCAGACTCGCTCTCGCAAGCGAAACTCCGCATAAAACTCCTGTCCGACATTTTCGGAAGCGGTAGATTTTCGTTGAAAAAATGGTCTTCAAACTCACAGCAACTAGGCAAGTACATTAGAGCGATCTCCCCAGTCGAGAGCCCAACTGTCACGACGGACCAGAACCAAGTAAAAATTTCAGGGGTACTATGGAATCAAAAATTGGACACTCTGTCGGCCCCCTCTTCAAAAGCACTGGAGGTTCTCACAACAGGCAAACCATCCAAGAGGAGGCTTCTCAGTGGCATCGCCCAAATCTTCGACCCATTGGGGATCATTGCACCAATAATAATGAACGGTAAATTCCTACTTCAAGAAATTTGGAAAGTCAAGACAAGCTGGGACCTTGAGCTGGTAGGTGAACCACGGGTCAGTTACAACAGTTTCTGCGACCTCCTCTTCAAAGCGTCAGGCATTTCCATCCCTCGCACACGAGCGGAGCCTGGGAAAGTCAGGCGCCAAATTTTCGTCTTCTCCGATGCGAGTCAACTGGGCTACGGATGCGTATGCTACCTGAAGACACATGTCGAAAACAAGAAACCGACGATATCCTTTCTCAGTACAAAAGGACGCGTAGCCCCAGTCCGCCAGAAGTCAACCCAAAGGTTGGAGCTCCTCGGCGCTCTCCTCGCAGCCAGAGTCCTGAACAATCTCCGATCGGCACTCGATTTCAAGATTGACTCCACACACCTCTTCTCGGACAACACCTCAGTATTGGCTTGGGTCAGATCGAGTCCGGAGAAGTGGAAACCTTACGTCGCAAACCGAATTAGAAGGATCAATCAGCTGATTGGCCGGGCGGACTGGAACTACGTACCCACGGAAATGAACCCAAGCGACGTCATCTCCCGTGGAAAAGACATCTCGAACGATCTCGGCTCCTTGTGGTTCAACGGTCCACCATGGCTGCTCCTCAGTGATGCCGAACAACGACAACGAAGAGAAAATGAAAGAATCACGATTCAGTCCGTCGACGCCGAAGAATTGAATGTCGAACGAAAGCTCTCTGTTTCAACATATTTTATTTCAGACGGCAAAACGACTCAAAACAAAATCGCTTTCGAACATCTCTTCTCGTGTTGGAAAAAAGCTACCCGTTTCCAAGCATTCATCACGCGCTTGATCGAGAAATCTCGGCAAGCGAAACTTCGGATCGAGAATGGTGAAAGATGTTCCCCACGAGCTAAGACCGCGCTCAGGCAGTTGGACCTAGAGGAGATGATGGAAGCCAGGTTGAGCCTTATCAAATTGATCCAGAGAACATACTTTCCCGAAGAAACTTCATCGAACTGTGCCAGAACCAAGCATTCTAGTCCACTCTATCAACTCGCCCCTTTCATGGACGAAAACGGCGTAATCCGCTGCAGAACCAGGCTTGGTCAGTCAACCGAGCTATCGGAGACTCGAAAGTTTCCGATTCTTCTTCCTTACGAGAGCAACCTGTCGAAATTAATTATCAAAGACATTCATGAACACAAATGCTTACACGCCGGAGGTCTGAACTACGTGCTTCAACTGCTGAGGAAAGAATACTTCATCCTAAAAGCACGGAGTCTGACTCGTCAAGTCCTGAACGCGTGTCAGACATGCAAAATATTCCACGAGGAAGCGGCTTCACTCCCTATGGCGTCGCTCCCCCGATACCGAATCGAGTCCGCACCGCCATTTTCACATGCCGGCGTCGACTTCGCGGGGCCATTCAGACATAAAAAGGACTCAGGCGAGGTCGGCAAATGCTATATACTGATGTCCACGTGTAATATCACACGAGCGGTGAACATCCACCCGACCTACGACATGTCGACAGCGGAAGTGCTCGGAGCTCTCCAAAGGTTCATAAATCGGCTCCCAGCCGTCATAACCATCACTTCAACAACGGCCTGTCGTTTAAGAGGGCTGCAGAAGAGCTCAAGATCATCTACGAGCATATCACCGAAGGTGACATCAAAAGATGGCTGGCGAATTCCTTCATCACATGGAGATTCATCACCCCCAACGCTCCTCATTTCGGCGGCTACTATGAGAGACAAATCCAATCAATCAAGAGGCCACTCAGAAAGATCCTCGGCTCAGCTGTACCTCACTCCAGAGATCTAGAGGTCATCCTATCCGGCATCGAGGCCTTGGTGAACAGTCGCCCGATCACCGTAGTGGCCTCAGGAAAAGACCACGCCGAAGCGCTGAGCCCAGCAAATCTACTCTACGGCTATGAAGGCAGCACAATCCTGCCCCAATACGGTCTGAAACCGACGAAAAAGTCAGACGAAGACAAAATCGTTTTCAGCCGTCGCTGGAAATACCAACAGAGACTCCTCAACGCATACTGGAAACGTTTCCGACTCGAATACCTGAGTTACCTTCGGTCAGCTCACAATCGAAAACCAAAAGAAGAGAAACCGCTGAGAGTGGGAGACGTGTGTCTCTTGGAGGACACCAAGAACAACCGGGCCCTTTGGCCACTGTGCAGGGTAATCGCCTTTCCCGAAAATTCCAAGCCGGAATCATCCAGATCATGTACAATACAAACGGCGAGGGGACAAATACTAAACCGACCTATATGCAAACTCTACCCGATAGAACGGCCGAATTAACGCACATGCCATGAACTCGCGTTGCCCGTCGGTACCGGAATTCCGTCACGGAGGAATTCGGGGGTGGGGGGGGGGGGGGCTATCACGAACGGAGCCCAGGGTCCCCGTTGCGCTGAGCTTCACCCGCACACCGCTTCAGAACTCTATCACCTCGCTACACATACGCGGACCCATATCACCGACAGAGATCAGAGCATACGAATCAGGGGAGCTCCGTCGGCATCTAGCTCATCGTATCATTTCTATTCCACCCTAACAAAACCAAAAGTTATCCCACTGTAATCCATTCACCCTTCCGACCTAAATAAATCCGGCTTCGGTTGCCCGCCTCACACTGCCGAACGGCACCACTCCAGAATGAGCTCCAGACGACTGTGACGTCATCCAGCTGCCTGGCGACAGGCGGAGCTGGGATCTGACGCTAACGGTCTCGAGATCGGGCAGAGTCTAACAAAAAAGTGCGCGCGCCGGAAGCCGGCTCGAGTGAACAGCATCGTGTTTTCGATCTTCCTTCAGCATTCGGCGACTTGTGCGCCACAAGGGGTGCCCAAAGGAGTGCACACAGGGGTAGAGAAGCAAGGTGGAGCGGAGACGTTCCATACTCAATGACCTCTGCCCCTTATCCGACCAGGGGTAGGGGGAACCCATACCAAAAACCTGGCCGGGGAAAAAACCCGTGGGATAAATAGGATAAGGTGTCAGGTGTCCTGCCCAAAGAAGCGAAAGACTGTTTCAGAGGTTAAAAGAAAAAATTAAGGGTGGGAGGCAGAGGCATGAAAAATGAAAATGCGTTTATTAATCTAGACACCCTGAACATATGTGTTTTCAATCTAGCTGGGGGCAGGACAAAAGTGAAATGGAAGAAGCTTATGAGGAATACTTTCGAAGACACGAAAGAATGAATAATCATGTTGAGCGAAACAAAACTCATGAACGACGAGGTACCACCAAAAATCAAAGGCTACAGATTTGTAGGGTCAAACAGGGATGGTCGGTCTGGGAAACACGCCAGCGGTGGAACCGGCATCCTGATCCCTGACAGCCTCAAAGAGGAAGAAAGGGTGGAAAGGGATGTAAGCAAACAAATAGCAGATGAAGTTGCTGAAAAGGGTAAGAGAATGTACGACTATATAATCGGAAGCCAAATAAGCCAAAGAGGATCGAAAAGCGTATTCACAATCGCCACCGTCGTCGCTGTCATAGCCGAAATGAGGTCCAGTTGGACCTCACTTCATTCAACAACAAATGTCATGAATCCTAGACTGTCGATTTGGTCGAAGTTTCGATACAATCGAGCGTTAACATGACCTTAGTTGGTACAATCGAGGTCATTGCTGGAGACAGTCCTCTCGGGAATTTTCATCAATCGCACCCTCAATCCATACAAGATTGATGATTCGAATGATTTTGACGGAACAAATAATGCTCGCAAGGACTGGCTCCAGCCATAGCAGTCGAGATTTGATGTAATCAAGAGTGGTATTCGTTTGGGTTGATATCATCAATGTAAGCGAACGTCGTAGTGGTTATCTGTCTCTTACCACTTGCATAATCGAACACTCATCACATAGAATAAGACCTTTATTTTCGAAATCGAGGACTCCACAAAGGAGAAGTTATTGGGGTGTCGAGAGACAGCTGTCAGCCCAGGCAAGGTAGTCTCGGTGCTTCCTCTGCTTCTCGAAGATTATTTCGTCGCCCGTTTCAAGGAGCCTCAGAATCTCCTCCAACTTCGCCGACGGACACTCCTGCTGTTGGATCGGCTCCGTCTGTTGGGAATCCAGCAGATCGAACAAGCTTTGAACTGGCTGGAAGAAGTTGATCGGGGGTACGCTACACTTGGCCTCGCTTGACACTTGACCTCCATCATGGACGCTGTCGTTTTCCATCGGCATGTCTTCCGCATCACTCCGCTCCACCTCCGAGCTCTCCACGTAGTCGGTATCGGACTCCGTGTCCGCTCCGCTCGATTCCATATCCGAGCTCTCCATGCAGTCGGTATCGGGCTCCGTGTCCGCTGAACTCCATTCCGAATCCGAGCTCCTCATGTCGTCTGTATCGGACTCCGTGTCAGCGACGTAACCAGAGTCTGGAGCGGAACCAGCGTCACATTCGTCCGCTTCGACCCCGACGGAGCTCACGAACCACGGCACGTTCGTATCCATATCACATTCAGGAGATTCTCGTCCCTCAGGTACCAGAGATGTCGAGGTCGGACCATTGATCCTGGTCGAATATGGCTGTGGGAGCCCCACGCGGTGAGCACTGCAGATGGTGTTCATTGTGAAGTTTGGAGCTACAATGCAGTCAGACCCAAACTCTCGAATGAAACGAAGCAGGCGCATCGAGCAAGTTTTACGCATCTCTCGCGGTTGCGATGCTCTCTCTCTCTCTCTCTCTCATGGTGTGCCTCTCACCGAATTCTTTCGGAAGCCCGATCCATTATTTCGAAGTTTAATTCAATTTCACCCGGGCGCTCCCGCTCCTCAACAGATATGCCCGAACTCGGCAGGTACCCAGAAAAACCGCAACAGCAGATTCCGCTGCTGCGCCCCTGTGTCGAGATTGTGAGGTTCCCGTTTGAAACCCCAGATGCTCTGGGTAATTGAAACGGAACGAGGCCTGTCCAACGTTCCATACATTCATCGGATGGTTGAACGGTCTGAGCGAATGGGGACATGCTGGCAGGGGGACATGGCCTAGGTTGGGAGATCTCAGGACGAACCCCCCACGAACTCAGTAAAGCTCAGGTGGGAGCTCCTGGGAAGACTTATTCCTTCGTGCGAGAAATGTCCAAACATGTAGACCACTGCAAGCTCTGCGTTCGAGACCAATAGGGGTGGTTAGCGGAGCTCGGAGCGATTGGACAAGCTCCCTATTGGTGAACCCCCATGTACGCAGATCGCTGGACGGGAAGACTGGCACTGCTCGCCCGTTCCAAGTGAACTCGTTTCCTCTTCTGATCCATAAATTTTCGGGATTTTCCGAAGTTTCAGTGGAATTTCCAAGCGGCAATCTCAGAGTCTCAAAGGGTCCTCTCCTGGCATCAGCAGCGGACCCAGAGAGGAAGCGATCGGCCGACACACAGGGTGCAGTGGCCTACCCGAAATCTTCAATAATATTGGGAAGGACGGATTTAATTCCACTTCGATTGACGGAATCGTTCCGCAAAGATTCTGTGTAATCGGGAAAATCTTCACAGGTTTGAAAACCACGTTGTTTCATAATGAAAAACTCGCGACGATGATGATCATCGTCGTCATCGTCATCACATCTTGGCCCCCTCAAACAAAAAAGCTGGCCATGCCCCTGACACGGGGCCTCTTTATTGAGAGTTTCTTTCTCATTCGCTTCCGGAAGCCATGACTCGCCCAAATGGAATCCAATACTAGAAAATAGAGGAGTACTAGGAAGCTTGAAGAGAGGACTTTGTGTTTGTCGAAGATTCCGTAAACTTTAAACTTGATCTGACCGTCTGATCTTGGCCGTCTGAGCGAAATATTACAACAGTGTTCCTCCTATTTTACTCGGTTTTTAGGCTCAACGCAAACTCAGTTATGTCCAGTTGAAGTGGAGGTCCGTATTTCCTATATCACATCAGGAGTTTCGATTCCACACTCCCAGTACTTACCATCGATTCCGGACTTCCTAGCCGGAGATTGGACAGTCGATTCCAATGGAGCCAGATCGATAACTCAACACCGGAAGCAGAGTTCGGCACGAACGTCCTATCACATGATCCACGGAATTCGAGAAAAGCGGAACAGAAGCGAGCCAACATGGTTGTTGGAGTCTGCTCTCGTAATCGAGCTGTTTATCTCACTCCATTGGAATCGACTGTACAGTCTTCTGCGATATCAAGAACTTCAATAGGTTCAGCCACCCCGTGGACTTCTGGCTTGCCTATGACCAACGCTCCCCGAAACTTTCTCGAATAGCGTTAATTTGCCGCAGCCTTCCAGTCGGTAGTTTTGCCGCGAAGCGGTCTTTCAGCATGTACTCGGAAGTATTCGGAAATGGCCGCCGTAGCATCGCTGAGCCAAATTTAGTCGTCTACGACATGGTTCATCAGAACGGTGGTATGCTCTGGAGCAGTGGTTCTCAAACTCCACTGACCCATCGACCCCCTGAGCGACTTCGTTGAACTTCATGGACTGCCGTTCCCTAGGAAGTCGATCGCCGACCATCGTCCTATTGGAGCAATTCCGGGATCACCTCTATGGAGCATCGACCGTCGACCTCTAGATCCACGTCCGTGGACTCCAGAAGTATGGTCAAATCCATCCCAGCATCACCTCTGTGAATGAGAGATCGGCCATCGACCCCTAGGGGTCGATATTGACCAATTCGAGAACCACTGCTCTAGAGCTGGAATGCGAATCAAGTCCAGCGCAAATCTAAATTATCATATCTTGAGTCGAATCCCTCCTGATCGTCTGAGGTGGGCGAATCCCCAGCCTGTGATCGGACCTCTCTAGTTTTGCAAGGTGCTCATGCTGTGGTCAAATGAAGAGAATTGTGTGTTTCTGCCTCACACATGATGCACTAATTTTTGATCGCATCACCCCTCACGATTGTCGAGCGATCTACTCAGTTCCCGCGATTTTCTGATCCTTCACCACGACTCGCCTGCGATATTGGCGTTTTTTGACGGCGCGAGGAAGGTCTCGGCAGTTCCTGGGCAATTTTGGCCTCGGGTCAGGGATTCGAATGAGATATATTGTGTCGGATACCCCATCCCAAGAGAACATTTTCTGCCCAGTCGGCAGGCTCCTGGCTGCCTTAGTTTTTTTTTATGACATGAAACATCTTCTGCACCGATGAAAACCGAGCGAGATTTGAAAACTTAAAATGATCATATTTTCGTTATCTGAACTAGTTCAGAGCTCATAAATAGGGCTGGGAGTTTGGCGCGGAATTCACGGTCGTGAATTCCGTGTCACGTGCGTGAGCTCCGCAACTTCTCCGCAGAATGCACGGATTTTCGAATATCTCCCGCAGTCAGATCGATCCCGAGGTAAACCTCGCATTCGGGAAGCATCCTGAGCTCTTCGCTGCCAGCTATCACAGTAACTCAACATCTCACGGTATCAGTCATCCGATGCGAGTGTCGAAAATGTAAATAGGCGGAGGATTTCCGCCTGTATCGACGTTTGTCGCAAACACATTTATCTCTGAGAATGTCGCAGGCACAAACATTTTAGCTCGACTCCCGACCGAGCTGATTCCCCCCCCCCCCCCCCCCCCCCCGTAGTCTCCAATTCATTCAACGCCAGAGTTTCTGAGGTGACGTCTCGTGCTACCATGTCGAACTCGAAAATCTCTACCAAGGTGACCCCCGAGCAAAGGGCGAAGGAGTTCGAAGAGGGGACTTCCTACGCAACGCCGTGTGGTCTTTTCTGTAGTACCTGCAATGTTGAGGTCGATTTTTGCCGAAAACATGGCTGCTTGAGGCATCTGGATACCGCTATGCACAAGAAAATGCTGGAAGACCTCGACAGTGCAAACGCCAGGAAATCCGCGGTGAGCGACAGTCTACTCCAGGGCGGACTCGCGGAGAAAGAACGAGAAAAACGATCGACACTTGTGTCCTTGGTTGACGCTTTCGCGGGTGCTAATATCCCTTTGAATGCTCTCGACAATACAAGCTTGAACATCTTCCTGCGAGCTCATTTGAAAACTCCGATCCATTCGGCCGGTCAGCTGAAGCGGTATTATCTCTCAAAAGCATTCGATGTCCACGTGAGGAGGCTGAAGGATCTCTTGGCACAACGATTCTCCTTTGCAATCGTTTGCGATGAGACGACAGATGCGGAGGATCGCTACGTCCTCAATATGCTCGCTGTTCCCAATTGCAAAGATAATGAGGTGCAGCTCAAAGCCTTCTTACTCGATTGCGTGGTTTTGGACAGCACCAACTATAAAACTGTGAGCGAAGCTGTTCGGGATGTCACTTCCAAGTACAACATCTCTCCATTGAAAGTGAGCGCTTTCGTGACAGATAATGCCGCGTACATGTATAAAGCATGGAGCAGCTCACTGAGGCCTGTTTGGATGAACGCCGTCCACGTCACTTGCACCGCGCATTTTCTGAATCTGGTTTGGAACAAATTAGTTTGTGAAATAAAGAAAGCGTTCACGGCGTGCCCAGCTCGGAAAGCACGATTCAAACTATTCATGAAGGAGAGAGGCAAACCTGACTGTCTCCCAACCACCCCAGTTGTTATCAGATGGAATAGCTGGTTCAAGGCCGCGCTTTTTCACGCTGACCGGTTGGAAGTGTATTCTGAATTCTTCCACTGTGAGGCTCACACCAGTCCAAGTCTCAATACGGCGGAAATCGTCAATTTGTGTCAATCCAGGGATATTGGTGTTCAACTGGACCAGCTGAAAAAATATGCACCTCATTTGATGGCTACACTAACCAAGTATGAAGGCAACGATTTGAGAGCACACTCAGTCATCGATGATCTGGAGCTGCTTGTCCAGTGGTTCCAATTGTCATCGGAACACGATGAGAACCTGGCACAAACAAATGAGATTTGGATACCTTCAAAATGACCAACTTCAGAGTGAATGTTTCTGACCCACTTCCTGGAGGTTGACCACTTCCTAGTTTGTGTCATATTATGCTCTTTTTCAGTGCGAGCACAATGCGGTAAACAGATCGAAAAAATATTTGGGGGGTCAAGGTTGAAAAACTGTCGTTTGTCACCCTGCATTCATCGAGTTCCATGCAAAAACTCCGGAATCTTTGATGGTGGAAGGCCCCGAGCCAGAGAAGATCATATTCTGAGCCGTGAAACACACGGAATCAGCTGCGGCTCCATGTATCCAACGATCTCTTTAAAAGCTGGAGAGGTGATTCCGGGACCAATCCGACCATTACTTTCTGAGTCTAGAGGGGTGATTCGGGGACCAATCTGACCATACTTTTCAAGAGCTGGAGGGGTGATTCCGGGACCAATCTGACCATACTTTTCAAAAGCTGGAGGGGGGATTCCGGAACCAGTCTGACCATACTTTTCAAAAGCTGGAGGGGTGATTCCGGGATCAATCTGACCAAACCTTTGGGGGTCTGCTCGACTGATTCCGTGTGTTCCACGGCTCAGAATATGATCTCCTCTGGCTCGGGGCCTTCCACCATCAAATATTCCGGAGTTTATGCATGAAATTCGATGAATTCAGGGTGAGCAACGACAGTTTTTCAGTTTTGTAACCTTGACCCCCCAAATATTTTTCAATCTGTGTATCCCATTGTGCAGCAAAGGGGAGCATAATATGACACAAACTAGAAAGTGGTCAACGTCAAGGAAACGGGTTAGAAACATTCACTTTGAAGTTGGTGATTTTGAAGGTATTCAGATCGATCGTGGAAAAACTCTGAAGGACGCATCGGGGAGCTGGATTCACGAGCTCTCCAAAACCCACTTTCTGAGCTCTGAACTCCTTCAGACAGCGGAGATATGAGCAATTTTGAGTTTCCAAATCTCGCTCGGTTTTCATCGGTCCAGAAGATGTTTCATGCGATAAAAAAAAACAAGGCAGCAAGGAGCCCGCCGACTGGACAGGAAGTGTTCTCTTGGGATGGGGTATCTGACACAATATATCCCATTCGTATCCCCGAACCAAGACCAAAAGTGCCGAGACTCTTTTCAGCCCCAGCAATGAGTATCATTCAACATACGAATGACACATGGGTGGCGGACGGTAAAATCATCGATGCATCTGGATTGAAACTCCTTGCCGAAGACAAACGACGTACTAGGAGCGTGAGTGTAATGATATAACCCCCGCGACAGAGCATCGTCAGACGGCAACAGGCTGTACTTGACATGCGTCGAGTATAGGACGTGAGTTGATTATGAGTTCAGATCATCAATTGCATCCTTCAGAGGGCATGAAGCATGCTCAGAATTCCCTCTGTCAACTGAAGAGATTCAAGGGCCAATGCAGACATATTCTATTGCGATCGAGCTGAGAGACTTCTCTGTATCTTACAAGGGGCAGTGCCGAGCTTCCACGGTTCCATAGATTTCTGAGTTCAGGAAGCTGGCATCCAAATATCACAGGCTCTGTTCGTATGACTTTCCCATAGATATACTAATCTGCAGCAACTCAGCAGTGCACCGTCGAGGAAAGTAAGCAGAGGGAATACAGGGACATGGGGTCATCATTCGATATCAGGGAACTAGATTCTCCCCGTGAGTTCCTAGCGGATCATGATTCAATTATCGAGCAATTCAAGCATTAGAGAACGCGCTAGCCAGTTGACGTGACCGACAACAAAGACATGATCTGAACAATACCGAAAATTCTCGTGGATACCTGAATGACTCAAATACGATTAGGAAGAATAGCTTCAACTCTTCAGCAAGCTCCACCTGAGAACTTCACAAGTTCAAGCTCGAATCATTACTGCTCCTGGACAGTCTGGAGTTCAAAAGTGCGCCCACTCCACCGACATCTCAGTTCCAACCTAAGCAGGGGTAGAGTCTCCCAAATCTCGAACCCGATCTAGAGAGCATTGTTTACCATTCCAGTCGCAACGTCCTCTGCCCTGTCAGAGCAACCATAACTCGCAACGGCGAGATCTAAAAGGTGGTCGGCGTCCACAATCACGAACCCGGAAAGAAGGGGCAAGCTCGTCAGATACGAGCGCGGAGGAGCGAATGGCTAAGTCGGCTCAGGGACAGCCGGACACATCCACGACGATGGCCATCCTAGACCTGAGGCGCGGGTAACATTCCTCTCATCTTGGCGATGTTTCTTGACATGTCGTTGCATCGCAGTTTCCCTGAACTTTTTCGCACGGGACGAACCTTGTCGCTATCGGCTAACGATTTTCATTCGTCCCGAGGTGCCGATGGCGGCTGCGAAGCTGGTGATTCCCGTTAGACACATCCGGACGGTACAGAAGCTGTGATGCCACAGTTTGGACTTATACTACAAGAGGGAATACTCTGGTCTGGATCTGGAATCCATCTGTAGACGCCGTCGTGACCGCTCTCTCTCGTGCTCGGTGCTTTGTCTCTCAAACGCTGTGAGACACCTTACTGCTTACCGACCGACTGTCGGCTGCCCACCGGCATCGCCGGCGCACGCGCAGTGGGCCTGTCGCACGGAGAGAACAGCACGCGGCGTACAGTCGAGGATGTACTTTATTCGGTGTTATCAATAAACTCGCAAGCACTCTGTTGAGTGCGTGACACTCCCGGCCAAATTCTCAATTCACAACTCGTTTCCTGCCTAAGCACATTTGACACATTCTTTGGGTGACCCGAGATGGTCGACCGGAACTTGAGAATTTGAGTATCTAGAACTAGCGCGCGTGGTGCAACCGAGACTTCCGAAATTTGAGCAATTGAGGTCTCGAACCCGACACTGGATGAGCTTTAACGAGACGGAAATTGTGTCATTTCCGAGAGGACACCGACATTTTCCCTTTCACCCAACACGGAACGAACTCGAATCTCGGCTTCAACCAAGCTCCCCAAATCACTTTCTGTCGAAACACTGTGGTGCCTGCCTCGCCATGTCCACCTTCCTGTACAGTCCCCTCGGCATGTTCCATCAAGCAGCGCTCGTGTCGGGGCGATTCGGCCAACCCCCCAACGCGCAGCTGAGGTACGCCACTCGCGATGTCTGGGACCGTCTCAGCTTCGACTCCAGGCGCCCCTTTTGCGACGCCGCCTGCAACGCCCGCCGATTCCGGACCCGCAACCCGGTGCCGCCGCCATTCCCCGCGGCTCTTGAGGAGTGCGTTTTCAGAGCGCTCTGGGCCTGGAAACCGGAACCGTCCCCGGACCCGCCGTCGGAATCGCCCGCCGGGCCCTCCCACGACCCCCGCCCGTCGCCCCCCGCCGCCTCGCAGCGCGACGCTGAGAGCCAAACGGATGCCTACGAAATGGGCCTAGGCCGCCACCGCAACCTGTCTCCGTTTGTGTAAATAAGTATATGCTTCCCTTCTTTTTCTTTTAAATCTATATATATATAAATCCAGGGTCTGTTTGTTTGTTTGTTTGTTTGTATGTCCTCAATAGGCTCCTCTGGTATTGATCGGATCGACTTCGAACAAACTGCATAATGTAGGGTGGCTCACCGGGAAGGACATAGGCCACCCACCCCTTCCCCCTCCCCTTCTCCCCCCTCGCGATTTACCCAAACTTTGACCCCCTCCATACTGTCACCCGCATCCGAATTCTGACGATAAGGTGCACCGCCCCGTTATGACGCCAGCCAGACTCTTGGGCCTCATCCCATCGTCATCGGATATCCTTCCCCACTACCTATCCTATACATCCTTACTATATATAACCAGCCGGCCTTCGGCCGACTGGAGTCGGCCGCGCTTCGCGCGGTTGGTTCGCGCGTGCTGAGACGGGTACATTTTTTCCCCTTCATCAAGTTAGCCTCGTTTCGATTAGGTACACATTGCGCATTTTTTGCATGGTGGTTCGCTTGGGTTTTTCCTTCTGAATTGTAATTCATGAATGAAGAGGGTAATATCAGTTACGTAATGTATACGGTTTATTTAGATGACATTTCGCAGTACGATGTTTTTTAGAATGTTGTTCGGCGCTTTTATCTTTAGTTGGTTGGGGTGGCGAACTCTTGAAAATGCCACGTACAGTTGACCATGGCTGAAAACTTGGCTTTCTAAGAACAGTCCGACTTTTGAGAAGGTTTGCCCTTGGCTTTTGTTTATGGTCATCGCGAAAGCTAGCCGCACTGGGAATTGTCGTCGCTTTAAACGGAATGGGATCCGCGAGTCGCAATAGTTGTCGATCCGAGGTATGATGACAAATTCACCCCGCCTCACTCCAGCGATGAAGGTGCACCCGAGTGTGAATCGACCTAAACATTCGATTCTCAGCCTGGTTCCGTTGCAAAGACCATGAGTGACATCCAGATTGCGTAACAACATTACAACGGCGCCTTTCTTTAGGTGCAACTCATGAGGAGGCATACCTGTGGGTGTTAGACTGTTGAGGTATTCTGTTGGGAAGAAAGATTTTTCTCCTTGGTTGTTTTCAACAATTTCATCGATGCTTTTGTAGATCTGTTCCTCAGAGGCGTGCGTTACAAAGAGCCGGTCGAGTATCTTTTGGTTTAACTTGAAGACGTGTACGTTCGTCGGTGCTAAGATTGCTTTTTCGGCCAATTCATCAAAGTTCCCAGGCTGTATTACAGGTCCGTAAATTTCATCTATGATATCATTTTGGCACATAAGTTCCAAAGGAACGGTCACGTGGCCCTGGGCATTCCCGGATTCCCCGTTTCCGATATGAAGAAGGAACTCTTGCCATGATGAGTCACTACCTCTTGAACGAATATTCTCAGTCAGTTCGAAAGTTTTGAAATTATACCACAGTCCCGATCGTGGAACGCAAGCTTGGAGGGTATCCGCTGCCGAACCTCGTTCAACGATCGGCAGTGTTTGGCGGAAATCTCCTCCCACGACAACAATGAGACCACCGAAAGGAAGGTCGTTCTGGAAAATGTCACGGAGAAGCGTATCAACTGCTTCGAACGCTACTTTAGGCACCATGGAAATTTCGTCCCAAATGATGATGTCCAACTCCGCCAACTTTTTGGCTTCTTTCTGTTGGCGGCTCATTGTTGATGTGCGGTTATTGTCGTTGACGTTCAATTTGAATATTGAGCTCACGGTGCGACCGTTCGGTAACAGGTTTGCAGCTATTCCGGTCCAGGCAACGCACAGTACGCGACGCCGTTCACCTACCGCGAGGTTATATATTGTGTTGTATAAATAGGTCTTTCCGGATCCACCGGGACCGTCGATGAAGAAGTAGCCCATTCTGGATTCTCTCAGAGCTTCGAGGATCTCGTCAGCTGCTTTTCTCTGATTTGGGTTCAAGTTCGCGTACATGAAAGCGCCTTCCGAAGAGTGTCGATCATGGTCAACGTCAGTTGTTGTGAGTTGTGGAATCTCGCATTGCGGAACTGGCACCATGTTCTGGAATTGAACGCCGAGAGTTGCCAATATTTCAGAAATGTCGTGATACGCTAGAGCAGACGAAACTTCGGCTGAAAAGCCACGACGGGAGAAATCTTCAGCCAAAGCGTCAGAAAAATCATTCCAAAGAGTTTGAATATCACAAACTTCACAAAATGCGATGAGACATGCGAAGAAAACTCGCAAAACTTTCGGACTTTGGAAAGACGACGCTTCTTCGAGGCTGCTTCGGAAATAGGTGTCATCATTGAGAAGCCCTGCAGCTTTTGCAGCATCCATGAACGTGGGGTAAAATGTTCCGTTGATCGTTCTGAGATCTTCGAACGATTTGGGACTCTTGATGTTCAACAGAAGTATGCGAAGAGCATACCGCTCCGTATCTCGAGGGGAAACTGTGTACATTCGCCCGATAATACCTTTAGTGGCTCGTTTCCTGCGGGTCCAACCTGTTCTTGGCTTGAAGACGAAATATTCTGGGATTTGGTAGTAGAAGAGGTCGCTTTGGTCCCAGACACCGAGGGTTTGCCTGTTCCACGTGGAGTTCAATTCGAAGAAAGCCGTCAGGGTGGTGAACTTGTTCGTTGCACTCTCGAGTGCAGATTGCTCTTCGCCGTCATGGAAAATGACGTTCTGTTGGTTGGGCAAGTGTATTGCGAGTCTCAGAACAGTGTGAGATCTATCTTGGAGCTCGAATCCGAAAATGCGATGCAAAGCTTCTGGAGCACAAACGTAACGCGCATTCAAATGTTTTTTTATCTCATCACAGTCGTCTTCAGTTGAGTTGATTTCGATGGATGCACGGTCCGAGCCTTTGTAAACGTACTTGTAGAGGTATTTCACGGAAGAAATCATGCCACAGATTTCAACGTTGATGTGACATCCATACTTAAGCAGGAAGTACGGATTATAGGGCACAACCCATTCATCACTATAGGCAACGTGTCCGATTTGCGCTGAAAATCGCGTTCTTCTGCGCAGATGTGGGTAGCCGTCGTTGGCTATAGATGTTTCAGATCGTAACTCCTTCGGGAACTTCTTCGAGCATCGGCCATCTTTCATACATGGAGCCTCAGGGTTGGATGCTCCACAGTTCCGATGAATCATGAAAGCTTTAACAGCCTCGTGCAGACGTGGCTCCGCGATCGGATCTGGTATCTCCCCACAGCAAACACGATCAACCAATTCGGCGGCGCGAGGCTTGAATTGCTCTTTTAATATGAGCAATGTGTGGCAGTGTGGTAAACCACGCTTCTGGAATTCCACCACCATGACGTATGCTTCGATGTCACCGAACACTTTCTTCTGTAATAGGTCGTTGAAAATTTCTTTCAGTTTGTATTTGAAGACTTTCGATACCAAATCCGGGCGATTTTCGGCGGCCTGTCCAGGATACAGATTCTCTCGTATTTCTCTCCATTTGGGATTGCAAGTTATTGTCATGAATATGTCTGGCTTCCAGAAACGGGCAACAATGGCCATCGCGTCTTGATAGCTCTGTTGCATGTGCCGTGGCGATCCAATGAAAGTGGATGGCAACACTATACGACGACCTGCAGGACCCGACTTGTCGTCGCATTCGGCCAAGAAATCTTGAAGTTTCTGATAAGATTCTGCACGTATTTGAGCTTGGTTCTGTCGATAGTAATTCAATCTATTTTGCTCAATTTTCACGAAAGAATCAACAGCGAATTGCTGAAATAGCTTGCCAGCGTGCTGGATGGGATTGAACGATTCTCGGACAGCGAACAAATAGGAGTAAAATTGCTTTTGAGTAATTCTTTTCCCTCGGTTGTCTCGCAGAGAAGGTTCCCAACTATCTTCTCCTGTGGGGAAAAGTAGAGGGTATGTCAACGGATCACAACGTTTGTCTAGGTGCGAGATATTTATCAGCGTACCTCCTCTTTCATGAATGCAAATGGATCGTGTAGGTGGGACGTCACCATCGTCTCCGACGTATACAACTGCAACTTCGTTTGTTGTTGGCAGGTCGTATAGTCTTCCTTGGATTCCTCTCGGGCGAACATCATCAAAAACCATGGTTATGTTCAGGGGGGTGCGGTTTTCTTGTCGTGCAGCCATCATCTCGGCTCTTTCGAGTTCCGCCATCATCCTATAGGATCGCGCGTAGGGGTTCACTGCAGCGATGAGCGCGCCCAAGTTTTCGAGTAGTCCTGGGTTGCATTGAATGTTCTGCGGAAGTCGTAACCTTTGAGCCGCCGCTTCCGCGGTATCCAGGATGTAAATCTGTCCGAATTGTCCGTTTTCATCATTGGCAGGGTGCAGTGGTCCGATGTTATGGTATATCTGCCCATGTATACGAAAAGTGTATGGTCCCCTTCCACGGGGTTTGATGATTTGCGCGCCCATAGAAGCCATTGCGAGTGAGGAGTTAAAATTTCGAATTAGATCGTGGAAGTTCTTTTGGAGATGCAGAAATTCGGCGCTGTAGTCTGATCCGCGAACCAAGAGTTGTCGTAGAACATGCGGAAAATTGTCGAATTTGTTGAGGAGAAATCTGCCAAGATTGCAACAATCCAAGTATAAATTTGGATGCTGTGGTTTCCGTTCGGCCGCGAAATGTTTTGCGCGACAATGTTCGCATTGGTGACACATCGGACCTAGATAATGCGCTCCGACTTCTCTAGAGTCCAGAGCGATCTGTGAACTCAGATTCATAGCACGCATTGATCGATGTAGTTCGGCGTCAGATGAAAGGCGCAAGTTGCGTTCGGTTGTGGATTCTGAAGCTCTTCTTGCGGCTTGTGCTCTAGTTCCTCGGATCCGTCGTTGAGTCGTTTCTTCGGTGGTTTCAGCGGTTCTTCGAGAGACTTGAGCTTCAGCTTCTCGCATCCGACGTTCAATCGTTTCCTCGGCTGTTTCAGAAGCCCTCTTCGTACCTTGCGCTTCAGCTTCTCGACTCCGACGTCTAACTGCTTCTTCGGCTTCCTCCAGAGCTCTTCTTCTGGATTGCGCTTCAGTTTCTCGAGTTCGACGCTGAAGTGTTTCCTCGGGTGTTTCCAAAGCTCTTTTCGAGGATTGCGCTTCAGCTTCACGAATTCGACGTCTAACTGCTTCGTCGGCGTTCTCTGAAGCCCCTCTTTCGGATTGAGCCTCAGCTTCTTGAGTTCGACGCTGAAGTGTTTCCTCGGGTGTTTCTAAAGCTCTTTTCGAGGATTGCGCTTCAGCTTCACGAATTCGACGTCTAACTGCTTCTTCGGCGTTCTCCGAAGCCCTTCTTTCGGATTGAGCCTCAGCTTCTTGAGTTCGACGCTGAAGTGTTTCCTCGGGTGTTTCTAAAGCTCTTTTTGAGGATTGCGCTTCAGCTTCTCGACTCCGACGTCTAATTGCTCCTTCGGCTTCCTCCAGAGCTCTTCTTCTGGATTGCGCTTCAGCTTCTCGAGTTCGACGCTGAAGAGTATCCTCGGGTGTTTCTAAAGCTCTCTTCGAGGATTGCGCTTCAGCTTCACGAATTCGACGTCTAACTGCTTCTTCGGCGTTCTCCGAAGCCCTTCTTTCGGATTGCGCCTCAGCTTCTTGAGTTTGACGCCGAAGTTTTTCCTCGAGTGTTTCTAAAGCTCTCTTCGTGGATTGCGCTTCAGCTTCACGGATTCGACGCTGAGTTGTTTCTTCCGAAGTTTCTGAAGCCCTCCTTGAGCGTTGCGCTTCAGCTTCATGAATCCGACGTTGGATTGCTTTTTCGGTTCTTTCCGAAGCTCTCTTTTTGGCTTTCGCCTCCGCATCTCGAGCTCGACGCCGAGTTATTTGTTCCGTCGTTTCGGAAGCTCGTCTCGCGGATTGTGCTGCAGCTTGTCGTATCCGACGTTGAAACGTTTCTTCAGTTTTCTCTGAAGCTCTCTTTCTAGCCTTCCTTTCAGCTTCTCGAGCTCGACGCTGAGTTTTTTTCTCGGCTTCATCCGTAGCAGTCTTCTCGGATCGTGTTTCAGTTTCTTGACCTCTTTCGCTTTTTTCTTTTGATGCTGCGCATGTACGCTCATTTTCATTCACAACTTCGTAACGTGTATCACTGTCTTCTGATGCTGCGTATTCACGTTCATTTTCATTCACAACTTCGTAACGTGTATCACTGTCTTCTGATGCTGCGTATTCACGTTCATGTTCACTCACCACTTCGTACCGTGTATCACTGTCTTCTTCTGAGCTCCTTGAACCCATTTGTTCAGCAGTTCGTGAAAAACTCGGATTATTTGAACGATTCCACCACGTGAATCGCTGGTTTTCAATCAAAATTGGAAGTCCTGCAATCGATTGAAGAGGATTCGAAAGAACACGGCACGTGAACAGAGTTGTTCGTTTGAATGTTTGTAGCGTCTCTGGGCTCGTGAGTACCCCTCTACTCGAGATTCTAGAAACGCCCTGATTCTGATCCCATGTTTGGTGTAAAACCCTCTCTCAAATAGTTCTACACACTCGATTTCTTTCTCCTGCATCTGATGGGTCTAGATAGCCCTCTTTTTTCACATTCGTCGTCATCTCTCACATGAGAGGTTCTAGGAGCGGTTGTTTGAACAACAAAACAATCAGAGATGGTCTTGGAGGCATTTGTGGACGGTTCTGTAGAATCGTGTGAACGCTGGAGGAGGCTCTGGGGTCCTCCATAGACTCCCGTGAATGGTTCTGTTGATTCTAATAGAACTTCTCGAACTCTGTCGGATACTATCGTAGAACTCTGAAGATTCCGAGAAACATGGTCTGAATTTATTTCGAAATTGCATCCATCGGCCTCGAAAAGTATGGTCAGAATCGATTCCTGAACCGCCTTCCTGGACACCTCTCCAGACTCAAAAAAGTATGGTCAGATTGGTCCCGGAATCACCCCTCTAGATTTGCAAAGTAATGGTTAGATTTGTCTCGGAATCACCCCTCCAGAGTTGGAAAGTAATGCTCAGATTGGCCCCGGAATCACCCCTCCAGAGTTGGGAAGTAATGCTCAGATTGACCCCGGAATCACCCCTCCAGAGTTGGGAAGTAATGCTCAGATTGGTCTCGGAATCACCCCTCCAGAGTTGGAAAGTAATGCTCAGATTGGTCCCGGAATCACCCCTCTAGATTTGCAAAGTAATGGTTAGATTTGTCTCGGAATCACCCCTCCAGAGTTGGAAAGTAATGCTCAGATTGGCCCCGGAATCACCCCTCCAGAGTTGGGAAGTAATGCTCAGATTGACCCCGGAATCACCCTTCCAGAGTTGGAAAGTAATGCTCAGATTGGCCCCGGAATCACCCCTCCAGAGTTGGGAAGTAATGCTCAGATTGACCCCGGAATCACCCTTCCAGAGTTGGAAAGTAATGCTCAGATTGGCCCCGGAATCACCCCTCCAGAGTTGGGAAGTAATGCTCAGATTGACCCCGGAATCACCCTTCCAGAGTTGGGAAGTAATGCTCAGATTGACCCCGGAATCACCCTTCCAGAGTTGGAAAGTAATGCTCAGATTGACCCTGGAATCACCCTTCCAGAGTTGGAAAGTAATGCTCAGATTGGTCTCGGAATCACCCCTCCAGAGTTGGGAAGTAATGCTCAGATTGACCCCGGAATCATCCTTCCAGAGTTGGAAAGTTATGCTCAGATTGACCCCGGAATCACCCTTCCAGAGTTGGAAAGTAATGCTCAGATTGGTCTCGGAATCACCCCTCCAGAGTTGGGAAGTAATGCTCAGATTGACCCCGGAATCATCCTTCCAGAGTTGGAAAGTAATGCTCAGATTGACCCCGGAATCACCCCTCCAGAGTTGGGAAGTAATGCTCAGATTGACCCCGGAATCACCCTTCCAGAGTTGGAAAGTAATGCTCAGATTGACCCTGGAATCACCCTTCCAGAGTTGGAAAGTAATGCTCAGATTGGTCTCGGAATCACCCCTCCAGAGTTGGGAAGTAATGCTCAGATCGACCCCGGAATCATCCTTCCAGAGTTGGAAAGTAATGCTCAGATTGACCCCGGAATCACCCCTCCAGAGTTGGAAAGAAATGCTCAGATTGGTCTCGGAATCATCCCTCCAGAGTTGGAAAGTAATGCTCAGATTGGTCTCGGAATCACCCCTCCAGAGTTGGGAAGTAATGCTCAGATTGACCCCGGAATCACCCTTCCAGAGTTGGGAAGTAATGCTCAGATTGACCCCGGAATCATCCTTCCAGAGTTGGAAAGTAATGCTCAGATTGACCCCGGAATCACCCTTCCAGAGTTGGAAAGTAATGCTCAGATTGGTCTCGGAATCACCCCTCCAGAGTTGGGAAGTAATGCTCAGATTGACCCCGGAATCATCCTTCCAGAGTCGGAAAGTAATGCTCAGATTGACCCCGGAATCATCCTTCCAGAGTTGGAAAGTTATGCTCAGATTGACCCCGGAATCACCCTTCCAGAGTTGGAAAGTAATGCTCAGATTGGTCTCGGAATCACCCCTCCAGAGTTGGAAAGTAATGCTCAGATTGACCCCGGAATCACCCTTCCAGAGTTGGAAAGTAATGCTCAGATTGGTCTCGGAATCACCCCTCCAGAGTTGGAAAGTAATGCTCAGATTGGCCCCGGAATCACCCCTCCAGAGTTGGAAAGTAATGCTCAGATTGGTCTCGGAATCACCCCTCCAGAGTTGGAAAGTAATGCTCAGATTGACCCCGGAATCACCCCTCCAGAGTTGGAAAGTAATGCTCAGATTGACCCCGGAATCACCCTTCCAGAGTTGGGAAGTAATGCTCAGATTGACCCCGGAATCACCCCTCCAGAGTTGGAAAGTAATGCTCAGATTGGTCTCGGAATCACCCCTCCAGAGTTGGAAAGTAATGCTCAGATTGACCCCGGAATCACCCCTCCAGAGTTGGAAAGTAATGCTCAGATTGGTCTCGGAATCACCCCTCCAGAGTTGGAAAGTAATGCTCAGAATGGTCCCGGAATCACCCCTCCAGAGTTGGAAAGTAATGCTCAGATTGGTCTCGGAATCACCCCTCCAGAGTTGGAAAGTAATGCTCAGATTGACCCCGGAATCACCCCTCCAGAGTTGGAAAGTAATGCTCAGATTGGTCTCGGAATCACCCCTCCAGAGTTGGAAAGTAATGCTCAGATTGGTTCTAGAATCACCCCTCCACGTTTTGAAAAGTATGGTCAGATTGGTTCTAGAATCACCCCTCCAGGTTTTGAAAAGTATGTTCAGATTGGTTTCGGAATCACCCCTCCAGCTTTTGAAAAGTACAGTCAGACTCTTACCGGAATCACCTCTCCAGACTCGGGAGAGTATGTTCGGATTGGTCCCGGAATCACCTCCATGTCTTCCAGAAAAAGTGCGGACGAACTGACAAACTGACTGACAAACTGACAGACTAAGCCGATTATATATAGTAAGGATAAGGATAGTAAGGATTGGTCCCAGAATCACCTTCATGTGTTTCAGGAAAAGCACGGACGAACTGACAAACTGACAAACTGACAGACTAAGCCGATTATATATAGTAAGAATAGTAAGGATAAGGATAGTAAGGACTGGTCCCAGAATCACCTTCATGTCTTTCAGGAAAAGTACGGACAAACTTACAAACTGACAAACTGACAGACTAAGCCGATTATATATAGTAAGGATCTCCAGACTCGGGAGAGTATGTTCGGATTGGTCCCGGAATCACCTTCATGTCTTCCAGAAAAAGTGCGGACGAACTGACAAACTGACTGACAAACTGACAGACTAAGCCGATTATATATAGTAAGGATAAGGATAGTAAGGATTGGTCCCAGAATCACCTTCATGTCTTTCAGGAAAAGTGCGGACAAACTGACAAACTGACAGACTAAGCCGATTATATATAGTAAGGATGTATAGGAGAGGGGGTGGGGAAGGATATCCGATGACGATGGGATGAGGCCTAAGAGTCTGGCTGGCGTCATAACGGGGCGGTGCACCTTATCGTCAGAATTTGGATGCGGGTGACAGTAGGGAGGGGGTCAAAGTTGGGGTCAATCGCGAGGGGGGAGGAGGGGTGGGGGAGCGGGGGAGGGGTGGTTGGCCTATGTCCTTCCCGGTGAGCCGCCCGACATCATGCAGTTTGTTCCAAGTCGATCCGATCAATACCGGCGGAGCCTATTGAGGACAAACAAACTGTTAGAGTCGAATTCAAATGTATTGTGCGCCGGAATGAGAGAGAAGGATGCAGCAGCGCGGGCTGACACATCTAGGAAAACTGAGACCAAGAGTGTCGATGTGCAGTTGAATACAGTCGTGGCACCAGCGAGTCGCGTCATCCTTGAGAACCTTCTATCCCTAAGTAGCCCAGGTAGTCTGACAAAACATACAAAAAAACAAACAGACCCTGGATTTTTATGTATATAGACTAGCCGGCCTTCGGCCGACTACGCTGGCTGGCCCGTCCCTTGCTTTGGGAGTCTACTGCTGACAGACACACCTTGCCTAACATGCGGTGTCATCGGGACACCTTCGGGGGTGGCCACCGATTCTCGATAGGATTCTGACCTGGGATCGAGGCACTTTTCCTTCTCTTCACTGGGTCAGCATTAAGGTTTCGAGAAGTAATGCTCAGATCGGTCCCGGAATCACCCCTCCAGAGTTGGGAAGTAATGCTCAGATTGGTCTCGGAATCACCCCTCCAGAGTTGGGAAGTAATGCTCAGATTGGCCCCGGAATCACCCCTCCAGAGTTGAAAAGTAATGCTCAGATCGGTCTCGGAATCACCCCTCCAGAGTTGGGGAGTAATGCTCAGATTGGTCTCGGAATCACCCCTCCAGAGTTGAAAAGTAATGCTCAGATCGGTCTCGGAATCACTCCTCCAGAGTTGGGAAGTAATGCTCAGATTGGCCCCGGAATCACCCCTCCAGAGTTGAAAAGTAATGCTCAGATCGGTCTCGGAATCACCCCTCCAGAGTTGGGGAGTAATGCTCAGATTGGTCTCGGAATCACCCCTCCAGAGTTGAAAAGTAATGCTCAGATCGGTCTCGGAATCACCCCTCCAGAGTTGGGAAGTGATGCTCAGATCGGTCTCGGAATCACTCCTCCAGAGTTGGGAAGTAATGCTCAGATTGGTCTCGGAATCACCCCTCCAGAGTTGGGAAGTAATGCTCAGATCGGTCTCGGAATCACTCCTCCAGAGTTGGGAAGTAATGCTCAGATTGGCCCCGGAATCACCCCTCTAGAGTTGGGAAGTAATGCTCAGATTGGTCTCGGAATCACCCCTCCAGATTTGGGAAGTAATGCTCAGATTGGTCTCGGAATCACCCCTCCAGAGTTGGGAAGTAATGTCAGATTGGTCTCGGAATCACGCCTCCAGAGTTGAAAACTAATGGTCAAATTGGCACCGGAATCACCCCTCCAGAGTTGGAAAGTAATGGCCAGATTGGTCTCGGAATCACCCCTCCAGAGTTGGGAAGTAATGCTCAGATTGGCCCCGGAATCACCCCTCCAGAGTTGGAAAGTAATGGCCAGATTGGTCTCGGAATCACCCCTCCAGAGTTGAAAACTAATGGTCAAATTGGCACCGGAATCACCCCTCCAGAGTTGGAAAGTAATGGCCAGATTGATACCGGAATCACCCCTCCAGAGTTGAGAACTAATGGTCAAATTGGCACCGGAATCACCCCTCCAGAGTTGGAAAGTAATGGCCAGATTGATACCGGAATCACCCCTCCAGAGTTGAAAACTAATGGTCGAATTGGCACCGGAATCATCCCTCCAGAGTTGGAAAGTAATGGCCAGATTGGTCCCGGAATCACCCCTCCAGAGTTGGAAAGTAATGGCCAGATTGGTCTCGGAATCACCCCTCCAAAGTTGGAAAGTAATGTCCAGATTGGTCTCGCAATCAGCCCTCCAGAGTTAGAAACTAAAGGCCAGATTGGTCTCGTAATCACCCCTCCAGAGTTGGAAACTAATGGCCAGATTGGTCTCGGAATCACCCCTCCAGAGTTGGGAAGTAATGGCCTTATTGGTCTCTAAATCACCCCTCCAGGAATTTTTATGATAGATGTATAGGAGAGGAGGTGGGGAAGGATATCCGATGACGATGGGATGAATCTGGCTGGCGTCATAACGGGGCGGTGCACCTTATCGTCAGAATTTGGATGCGGGTGACAGTATGGAGGGGGTCAAAGTTGGGGTAAATCGCGAGGGGGGAAGGAGGGGAGGGGAGGGGGGGAGGGGTGGGTGGCCTATGTCCTTCCCGGTGAGTCGCCCTACATTATGCAGTTTGTTCCAAGTAGATCCGATCAATACCGGAGGAGCCTATTGAGGACAAACAAACAAACAGACAAACAAACAAACAAACAAACAAACAGACCCTGGATTTTTATATATATAGATGTGTTGGTGGATGATCGCCTTTTCGTTCTACGGGGTGCGCACCGGCGCCCCGGGGTGTAGTATCAGATCGGCTAGACCTCGAGTGGGAATAGTAGTTGTATTGGACGATTCAACGTTTGGCCTGTGGCCGTCTTGATTAGGCAGGATCGCTTGCGTCGATCCGTTCTCTCCCCGCCGGAAAGACCGAGTACGCGACACAACGGCCAGTGCGCTCGTGAAGGACTTGCGTCCTTAAGGAGGCAAACGTTTCCTACCTGTTGCCAAACCCGCTCGGGATCCTTGAGGAAAGACACTGGTTGTTGGTCTACTGGCCGCAGCCGCCTGTCCGGACTCCGCAAAGCGAACTTGGTTAGAGATTTGCAAGCGTATCGCTCGCACCGTGTGCGTGTCGCTCACGGTCGGGTTGCAACTTGTGTGTTGTCGGCTGTTTGCAGACAGTCGACCACACCGCAGTGATGTTCGCTTCACGGAGCCGACGTGCAACGTTGGCTCGTTTATTTCGGATGGACAGATATGCACTCTCGGCCCTCTATCCACTGGCCGTAATAATACTCTAGTAGCGTTCCTGGAACGCTAGAAACTCTGAGCTGAAACTCCACGGTCTCCGGGGAGACCTTGGAAGATTCCGCAACACTCCCGGCAACCGCCGCAGCGGTTCTGACCCTGTTAACATCTGGGACAATTTTGTCGTGTATACATCGGACATCTCTTTTTGAGTCCATACAAACTTGAATTACACTTGACACTTCTTCATGCGGTCATTCAACCAATTCACATTGCATATATTTCATATTGGTTGGCTAATTTCCTTCTTGCTTTAGAATGGATGACTTTCTAAATCCGCGGTACCATTTCTTGAGATCGACGACCGAGAACGCCTGTGAGAAACGCGAGCCTGTTTCGGAAACACGAGAACCACTTATGCAAGTCAACCGAGTTGAACACGCGATTTTGAGTGACAAATCAGAACCACGCATAGTTCTCTGAGATTCCACTGGACCCGCCTTTCGGAAGTTTTCTCCCCCTTGGAAAAGTATAAAACCTAGGTCCGCAGACCTCTGAGACCTGCTTGTTCTCCGGCTTATCGAAACGAACGCATCTTAGCCTCGCTCCGCCGACTCCCCACATGATGGCTGAATCACGTCCGCCTGGTGCCTCGCCGACCCGACTCAGTGCGACTGAGTTCGTCCCCACCGAAGACGACCTGGAGCTCACCCCACCGACGACGTCCCGTTCGCGGCACACCACCACCAGGAGGTCCCGCGGTACCGCCAGCAGCAGTACCGGACCTCGCCCTGCGGGGTGTTGGCCGCTTTGTGGTTCGCCACGTCCGACGAGTTCCGGACCCTTCCCGCTGTCGACCGCTCTCAGCTGGTGGCCTTCTACTTCAATGAGACGCTAACGCCGGCCCAACAAGGTATCCTACGCGACACAACCCGTGCCCTGCGGGGCACGGGCTGCCCCGACGCCGCCGTCGCCGCTGTCAATGCGTTGGCTTTGTGCGGACGCCATCTCCCCTTCCCCTCCGTTACCGACACCAGCCGGTCCCGCCACCGGTTCCTCGAGGAAGCGGTGCGCCGCCGGAACGAGGCCGCCCGACTCACGAATGAGGAGAACGAGGCTCGCGAACGCGTGTACCAGGAACAAGCCCGGCCCACGCGTGAGTCACCGATCGCCACCACGGCACCCCATCAACCCGAAGCCCTCGCCGCCGCCCCACCTCGACTCGAGTCCGAAGCTCGCTCCGCGGAGATGCGTCTCCGTGCCGCCACCGCCGCCGAGGCACGCCTTCGCCAACACGCCTCCGACACCGCCCCAGCCGACACATCAGCCGCCGCCAACCCAGCGGTCCGTTCGCGGACCACCGTTCCACCGCCGACAGCCCCAGCCGACACGTCAGCCGCCGCCAACCCAGCGGTCCGTTCGCGGACCACCGTTCCACCGCCGACAGCCCCAGCCGACACATCAGCCGCCGCCAACCCAGCGGTCCGCTCGCAGACCACCGTCCGGCCACGCGCCGCCCCAGCCGCCCTGCCTGCCGACGGGCCCTACTACAAAGTCCGACTCCCGGACGGCACCCTCCGATTGATGCGGCTAGCCTAGCGTTGCCCCGCTGTTAATAAATATCCTTTTTATACAACTTCACTTGGTCTGCCTACTTCCTACCCACTAGATACTTTTAGTATTGAGCTAGATCCAGTTTGTACAGAAGTTGAATGGGTCTTTTCAAAGTTTTCCCATTGGGCAATTTGACTATGCACGTTCGCATCTTGCCGTCTCCTCCGCTACCCGCGCATAGAGACTGCACTCTAGCGACCGGCCAATAGCTTCTTGATGCCGCTGGATCGTCGAGCAGCACTACGTCTCCGACCTCGATTGATCTGCTACGAATCGGTTTAGATCCTAGGTTGGACTTGAGTTGAAATAGATACTCCCGGCGAAACCTATTCCAGAACGCATTCAGGATGTTTTGCTGGAATTTCCATCGTTCTGACAAGATTGTGGCTGTCGCAGATTCCGATGTTTCCAAGATCTCGTTCAGCTCCGGCAACGCTGGACGCGTTGTGTTGCCATACAGCAAATCCGCCGGCGTCACTGGCAAAGGTTCATTCGGATCGTTGCTGACGCATCCCAACGGTCGATCATTCACGATTTTTTCGATATCCGTGAGAATTGTCTCGAGCTCTCTGAATGATGGTAAATTCTTCCCTAGCACCTTCCGCAAAGGTTTTTTTATCGTTCCGAAGAGTCTTTCTACGAATCCGTTCCTCCATGGTGCTCTTTCCGTATTGAACTTCCAATCTATCCTCTGCTTTGAGAGAAAACTCTGAGTCTCCTCAGATCTCGCCAAGTCGAACAAAAGTTTGATTTCTTTCGCCGCCCTTCGGAAAGATGACGCATTATCCGAAAAGAAGCAAACCACCGTTGGATTCCGATTGTAGAA
The DNA here is from genome assembly GCA_037576195.1 of Phytoseiulus persimilis. NCBI lineage: Eukaryota > Metazoa > Arthropoda > Arachnida > Mesostigmata > Phytoseiidae > Phytoseiulus > Phytoseiulus persimilis. The sequence goes on along the minus strand of CM075103.1, from coordinate 24,438,851 downwards.
CCTCCTCATTGCCAAAAGAAATTCGTACGTCGACAGGTTCTCGACCAGCTCCATTCTGACCGCTCTCGAAACCGAGCAGCAGAACAACATGATGAACGCCGTGGCTTTCTTGCCATTATGATCTTTTATCCAGATCGGACCTGCCGCGTCCACCCCCGTAGTGCTGAAAGCTGGCACTGTCTCGACTCTGAATTTTGGCAAATCCGGAGTAGACTCCGCAGCTGGCTGAGCTCTGAACTTCGCGCACACTTTGCATCGACTGATTGCTTTTTTCGCCGCGCGCCGACCCCGCAGAATCAAAAAGCGCCTTCTGATCCGCTGCATAACACCCGGTATGCTGCCCGCATGCATGCACACTTTTTCGTGAGTCCAACGAACGTACAGATCAACCAGAGCATCTTCCCCAGGCAATATTATCGGGTTCGTCGTCTCGAAGTCAACATTTTTGAGATTGTTCAACCTGGAGCGGCACCTAATCAGGCCCTGCTTGTCCACGAATGGATTATATTGATATAGTTGACTTCGCTTCGACAACTCCTCGAACCCGGCTTCCAGCTCCGCATGGAAGTGCTGGCCTTGGATGTTCTTCAGGATAATTGTCTCGGCGTTGGTGTATTCTTTCGTGGCGATCGACGCCAGCCACTGCGGTTTCAACTCCCGCCTGAATACCCTCCAGCGCCGCAAATATGCGACGACCCTGACCGTCTTTGCCCACGATGACATGGGCTTAATGTCGATTGGGTCCTGTTTCACCGCGACCGATCCTACGAAACATTGAGACCGTTTCTCGTTCGCGACTTCGAACTCATATTCGCTCGGATTCAGGCTATGATCCTTCGGTTTCCTGCCGGATTTTAACCATGCTGGGCCGTGCAACCAAAAATTCCGAAGCTCATTCGAATCCAGCGCTGAGTTTCTGGAAAGCAAGTCGCAACTGTTTTCCTCCGAACGGACATAGCTCCACTGACTTGCCTCGGAAGACGCTTGGATTTCCTTTACCCGGTTTTCGACGAACGCCTTCCATCTTTCTGGCTTGTCGCGAATCCAAGCTAGCAAGCATGCATTGTCGCACCAGTAATTGATCGACGCGAACGGCAAGCCAACTCCCTGGGTGATCTTTTTTGCGATTCTTACTGCCAAAACCGCGCCCAACAACTCCAGCCTGTGGATTGACCAATTCCCCTTCAACGGAGCCACTCGCCCTTTCGCCATGATCAACGAGACCGTGATCTGATTTCGATTCGAAACGTCCCTCGCGTATGCCACGCACCCATAGCCTGTGAGGCTTGCATCGCAAAACACGTGCAACTCCCGCACCGCAGTGCCTCGGCTACCTTTGGCCGCTAGAAAGTCCCTCGCTACGCTAATGTGCTTGATATTTTCGAGCCTGCGCGTGACATCCCTGTACTGCTCGAGATCTTCCCCAGCCAGAACCTGGTTCCAATCTAGCTTCTTCTGCCAATGATGCTGAAGTAAACACTTCATGCCCAACGAGATCGGCGCCACGATTCCCAACGGATCGAAAACCTGGCTAGCTCCCTTGAGTAGAGATCGTTTCGTTGGAACGCTTGTTTCGAAAAACGCGATCGTCTTTGAGACATCTATGTGCATCGTGTCTTCTTTCTGATTCCATCTCACACCGAGAAACTTGAAATTTTCGTCGTCGAACGTGACTGTCGCGTCAGGGTATCGATGTCGTATGAATCTACCCAACTCCGCAGAGTTCGTCGAGCATTTTTTCAACGGAAAGCAGCCTGCCTTGAACGACTCGTGTAAGATTTCAACCACTTTTTCTCCGCTCCCGGCGTTCTCTGCGCCTGCGATCAAATCATCTACATAGAAATACTTTTTCACGAACTCGAGTAACTCCTTGTCCTGCGGCCGATTCCTGATTTCATTCTCCAAATGGAGCCTGATGCCTGCACAGTGCTGGTAAGGCGCACTGACCAACCCGAAAGATAACCTACACGATTGCATTTCCCTGAGGGGGGCTCTCGGATTCTTACTTATGCCTATCGGCCACAAGAATTTCAGAAACTTCCTATGCTCCGGAGTTATCTCGAACTGAAGGTATGCTTTCTCTATGTCAGCTGTGATCGCAATCGGAAGCTGCCGGAATTGGAGTATGACTGACACAATGTCCGCGATGAGATTCTCGCCTTGATACAACACGTCGTTAAAGCCCGCTTCGTTCCTCGAACGTGCACTTGCATCGTTCACCACTCTGACTTTCATCTTGGCTTCCGCCGAAGCTTGTTTTTTTATTACCGCGAGCAACGGTAAATAATGGCATTGTTCACCCGGTTCTGGAGAATCCGCAAGCTCAATGAAACCCTGATCCAACAGGTCCACCATTTCGGTATCAACTGCCTCTAAGAGCGCTTGATTCTTTTTTGTCTGAGCCAAAAAGCTTTTCAGACGCCGCAGCGTCAGCTCGCGGTTGTCTCCCAACGTATCTTTGTTCGGTTTGAACGGCAAATGAATAATATACCTCCCATCGGGTTTTCTCTGAGTAGTTGTACGAACGAATTCCGTCAACTCTTCATTAGGCACTTCATCATTTTCCTTGAAATACGGTTCGATCCCGAGGACCTCCGTATCCCACAGGAACGATATGTCCTCTGGATCATATTTCGAACGAACTGTCGCCGCGAGAGACACCGTCGCGCTGCCGCCTCGCTGGCTTTCCGCTCTGCCGTTCCATGCCTTTCTCTTTTGTTGGATCACTTTCACGAGAGCTGGGTTCAATCTAATTTCCTGATGTTGGCCCGTTCCGCATAGAAAATACCCGAACAGGGTTTCGATCGCAACGAATCCCCCTACCTTTTTGGTGTTCGTTCCCACGATGGGATATAAGTAGTCTACCCCGACCAACATACAGATCTCTGCCGACCACGCTCCCTCATTACGATCCGCAATCGGCTCTAAGTTTCCCGTGAAGTTAGCCTCCGGGAGAGTACCCTCCACCACGTTCGGCAACGCTCTCGCGTAAATGACCATGTGGTTGTCCGAGAATCTACTCTTCAGCGTGATCTCTACGATCCTCCCTTTGCACTTCTTAGGGTGCGCCTGACCTGCTGACTGCAGATAGAAGTTTTCGGAGCCAACCTCCTTCGCTCCCAACAAATTCGCAAACCTATTGGAGATGAGAGTTTTCTGAGACCCCGTATCCAGAACGATTCTACCTACTGCCACGCATTCGTCCGAAACTACCTCGACGTAACCCGTAGGCAATCTCTTCTCTGAAATGTTTGTGATCTTTATCGAATTCACGCTGGTAACGTCCGCTCGACTTCCCGCTGGCGCCGCTGCCGCAACCCCAGTCGGCATCACGCAGAGCAACTTATGGTGACCCTTGCCACACTTCGCGCAACCCTTTGCCTTGCATTTGTCGACTCTGTGGTTCCGATCCAGACATTTGAAACAAGCATTCTTTGTCGTCGCGCACTTTCTCCGCTCCTCCGGAGACATCGGCTTCCTACAGTTACCACTAATATGCTGTCCTGAGCAAAAGATACACGAATGATCCGCGGGCGAAGATGCAGTGACCGCAAAAGCATGCTGATTGCTCATTGAACCTGTTGGCCCCGCAGGGCTGAACCTCGGCTTGGTCTTTCGGCTGAACTGACTTTGCTGTGATGGCATTCTAGGTGACGCATCGACCCTAGCTCTTCCCATTCCTTTGCTCGGAACAGGACTCGAGTGTGTTCTGAACACAGACGGTGACAACTTTCTCACTTGAAACTGTTCAGCTTCCAGAAAGTCCAGCAGTTCTTTTAACCTACAACTTCTCTCATCCTCATCTTGCCAACCTACTGCGTCGTCAAATCTTCGCCTACGATCATACGGCAACGCTTTCATAATTATTCTAGTAGGAAAGGGGGACAGACCTTCATGGCTGTATCCAAGTGCGATGAGAGACTGGATACTCTGTGTGACATCCGTCACGAATTTCACGAAATTCGCGCCGTCGTTGAGGTTTCCTCTGTTGCACGCTTCGACCACGTTATCGACTAAACGGTCCTCTGCCACCGCAGTCTGCCCGAAGAGTTTGTAGACTGTGTCCCGTGCTATTTCGTAGTTGTCGCAATTCAGCTCCAGACTGGCAATGCAACTGGCCACGTCTCTTCCAATGGTCTCCTTCAGCAGATGAAACTTCTCGAGAGGATCGATGTCGGTTGAGTCTACGTACAGGCGGAACGCATTCTGCCAGTTCTTGAATTTTACCGGATCTCCGTCGAACTTCGGAACCCTTCTGATCACCTCGTCCCAGGAGGTGCGTAGAAACGTGGGCGTCTTCGGAACCTCCGGTCGTCTCGTGTCCGAGATTTGAGGTTCGACGATTGAGCTCTGATGCTGGATCGACATCGAGTTTCCTCGTGATCTTTCGTCCAGATAGGCTCCTGGATCGTTTTCCCGCAGGAATTGTTCCACGTCCAGTTCCATGTCGGCCACTTTTGCCTCGTAGTCAAAAACCTTGGCTACCTCGGCCTCTGTTTGATCTGATGTCCATACCCCGGATTCCATTGCAGCTTCGGTCGCCGCCGAAAGCCGGGCTGCCTGCTTCTGCAACAACACCATCGCCGCGCGCACGCTCGCGATGGTTCTTTCCGATGCATCACCTGCTAATGCTTCTCGCACTTTCGTGCACGCCCTGGTGACCAACTGCCTCGCCACAGACAATTTCTGTCGAAGTGGCACCATTCCTGTACCTTCGGATGACAACTCCGCTCCAGCCTCTTGTTTGCTGGCCATGTCGAGAGGGGAAACACCGCAGTGTCGGTTTCAAACCGCTTGACTTTAGTTGATGACTCAGCACCACGTGTCGCGTGCCGGCGTGCGTGGGTTCTTCTATCCCACTTCTGACACCACTGTTGCCAAACCCGCTCGGGATCCTTGAGGAAAGACACTGGTTGTTGGTCTACTGGCCGCAGCCGCCTGTCCGGACTCCGCAAAGCGAACTTGGTTAGAGATTTGCAAGCGTATCGCTCGCACCGTGTGCGTGTCGCTCACGGTCGGGTTGCAACTTGTGTGTTGTCGGCTGTTTGCAGACAGTCGACCACACCGCAGTGATGTTCGCTTCACGGAGCCGACGTGCAACGTTGGCTCGTTTATTTCGGATGGACAGATATGCACTCTCGGCCCTCTATCCACTGGCCGTAATAATACTCTAGTAGCGTTCCTGGAACGCTAGAAACTCTGAGCTCCAGAGCGGTGCTCTGGAGCTTGCCGAAACTCCACGGTCTCCGGGGAGACCTTGGAAGATTCCGCAACACTACCGCTATCGGTCTGCGAGCCTCCGGTGGCCGAATGTGTGCGGAACGTAGGTAGGACAGATACTCTCCCCGGAACCGTTTCCAGTGTAGCGTCGGGGAGTTGCGGACCAGTAATGGGTCGCTTCGAAATGATAATTGAGATACTGCTTGATCCTCGACCCCATTCTGGCCGCCATGACTGCCCCGACAAGCTCTAACTTATGAATCGAGTAGGTTGATTTTATTTGAACCACTCTTGCCTTTGAGGCGACGAGAAAGATCTGCGCGGAGCGGCGTTTCGACATCTCTCTGATGTATGCCACACATCCGAGTGCCGACAGGCTCGCTTCGCAGAACACGTGCAGTTCTCGGGTGACGTCGCGCTCGTTTGTGTTTATGTTTCGTTGTATGCGAAATTCCCGTGCGTGTTTGAGCGCGTCCGTAGTTTCTAAGAATTCTCTGCGGGTGTCTCCTGTCAGCTCTGTGTTCCCTTCGAGTTTTTGTTTCCTGCATGTTTGCAGCAGTATTTTCGGTCTGACTGTGAGCGGAGAAATGAGACCGAGAGGATCGTAAATCTGTGCTGTGCCCTTCAATATGGTTCTCTTCGACGGAATGCTTGCTTCTAGTGTTTCTATCGCCGGCGCGACGTCTATGTGAAGCTGATCTGTTTTCTGGTTCCAACTTATTCCTGGGAATTTGAAATCCTCTTGATCGAAGGAGATCTGAACATCTGGGTCGCTGAGCGATCTTTCTATCTCTCGACCTAACGCTGAACTATTTGTTGCCCATTTCCGCAGCCTGAAACCTCCCGTCTGGAACGCCTCGAACATGAACTTGAAACACTCCGCGCCTTCGTTTTCTGAATCTACTGTGAAGACCAGATCGTCCATGTAGAAGTGTTGTTCTACATCTTTCAGAAAGTGTGCTTTGTCTGGGTGTTGTTGCGCGAGGTATCTGATATGGTACGTCAACCCGGCGCAATGAATGAATGGCGACGCTGATGTCCCGAAATCGAGCGTGGTACTCCAAAACTCTTTGATCGGCGCCCGCGGATCGCTGCTAATTCCCGGGGCCCAAAAAAATCTCAAGAGAGTGCGGTGGTCGGGGCGGATCCTGTATTGTAGGAATGCTTTCTCATTGTCCGATACCACCGCGATCTCATCCCTTCTGAATCTCAACAGGACCTTGAAAATGTCCGGCAATAGGTTCGGACCATCGTGGAGAACGTCGTTGAGCGCTGCCTCGTCCTTTCTGTGCGCGCCCGCGTCCTTCACGACTCTGACCTTTAGAAGCTTTTATTCTGGGTCTCTCTTGACCACCGGCAGAATCGGGAGATAATGAACTAATTCGCCTGGCCTTTTCGGTGATGCTAATTCCGCGTAGCCTTTCCCTATGTACCGACTCATCTCTTCATCTACTGCCGCGAGGAGTTCTCTGTCTTTGGAAGCCTTGAATAGAAATCTCTTTAAGCTGCCTCGCGCGATATTCTCGTTTTTCCCCCAGCGTTCTCAGATTCTCCTTGAAAGGGAGACTGACCATGTATCGGCCTTCTTCTAGCCTCTCCAGATTGTTTTTGAAAAAAATCTGTAGTTCTGCCTCGACCGCGTCGCCCGACTCCTGGCCTGGATCTTCGATCCCCAGCAATTCTGTTGACCACAGAAGGTGCAGGTCGGCTTTGATTTCCTCATGGAATGCTGACCTGTCGGCGGTCTCTGACTGCGCGTTTTCGGCTGAGCTCAAAACAGCTGGACTGGATGTAGTCGGTGCTGTGCCGGTTTCCGGCGTGCTAACCGCTGTTGCTGTTGCCATACTGACAACTTGTGCGGATCTTAGTCTGGTACCTGGCTTTCCGGTTTTCGGAATTTTTTTCGGAACAGTTTCCGGATTTCCTGGGGATGCTCCTTCTCAGCTGCGCGTTGGCATCCGAATTTCTTCTCAATGATTCTGACTGCTTCATCGTACTGGTCCGGGCTGAATTCTAAGTGTGCGATCTCGAAGGATGGGGGTCCTTGCAGCGCCTCCTTCAATAGCGTGAATTTCTCGATGGGGTCCATCCCCCTCTTGTGGACGTGGACGTTGAAGAGTTGCCACCACTCCCGAAACCTCTTCAAGTCGACCGTGAACTTCGGTAGTTTGAAGTGATTGCTTGCAGTCTGGCACGCGTGGGTTGGTGCTGGCGTCTTCGGCCCGTGGTCTGGTGCTTCTCTCGACCGGCTCGCGTGCGCTGCTGCCGTTTTCTTCTTCAGGAAACTTACGGTGCGAGCGTACTGTTTGTCGTAAGCTGCAACCCGCTCCATCGCGTCGTCGAATTGGGCGATGGCGCATTTGACGAGTAGCGGGGTGATCTGGGAGTTGAGTGAGCGCAACTCCGAGTAGATGTCATCGAATTCTTGCCACTCCGCGTCAATCTTTCCGCTGGTACTTCAACCTCCGTCTTCGCCTCGAGGTCCCTAGCTTTCTTCGTGAATCTAGTTCTGACGTTCCGTCGCACCTCGATCAATGTGGTGAACTCTGTCTGTTCCTCGACGGTTGGGACTCGGGACCTGAGCTGTGTCTCGGCGTCCAGCTCGAGCTGATCGGCGTCCTCCAACGGTGTGGACGCCATCGTCGAGACTGATTCCGGAACCTCTCGCGGCCGTGACAGTGTCGGCGCGCTGAGCCTCGGAAAAGCAAATCAACGAACTGGACTCGCCTTGGTAATGAAATCCAGCCGCCTGGGGTGGTTGCACTTGAAGCACTGGAGCCGGACACCGATTGCGGGATGCGCGCGTGAGGAACGCCTTCGCTGACGCAGCACTTTTGAAGTTGTTGGAGCTTGGATATTTCCCCGAAATATCCGCTGCGAGTCACACGTGGGACTGTGAGGACTCCTCGATAGCTGATTGCCCTCTTCGGCCGTCTGGATGAACTGAATAATGCGACGAACTCTGTCCGAAGTCACGCCGCCTGAATCGGCGGATCTGGAATCCTGGTTGACGCTTCTTCTTGAGACTGGCTGGGGTCGTTTAACTCGCTGCCACCATGTGATGCCACAGTTTGGACTTATACTACGAGAGGGAATACTCTGGTCTGGATCTGGAATCCTCCTGTAGACGCCGTCGTGGCCGCTCTCTCTCGTGCTCGGTGCGTTGTCTCTCAAACGCTGTGAGACACCTTACTGCTTACCGACCGACTGTCGGCTGCCCACCGGCATCGCCGCTGCCGGCGCATGCGCAGTCGGCCTGTCGCACAGAGAGAACAGCACGCGGCGTACAGTCGAGGATGTACTTCATTCGGTGTTATCAATAAACTCGCAAGCACTCTGTTGAGTGCGTGACAGAAGCATTTCGCGGCGGTGCGGCCACAGAAGGTCAAGAATCCGGGAGAACTCCACGAAGCGATCACCAAAATGGATATTCCAGGCTACACTAAAACGGCTGACGGCAATCGCCTGTTGAGCTTCCATTTGCCACGAAGTGACAGTGTTCTAGTGACTAGTCGTCGACAGTTGAATCTGCTCCAAAAGGCACGAATTCTCCAAGCAGATGCCACCTACGGTGTTGTACCTCGCAACTTCGGAAAACAACTGTTCACTGTACACGCGAACCTTCAGGGCCATCTTCGATGAGCGCGTCGGAAACGACGTGAGCAGAATTCAACCGTTGGTGGAATAAATATTGAGCCATGTTCGAACTAGTGAAATCCCCCGTATTGTATCATCTAGCCTCGCTGAATGATTGATTCTGTTATCCTCGCTCAGGTGATCATGATCGCCTGCGTATCCATGAAGTGGAGTGATTCAGCGGCGTATGCTGAGATTTTCCAACTGTTGAAGCGCGAAGCCCCTGATTTCCGTCCGGAAGCTTACATGGGTGACTGGGATGGAGCCATGCGAGCAGCGGTGCGGTCCGAATTACCTGGCGTGCGAATCCACGGTGAAGCACGCTAGGGATCCCGCAGTCGGCCTCGCTGGTGAAATCCGGTGCCCTGGACCAATCCTGGAGTGGTTTCTCGCTTTTACGGCACCTCCACTGCTCCCTGTCGAGGATATGGCCCCAATGTTCCTAGAGTGTGCACAGGAAGCCATGGTTGCCAGTTCTAAAGTCAGTTCCTTCCTGATGTCTTCTGATTCGCGAATGAAACTCGACTCGTTGGACGAACTACTCGGCCTGACCTCCAGAATCAGATTCCAAACATTCATCGACGTCAATTCGTTCCGATTCACGCCGTTCCTGGAATACTTTCGTAACGAATGCTTCAACAAAGTTGACCCCTCGAACCTTTCGCTCTACCTCCCCTCGCTCGCTTTTACGGCACCTCCACTGCTCCCTGTCGAGGATATAGCCCCAACGTTCCTAGAGAGTGCACAGGAAGCCATGGCTGCCAATTCTGAAGTCAGTTCCTCCCTGATGTCTTCTGATCCGCGAATGAACCTCGACTCGTTGAACGAACTCCTCGGCCTGACCTCCAGAATCAGATTCCAAACATTCATCGACGCCAATTCGTTCCGATTCACGCCGTTACTGGAATACTTTCGTAACGAAAGCTTCAACAAAGTTGACTCCTCGAACCTTCCGCTCTACCTTTCCCTCGTCCTGACCCCATATACGCAGGATGAACATTGAAATTCTCTCAGTATCGCTCATTCGAGAACACCAGAATGAAACAGGAGCATTCGTTCCCGCCTTATTCTGCGAGATCGCGCAAGACGTAGTGATTGACCAAGAGGCACGAGATGAGCATGGAAATCTGCCCATCCGATCGATTCCAAGTGAAACGACCCTGGAAAACCGCCGCATGAAAGAACTCTCGTGGGATCGCCTTGACGCGGGACTCATCTCACCCAAGATGTTCGTGGAACGGGTGAAGTACCGAGCAGGTGGAGATGTGTCGTCGGATACCAATCTTTGATGAATGTATGCAACTTCCGCTATCCTTTTGACTCTGACTGACCGGTTTTCCAATATTCAAGCTGGGGTGCATCACGAACTGTTCCACAACGATCGAAGCACGCCTCCGACTCGAATCGTAGAGTGGAGTCATTGGATCGAGGCAGACCATGATTGCCTGCCTAATCTGCCGAATCTCGGAGACCACGCCTTCAGTCGACCCCTTCACGACGGCGAAATTTCCGTTTTCATCGAGCGCGCCTCGCTCGCCCCTCTTCGCGGCTTGCAAGCCCCTCGAATCGACGAAGTCCTCGTGTCTTAAGATGAAATGACAACGGTAGTCCAAGAGGCTGTGAGTAAGCCGGCAGGTTCTGTTCTCGTAAACATCTCGAGATTCGAAGTGAGGCACCGTGATCTGGAAACTCTGAGTGGTGACAATTGGCTCGATGAGATCATGCCTACTGGGCTCTGATCGTGAAACGCAGTCAAAAGAATCCACAATGGCCGAAGGTCTACGCTTTTGAAATGTACTTCCCCGCGATCATAAAATCGGATCCTGACGCTGTTCGTCGCTGGAAGCGAACGATATCCTCTTTTCTCCTGTGCATGTAAAAAACAGCCACTAGTGCATGACCATGATCGACCTGCGGTCCAGGGAGATCAAGTATATGGATTCGTTGGGCGACCAAAACGACGATTGCCTCAGAACGCTGCGCGACTTCCTGCACCAAGAAATGGCGGACAAGACAGAAAGTCAATTGAATATCCGAGGATGGCATCTAAGGAACGTCCAGGACCTCCCACAGCAGCAAAACGGATCTTGTTGCGGAATCTCCGCTCTCAAGTACGCAGACTATGGTGCTCGAGAGCCAGAAATCAACTTTTGCCAAAAGGATATACCATTTCCGACGTCGTATAATGGGTGAGATTCTGCGGCACCGAGTCGAATGAGCTCCTGTCCGGCGTTCCTGTGAAGTAGCAGCTGATGACAAGCCTGTCCTTCATCTCGCGAGGATGGGAAAGTTACCGCTCAAGTTTGTTCGCTCAAGGAAACGAAAATGGCCCTTTTCAGGGCCACCAAGTCCTAAGAGATCCACACCTCAGCAGTCACCAAGTTTCTTCAGGAGTTCATTCAGATAATCCTTTCTCTGTCTCTACCGCGCGGCGCCGAGTCACGGGGCGACGAGAGTTTCGCACTATATTCGTTCTTACGGGAAAACTGTGGCCATTATCTAACTCACAGGAATCTATCACTAAGACTATGATTACTTCGCTCTCATCACGTGGATTAGACTAACTTCATTTAAGTTTCCCAGTGAGGACCTTGAACAACTCGGAAGGAATCGCAATCCAATAGGCTGAGCAGAAGGCGAGTTCCATGGTCTTGTGCATGAGCTTCATGGCCCCCATTTCTTTCTTCACATTGAATTGAATCTCGACTAAGAATGCTTCGTATTCAGAAGTCGCGGATAGCAAGCCCCACCTTAGGAGGATAGGAAGTCCTTCGGGCAGGGTGGAATCGCAGACCGTCGGCTCTCGAGACAATTTCCTCCAAACACTGACTTCCCGAAGCTGACGGGAGACCACCCACTGCTTCTGACTTCTGGACCATACCAAATCAATTGGGCTTTATCCTACTTGGCGGAAGCGATGGGGTGGCGGCAACAAGGCCCCAATCTTTAGAGTCTGTCCAGTCGAATGGATGCATTAGCTTAAGCTCTCCGTGAGCGGGCGGTGCTAGATGCCTGCGAAATCAGTGGGAGCAGCCCGCCGTCTCAGCGGAGCGTTCGATCGGCTGCGAGCTGATCGTGGAATGAGCCAATGATCATGGAATTGAAACGAGCATTGAATTGAGTCATCTAGAGAACACCTTCTGCTACGGCATTCGGAACGGCTAGATCAATGCTTGGAGACATGATAAACCCGGAAATGTATGATTCCCGTCAGGTCAGGAGAGGGAAGATCAGTTTGACGGATTATTCGAGTCCCAATAATTGGGGCTGTATACACCCAGCAGCAGAGTTGGGCAGATTCGAATCTTTTTGATTTGAATCACTTTTGATTCGAATCAAGTTGATTCGAATCACCTGATTCGAATCAAGAAACATCGAATCAAAAGTGATTCGAATCAAAAACCGTCGAATCAGGCTGATTCGAATCAAAAGTGATTCGAATCATTTTGATTAGAATCAGGATCGATCATCTGATTCGAATCACACGATTCGAATCCTTACTACATATACTCGGCTTAGTCCGGGACCAGTCTGACCATACTTTTCAAAAGCTGGAGGGGTGATTCCGAGACCAATCTGAGCATTACTTCCCAGTTGTTCCCAGAGTTGGGAAGTAATGCTCAGATTGGTCACGGAATCACCCCTCCAGAGTTGGGAAGTAATGGCCAGATTGGTCTCGGAATCACCCCTCCAGAGTTGGAAAGCAATGTGCGGACAAACTGACAAACTAAGCCGATCATATATGGTAGGGATTCGAATCAGAAAATGATTCGAATCCTCTGGTTCGAATCAAAAATGATTCGAATCAGTATCATCGAATCACTTGATTCGAATCAGAAATGATTCGAATCCTCTGGTTCGAATCAAAAATGATTCGAATCAGTATCATCGAATCACTTGATTCGAATCAGAAATGATTCGAATCAGAATGATTCGACTCAGAAGCTATCGAATCACGTGATTCGAATCAAAAATGATTCGAATCATTTTGATTCGAATCAGAACGATTCGAATCACATCTGATCCGATCTGATTCGAATCCAATGATTCGAATCAGAAGAGATTCGAATCGAAATGATTCGAATCAAAATGATTCGAATCTGCCCAACTCTGCCCAGCAGTGACGATGTAGGTATACATCCAGCAGTGACGATCTAGAGATAGGGTGTTCCATAGCGCTATGCCCAGCGGGAATCGCAGGTCAACCAGGGAAGGAAGAGGAGGAGCGGTCGAAGCCAGACACCGATCTTTGGACTTCGGTCTGACCTGGCTGTGGATATTTGCCGTGGAGTTCTCTAATAATGGTGTTTGGTTACTTTTGAGGCAAATTCGGGGATGTCAGCTGGTTTCGGGAAACTCTTCAATCAACGATTGACCCAAATTTTGTCCATTCGCACTTTTTCCCTGTTCGCGGACGATCCCTCATGCACTGAGGGCACAATTTGATCGAGAGCCGATCCGCAGCTATAGGAGAAGCCGCCTGCGACGCGCATCGAGCTTCGATTGATGATGAGCGGAACAGTCTGAAGGGAATTCCCGAGAACGGAGCGGCGTGTGGACACGCACCCGAACGTTCCACAACGGCGGTGTCTCTGAAGTGTGTGGAATATATGTCAGTTCACAACCTCTGAGGGAACTTATCGGGCACATTTCGCAAGGGAAGGTCGACCGGGAAAACCGCGTCATAGCGAATCAGCGTTGTGCAAGGTCTAACTGTAATTTATCGCGAAACATCGCCGAAAACTCCCAATCGATCCTCCTTCACAAATTGGACCCGTGAAGCAGGCTTGAACCCTCCGTTTTCATGCGAGCAAGATGCGGCCAAGCAGGGTGAAGTCTCTGCGCGGGTTGCACCTGGAAAATTCTTCGGATGACATCCCTGGTTTCACTTCGACTAGTGACCACCAGCGTATCCTGAGCTTCTGTAGCCCCGAATTCGAAACTGTTGTTCTAACAACCGCGACCCTACTCCGGCTTTCCAACGAAGCAGCTGTGATTCACGCAGATGCCACCTATGAAACCGTGCCCCGGAAGATCTGTAAGCAACTGTTCACCATTCATGGGAACTGGAACCAGTATGTGGGCATAATCGCCTGCGCTTCCATGAATAAGGCGAACTTTGGAACTCATCAACTCATCTTCCAGTGCTTGAAGCAGAACTCGCCAGGGCCATTCAACATTCCGGCCTACATGGGAGATTGGCACGACGCAATGCGCAAGGCTGTCCGCCGCGGATTCCGTGAAGCGGAACTCGATGGATGTTTGTTCCATTATTCTCGAAGTCTGGTGCGAAAAACCAGGAGCCCTGAAGCGGGCTTGGCGAACGATAGCCGCCGTCGAGGGGGAATTCCCTCTGCCTTCTTTGCCTTCACTGCACTCCCTCTGCTGCCAGCACCCTTGATTCAAGGTGCGTTCCACTACTTCGCGAATCAATCTCAGGAATTGAACGTCGGCTTCACTCCATTCCTCAATTACGTTTCCTCTAATTGCCTACAATCCGTTCCCTCTAATCCAACGATGCGAATCCTCTGCGCGAAGCTGGTGTCTATGACCCTTGCTGGGACCTCGGCTCGGTCCTCGTGAACGCGAGATCAATCATGCGATACACCAGCGCGGGGATCCACACATTCTCTCCTGACCGAGCAAAGCCACGAGAGCCAACGATGGCAGAATCCCAGCGTCTTGGAATCTCCGGGACGACGGAGAAATCGACGACTTCCAATTCATTATCCTAGTACCCTAGCACACCTCGGACTCGAGAGAGTCGGAATCCGTCAGGAGTCCAGGGTTCTTCAGGAGACTCCTGGACGATGACTCCGACTCGGAAACCTGGCTCTGGCTTCCCGAAGAAAGCGCGGACTCGTAGGAGCTGACAACAGGAAGGCTTTGTGCTAGACTGACCGATTTGTTCGATTGGTCCTGAAATCGGGCAGAGCTTCATTAGGCCATGGTTCATATCATAATTCAAACCATAAATTCTCGTAGACTGCTATCACATAATATAAACGCGTAAACTCTGATGATATCATAAACACTCGTGAACGGAATGAGACCGTCCCGACTGAATGTCGAGCATAATTCCGATTCGCTTTTAAATTCCGATTCGCGAAGTTTTCCGTGGGACTCGTTGTTCTCGCACGCAGGAAAAAAGCATTGCCTTCGTCGGTCCACGTCCAGGTTGAAAACACTGACTAGTCGACATCACTCGAGCGGCAAGATTCGCAATACCTGGGCTCGGAAGAAAAAGTTCGCGACTCCCCTTGCGGCTGCCGTCCGTCGAGCTCCTTCGACTCCTGTGGGGAAAACGCATTCCTCGGATGATTTCATTCTACGTGTGCGGCGCCAGCGGGAAGCTAAGCAAGCTTAAGCATCCCGAATCTGAGGGTCGGGAAGCTGAGCTTTCCTAAAATTATTTCGCCGGGTCCGACCTTATGACGATTTAGGAACAATTTTTCGGATATCCGCAAGCTGTTGTGTTAGCTGTGAGTTTGAGCGGTCCTGGTCCTGAGTTCCATGTGGAATACTCCTTCTTTCTTCGTAAGTCATATAAGAATGGGATCAAGCACTAGCCAATCTTGGGAACATCTGGAATCCCTCAACTCCCTCACACAGTGCATGTGGAAATCTCCCAAAGGAATTCACGAGAATCTTCCCGCCAAAATCAGCTTCCCAAAGAAAAAATCCTTGCGCCGCCCCTGGATTTAATCTCACTGTCGCGCAGCACCGGCTCTTGGCTCATAGAAATCTCCGCTAAGGCAGCGGGCTTCTCCCCCATATCTCGCCGGCATCCAGCATCGCCCTCTCACGGAGAGCGTGAACGAATGCATCCATCCGCCTGAACGGACTGTAAACACTGGGGCCCTATCACCGGAATTTTGGTAGCCGGTCATAGGGACGCAAACAAGACGGCGGACCTCGAGCACTTCCGAGGGAAAGAGTGAAAGATTGGCTGCGCCAGCTTCCATGAGACTCGTCGCGTTCCGAATGATGGAGGGTTCGTTGTTGGCTCCGGTCAAGCTGCCGCACCCAGTGTTGTATGGTCTCCAGGAAATATATATTCCAGAAAATTCGACAACACGCAGTCGAATTAGGCTGGTCAGTGTGAGACCAATTCGTGGAATATTCCGTCTGTGCAGCAATATTTATTCATCCATCGTCTGTCGGAAAATTGTCGTTCGCGGTTGAAAGAGTACACGGAAAAGCCTCTCACATCGTTAACCTCATACTCGCCACGACCATCACACCACACGAGCTCACCAGAGCGAGCACCATCACATAAAGTCAGATTATCCCCAACACGGTTCATATTCCCACGGATTCGGAAAAGTGGTCTCATCGACTCTGATCTCGATGAGAGCTTCAGGAAACTATGGGTACCACTCAGGTAGAACTCTTCGATGATCTCAAATCGGTACTTGTGCGTTTGGCCTCCTCTTCGGAAGCGGCGCGAAAAACAGCCTAAATGGCGAGTTCTCAGCCCGTCAGCCGGCGGTACAGAAGAAGTCAACGAAGTTAAGAAACGGGTCGGAGTTTCCTCAGGCAGTTCGAATATCGCGCCTTTGGAAGCGGCGTTCCAGCCGCCGCGTCAGCCATCGTTGGCTGTCGGCTGGCGGGTTAGCCGGCTGTGATTTTAGAAGAGGGGGCCAAACGCACAAGAACCCTCGAATCTCCTTCATTGTATCGTATTCAGAATAGGGCTGGTGACACCTCAACACGCCGACCGTTCGATTTTGGCACAAATGAGGAATTCGCTCGCTATGCCACTCAAGTTGTTACCAATTATGTCATTGAATCATATCATCCGTCATCGGACCGAGGGTACCAGAGCGGATGCTCCCAACGAACCCAACGACCCTCCTCTCCCTCGATTCCGTCTGCGCGCTTCCCTCGTGTTTGCGTCCCTGTGTCCTAGACACTTCCGCGCCTGGATCTTGCTTGAAATGCTCGGTAGCTCCGCTAGGCTCCCCGCTGTCGTCGCGGTCTCCCAGCAACAGCTCTCAGCGTTCCCGTAGCAGATCGCCAAGCTGGCGGAGGCCGCTCTCTCTGAAAATGCGTTCATATAGTAAACACTGCGGGCAAAGTTCCTATACCCGACCAAGCCGTGGTCGAAGTCAGAAAAATGATCGATTTCCTGCGCGTGAGAATCTGCGATTGGAAAGACAACAAGCATTTTGACGAAGCTAATCGACCGGCAAGCGACAAAGAGAGTAGTGAACGCCAAATTCAGGGCAAACCTAGCGGTCAGCGCCCGAGGGGTACCATCGTTGCTGCAGCTTTGAAGACGAAAACCACAAAGTCCCAGAGAACAGGGTTCAGACCGCGACCATGCCTTTTCTGCGAGCTTCCTGAGCACTCCTCTTCCAGGTGCTCGGCCGACATTCCCTTCGGAAGACGACGTGACATCCTCGCGGCGCAACGACGTTGTGAAAAGTGTTTTCGGAGTGCCCACACCAGCCCAAATGAGTGCCGTGGTCCCCGTTCCCCGTGTTCAAAGTGTAAATCACCCCTTCACTACACGTCCATGCACCAGGATGGCCCTGCGACAGCCAGCGCGGTTGTGCAGGATGTTGTGTGGTTGCTGAAACCGTCGATGATGCGCTGCTCTGGACATCTTCCGCCTACGTTGTGAATGGGGGGCTCAGGACCCCGATCCCCCAGCTTGCGCAAGATGTTGAGTGAGTCCCCGGTCGGAGCCCGCGACTTGAATCTCCAGGCGCTTGCAAGCACTCATGTGATCCGAGGTGCCCCCGTGTTCAACATCCGGCTCGCAAGTTCATTCGACAACACCGAGGTAGTGGAGATCCTCGCTATGGAGCACGATTTCGGTGTCCACCCACCGAACAGTCGACCGACCTATGTCTCGGATGCCCTTAGACGATTCCAGAAGGAGCATCAGGTCGCCGACCGATCGTACCTCGACGGATGGAACGAATCTCCTCCATCGATCCTTATCGGAATGGATCAAATGTACAACAACTTGGTACGGTCTCAACGGCCCGAGACCGTGGTTGACAACATCGTGGCACATCCGAGCCGATTCGGTTGGGTCGTGGGTGGCCCGACGTCATTCGGAAATAACTTGGGTTGTAGTCTGTTTGGCTACCGCAAATCCAACTTGGGCGACTTGAGGCGACCAAAGCGCGCCGACACGGGGAGCGATTTCGATCCTGCGGCGGACTGAGGGAAACGTCGCGGCCGCGAACCGCTCGTGGATTCAAAGCTTCCACGGTGGCGGACGTCGGAATAGAGAAGAAATTCTCTGAAACTGTGTCGTACTTGTTTTCCGTGGTCCGGTTCTCTTTCAACTTTTCAAGATGTTGCTCAAAGAGATCATTCAAGCTCTGAAGACTGAAACCGAGGCATTCTATTTCCTGCATTCCCGTAACCTGATTCCTACTGTTAGACTCTGTGACGAGAAGCATCGAATGCAACGTGTAGGAAGTCGGTACCGTTGCTTCAAGCAGGGCTGTCGTCAACATGTGGGCCTGCGGTGTGGAAGTTTTCGCGCGCCCTCAAGAGCTAAAGAGCTTCCCCGATTTGTCATATTGAACTCGGCACGTGCCTCTGTTTATTCTGAGCCTTTCCTCTCTTCACCTCCTCTCCGCCTGCGCTGGCTCGCTACCTATGCTCTTGACCCTAGTCTGTTTGGCTCCCGCATTCGATGGAGCGGGCTTGAAAAGCGCCGTTTTGGCGATTTATTTTTGCGGTAGCCAAACAGACTAGTACCATAACGTGAAGGGCGCAGTGAAAACCGTGCACACATTCTGCTGTGCCGCTACAGTTGGGGTCGAACCTCTTTCGGCCACCTCGCCAGCAGAGGTTCTCGAGAAACTTTGGACCCTGGAGACCGTTGGCATAGTCGAGCCATCTTCCTCGGCGCAATTGTCAGCGGACGAGGAGGAGGCTGTCAAACAGTTCAGGGCAGGCCTCGCGTACGATGGCTCACGATTCACGTTCGGAAGACTGCTTCGTGTCATCACCGGGATCGCGGCGGGTGTTGCTTTTGACGACTTCTCAGCCAATGTAGTCACGTTCCCCAAGCGCTCGACGATCGAGCAGCTCCCAAACAACAAATCCGTTGCACTCCGGAGACTCGAGCAAAAACTCCGAGGACTGTCGAGGGATCCCGCAAAGTACCAGCGTTATCATGACGAAATAATGAGGTTTGTGCTTGAAGGGCATGCCTCCGAGGTTGGGGTGATGAACCCTGAGGAATCCAGCGCCATCGACGGAACTTACTTCATGCCCCACCACGAGGTGGTGACGAAAACGGAAACATCGGAGAAATGGCGCCTTGTCTTCGATTGTTCATCGGGGGACAGGGGAGCCACGTCGCTGAACGATCATCTTCTCCCAGGACCGAACCTGAACCCGGACCTTGTTTCGGTACTCCTCAACTTCCGGAACAGCTCCGTGGCGGTCTCTGCCGAAATAACGAAAGCCTATCTTCAGATAGCAATCCGAAAGTCAACGAAAGCCAGTGACAATCCAGCTGAATAAGGTGCTGTACGTTCCGAAACTCCGCCGAAATCTCATATCGGTCTCAAAGCTCGCAGATGACAAGTTTGAGATCAGGATCTCCCGGAATTCTATCATCATGACTCGAGGGAAGACGTCCATTCGAGCAACAAGGAAGTATGGCCTTTACCCCCTGTATGCCGTGGACTCCGCCGAAGAATACAACGCCGAGACATCAAACCGAAGAAAAAGGACAGCCTCACTTAAATGCACCGGAATTTCGCTCATTTCCACGCCGGACGGCTCAAGTCATTGCTACAACGTCAAGGATATGACGTAATCAAAGATTTCCTCAGCTTTGATAGCTGCGTCAAAGGAAAAATGCCCAGAGCTAGCTATCGGCCGGAACTCAGCAGCTCACTTGCCCCTCGTAACGGATGGATCAAGAGCGATGTCTGTTTCGTCAGTACGCCTTCCTGCGGCGGACATAACGTTTTCAAGACATTGACCGATAACCATAGCCGATTTTGAGAAACCTACTCCCTCCAGAATAAGTTAGAAGTCTTCGATCGGGTACGGGAATTCCCCAAGAGGTTCAAGCGAATATCAACGAGCCTTCTATGGATGAAGAAAAAGAACAGGAAGCGGATCCCTCACCCAACGACACCAGTGAGCCAGACAGCACCGGTGATGACGACAACTTGGAAGGAGAAAGGAACGTAGACGACGAGCGAGCCATCGCATCGGGTTCGGGACCCGGCGATGAAGCCTCTCCTGCCAGAGAACCGCGCGGACGCACCAGAAACCAGAGCTCGGCAAGGATGGAGGGAAAAATCGAGGGAAGCAAGTACAATTTAAGAGACAAAGGTACCTCTAAGAAGCCGAACCATTTTGAGGCAGGGATAGCCTACAATGTGACAAGTAGTACTACAACCAATGAAACTAGCGACCCCCTGTTCAACTCACAGGCAGACGTGCCTCTTAACCTAGTGGACGTGTATCGCTCGGAGTATAAAAATGAATGGTTTGCGGCAAGGGCATTGGAACTAGAGTCCTTCAGAACTAATCAGGTTTGCAAACTCGTGGACCCGGAACGCGGACAAAATGTCCTGAAGAATAGATGGTTCTTCCCGTTGATAACTGATAAGGACAATAGCATAATCAAGAGGAAGGCCAGGCCCGTGGTAAGAGGATATAAACAAAGAGCTGGAATTGACTATGATAGTCTGTTTAGCCCTGTGAAGTGACACGATTATGGCAGTACTGTCAATCGCTGCACAGGAGCGTCTCCGTTTGAACCACACGGATATGTGCACGTCCTTCTCGTCTGCGCCATCAGACGAAAGACTCTTTATGGAACAGCTAGCTGGTTTGGACAACGGTACCAACAGAGTCTGTGAACTATTGAAGGCGTGGTATTGGTTTAACCAGAAATTGAGCAACACATTGTTGAGTCTCAATATGGTCGAGTTGACCAGAAGCAAGTTGGACTCTTGCTTGTACTTTCCAAATCCTCCGACTCGAGTTTTTGTTCTGATATACGTTGATGATGGCCTGATAGGCTCAAACGATGAACAAATGAATCAAAGAATAATAAAGGAACTAGAGAAAACCTTTAGACTTACCACGGCGCCGCTCGAGTTTTTATTGGGATTGAGGATTGCGATCTCTCCCGACGGAGGTAGGATCCATTAGGATCAAGCCCAGTATGTTACCGAGCTACTAGATCGTTTCCAGATGTCAGATTGTAACGTGTCTTCTGTACCAATCGACTCAACGTCGAGATCTGCATTTGAGGGAGGAATTGATCTTACTCTGATGTATAGAGAGCTCGAAGGGGCTTTGAGGTTCGTGGCGGTGGGAACTAGAGGATATAGTTCCTACGCCGTTGGACTAATGTCAAAATACGTAGACAAACCAACACGCCACCTATGGAGCGTCGGTCCAAAAACGTTGAGGTTTCCATCAGAAACCCGGAACCACGGTCCCACGTATACTGGCGGTACTCACGCCCAGATTGATGCCTGCTGTAATGTGGTTGCAGAGACACTCGGTGCAGTACCAGTGGAGCAGCTCAAATATTTGGTGGAGCGCAAGTATGTTGGTCTTCAAGAAGCCAAAGCTGTATAACGCTTCTATCCCCTTTGAAAGCAATATCGTGAAATAAAGTGAAATGAGTAAGACCTGTTTGGGGCTGAGAAGGCTGTTGCAGGAAGTCGGACATCAAATCACTCCGACTCTCAACGTGGACAACACAAGTTGCATCCAACTGTTGACAGAAGCCCAGGAATCTGAACGTTACAATACGTTACAATACAGCCATACGATACTTCTGGCTCAAGGAACGGAGAGAAGATGGCATTACAGATAATGCAGTTCGCTCTCCTCCTGGCAGCGGCAAAAGCGGCTGCGTCCTCCCAGTGCGAGGATGATTGCCTCCCGCAGTGCAACCGACAGAGACAACCCTGTATGATATCCGTACTGAACATCGATTATTTCCCATGCGATGGCTTGATGAGCGATCAAATCTGCATTGAGAGGGCATCTCCTGTTGCGGCTCTCCCGTTACCAAATGGAACAACATTTGGAGGAGTCGATATCTTTATCGAATCCTATAACTATGCACATGAGAAACCACCAGCACCTACACCTGTTTCATCAAGTGGAAGAAAATTCCTCCAGGTCCACGCAACTGTGCTGCAAAATCACTACACTTGTTTTGATGTAAGTCTGCTCAAAAGCCATAACCTGCTCGATTCGATCAGGGCGGCGTAGACAGTACCAGCGATGAGTGAAATTCTGCCTTCTGTAGGTTAACACCCGACGGGACCCGAGTCACCTCACCAATCCACTGTAGAGGATGAATGAGAGGCTGACATTGAGACTTCCCATTCACAAAATAAATAATCGAATCTATGATGATCGGATTTGATCCTAAGCATAAGAACTTCACCAGGTCAGTACTTGATCTCTGAAATTTGGCATGCTCCGAGGGTGATGCGAACTTTTCGGTCTCATCATACCGGAACACATGGAGCTCAAGCTTCAAAGCAGTAGATCGGTGGGCAAACACACATTTCCTGTCCAGCACTGACTAGTAGGTCCGATTGTACTCAAAAGTGATACATTGGTATCTTCTGGTAGAAATGGGAAGGCTCATAGACCGTGCCTCGGTGGTGTTGGTGTCATCAGTCGAAGCGCTGGTGGCTGTGTCTGTGACGCTGAGTTCTGTGGTGCCGTCATCCGATGCCGGAGTGGTGTTGCTGAAGCCTCAGTAGGCTCTCAGAACTGCTCGGCAGGACTGAATCAGAAGCTTCAGTTGTGCTTGGAGACAGAGAGAAAGTGCTGGACGGAGGGCCTGAAGTGGTACTCTAACCGACTGACGCTGGCTTCGACTCATCGACGTCCAGGTCCGGCTCAGTCCCAACAGCAAGAACTCGCACGACCCAGTCATGACTGTTGTTGTTGAATGCTGAAGCCACGAATCGGGCTAACGGTCACGACTGGTACAAGTTGGAAAACAAATGAGATGTTAAGACCTGCTGAAGTACAGCAGTCTCAAATAATGTAGTAGCAGTGGGAAAAGGTTGGAACAAAATGAGTAGGAAATCAAAGATTCAGACCAGACATAGTGAGAATCCGTTAAGCGATCTCACCGGCTCTCCAACCGAATGGACACCTGACAATGACACCGAGGAAAGGGACGAAGGTACTGAGTCAGGGAGGGTAGATGTCAGAAGAACAATCGGTTTGATCATCGACTGAGACATCCTCGTGATACTCTCGGGCAGATATCCCGTCGTTCTTGAAAGGCTTGGAGTTCGAGTGAATGACTCTTGAGAAACCGGTCTTTCCGAACTGGAGTGTATCTTATCCCATTCAGACATGAATCTGGAGAAAATCGGGCTCACGTGGAAAGTGAACGCTCGTGAGTGATCGCTCGAGAGCGCGGCCACAAAACATGAAGTACGAGTTGGATTGATATGAACAGGGGTTGTTAATAAGTCCTTTTCGGCCGGTGCACTTAACAGCGGGGTGAGTGGTGGTGGAACCACACTCTGGGAAACAGAAGAAGATTTGGGAATTGGTTAAAAAATAACCTCCCTCGGAACGAACACTGCAGTCGACTCGATGAGATAAAATGATTCGTGTTCTGATCCTGAAATGCATGAATGGCGGGGAGGATGAAAACCTGGCTATGCCCTTCCACCGGATGATCGAAGATTGGACACTTTGAGCATCAGAAGCACAGCTGCCGATGCAGGTGGATGGAGCCAATCTTGCTTAAGACATCCAGGTCCAGAATTGCTTGGAAGCATTCGGACAGAGAATCCCGAGACTCCTAAGATGATAATGGCACTAAGAAAGCCTCCAGTGCACCATAGAGACTTGGTAGCCATGATGAGAGTCAGGACCGTAACCAAAGAATGCTGATCCGAAGTAATGATAGAAGCATTCCAGGGATCCTCATATTCAAAAGGGAGAGTGCTGATTGCTGATGACACTCTGACCCGTAAAGAAAAGCACCATGATCAAATAAGCCAGATCATGTAGTAACACTCGAATGAGAACAACTGCCCAGGAAACAAATACATTTGGAGTGAGAACAAATTGGCAAAGCTGCCCATGCCCGCTAGAGGCGGACGGCGACGGACAAGATCAAGTACGTCTACAGTGACGGGTATATCCGTCTGGACCACTTGGATGGGATGCTGCCTTAGACGAACATACAACGTATGATGGAACCCCAGAGGGTCCATCGATGAGCAGGCATTCTAATCCCAAGTGGTGGCGGCATTTCCAGCCAATTTCAACGCGAGAGTACAAACATGCCCTGGCTGAGATAAGTGGGCTTGGAAGAGTCGGACCGATGGTGAGAGTCGTTGTCGATATAGGAGTCGAGCTTTCTTCATCCTCAGAAGACCACTCAGCAGTGGTTCGGTAGATCTTGAGAACCGAATGACGGCCAATGGACTGCAGTGGAACTGCGACCAGCGACGGTACCCCCCAGTCTCACTTGGAATGATGAACCATAAGACTCCTCCTGAAAACAATCAAGACAACTTTGAGACTCACCATCACACAGGAAGGAAAAAAAGAGAGCTTGATAACCAAGACAGGCAAAAGCGGTAAGAAATCGACTCACCGATAAAAAGCACGGCAAAGATGGCGAGCAGCACCCATTTTCGCTTGGGAAGCATGGCCGCCACTTGGCCAACAAAGGCCTGAATTAAAGAGAAAACGTTGGACTAAACGGGATGATCAAAATCCCGAGCCCTGGCATCCTCTAAAGACGAGTGGACTCTCGTCTTGGCAGGCTGATCCGAAGAAGAGCTCACCCTTCCGACAGCCGTTGTCAAAAAAAACCTGGTAGGTTTTGATGATATCAATCTCATGAGAGAGATTGCCAATGCATGTGATGTTGTGTGAGAAGTATGCTCTCATTCCCTGGCAAATTGCATCTTGATGTTGGAATTCCAGATCCAATAGATCAGTAAGTATCTTGATCTTGGATTCGAGCGATTTGCACGAGGCTTCAGGATCCTTGACGTTATCCATGTTCCCCTGGAGGTTGGTAACGGTGCTGTTGGATGACACAGCTGTAGCGGACACTTCGGTCGGAAGTTGGTTGATTTTCTATTGGAGTGTGTTCACCTCGAAACGGAGGCTCTGGAGATGACGAGCCTGACCAAATTGATACCATATCACCAGCAAGGTAATCCCGACGTAGATCGAGCCCCTGCTGCTCTTCCTTGGCCAAGCGGAGTAAGTTTTTCGGCTCATCTACAGTCCCTCTCATCTGATCAAATGCTACAATGACTTCCGTTACCACTGAGGTATGGACCACAAACTTCGCGAACAGATTGAGCTGTGCTAAGAGCTTAGCATCGTTGTCAGCAAATTCCCCTGCTGAACGCCCAACTGCTGAACGGTGTCGAATAATTCTCAAACAAGTTGGAATCCTGCGGTACGACTGAGTGAGACTCCTCGACACAAAGCCAGACACATCACTGTGCACATCACTCAAAATTAGATCCATGATCAGCTTCCCGTAGTTTGCGGCAAGCTGGGATTCCTGAACATTGACCACGGCCAGACTCCCATCAGAAGCTCGACCGCTGTTGGTAGGAGCTACCTCAGCGCTGGTTCGATGAACCAGTTCTTTCCTCTTCTCTGCTGTTGCGAAAGATGAAAGATACAATACCTTCGGTGGTATGACAAAGTCTGGATGGGGACTGTGTCCTCGGAGGACAACAACAGGAATGAGCTAGAACATCTAAGATGATAAGTTCCTTGACCCCCACAGGAGTTAGAAAAGAAAAGGAAAGCAATTCAAGCTAAACAGGAAAGATCAAATTCACTGTGGAAGAAAGCAAGTTCTTGAACAAACTCAAGTGTGACGATCAAATGCGCTTTCGAAGCAATGCAACTCAGAAAGCTAGATCGCGAGAGAGTTCCAAAGGTCCTTCTTTAGGAGAGACCTCTTCAAGGCGAAAAAAAGGACTTATGACACGCGAACAACATATCGATGGGAATCACAGTCGAAGTTGGATACAAAGACTGAATGGATACCCCAGAGCCGAGTTCGTGTCTGATCCCTGATTGGAATCCTATGCACGCCAAGAAGCTGAAGAGCGCTCGGATGCGTGGGAGCTGGATGGAGATCTTCCTGGTTGTCAATAGGAAGAGGAATCGCCCCGGAGGAGAAAACTTGAAAAGCTATGGATAGCGCCTTCCCTCGACTGGATGGTCACACGGGTCGGATCAACTCCCTCGCCACGCTTGGTATCCACTTGCCATCTCAGAACAACAGAAACCATCAACGGTTCATAGTGTTGTTCAGACCCCAGAAAAAGTACTAACAAGTTTCACGTGAACAACGTAAGAATGGAACCTCAGCAAAGCTAAAACAATGTAAAAGTGAACTAAACCAGAGCACTCGAGGTTTTCCCATACACGGCAAGGTGCTGAACCAATAATAAGGAAGGACCTTGAGAGACGACAAGCACAGGATGGCGACAGTCGTTTCAGGATCCCTGCTGTCGCATCTCAGGTCAAATAAGTTCAAACAGTTTAACGAGAACTATTACGAAGTGTTTATGTAGCAGTCGGGCAACCCCGACCTGTACCAAACGGTGAGAAAGAACCCTGGTACACCTGGGAGTTCCACAGAACATTGTGTACTAATAACTCCACTTACTGCATGGGAAAGTTAAGTCCAGATTTGACCGAAGTCTGTGAATTATTATCACTGATTGCAAACATGATCATCTGGTTGTAAAAAGGGACTGTTTCATCTAAGGGAGGGTGTTGAGAAATATCGTTTCACTTAAGTATCTGAAACATGTCCCAACCACTCATAACCATATTGGGCACAAGGACAAGCCGTGAGTGATTACACCACGGGATTGCAGCACCGGGCTTAGACACCTAGCTTCGGCCGCGGTCAGCTCAGGCTTTCCCGCCAAGTATAAATACTGCAATAAAGAAGCTTCGCTCTTGAGGAGCTACGCATTCCCTAACCGGAACTCTGTCTGTTTATTTCGTGCCGTGACCTTCCAGCTTCCAGAGAACTTCCAGGTCGGTGTCTACCGACTGACTTCAGGGAACGAATATCCAACAATCGATCAGGAACCTGGATGGGGAGCATTATGCGAAGTGAGAGATGGTGAATTAGTAGTTCCACTTGCAAATGTGGGGGATACAAAGATCATCCTGAACGAGGGCACAGTGGTCGCGCGAGGAAAAATCATCGGGGAAGAAAATTTTTTCGAACTGAAGAGGACCAAAGAGGACAGCAAGGTGGCACAAGTGAAGAGAGTCGAGGCTAGTGAAGGAGATAGCATACGGGAATAAGAGATCGACGTGGAACCCAGTGTACCGCAAACCCACAGTGTCGAAGATTCCGTGCACTTTAAACTTAATCTGAATGTTGAGAGCCTCTGGTTCCGAATGCTCGAAGAGTCGTAAGCACCGTTCTTCAGAAAGCGGACTGAGAACTGATACAGCGTCGGCGTAGCGTACGCGACGATTACGACGACTACAGCGATAGATAGAATACGATATTTATTGAAGTAAAGTATGCTGCTTATATATCCTATGGATCAGGGTTACATGAGAGGGTAACTATAGACGAGCGCTTCCGTCAGGGACGCCGTACCATGGCCATCGGCTCGTCAGCCGATGCCGCTG
Organism: Phytoseiulus persimilis; assembly: GCA_037576195.1. Lineage (NCBI taxonomy): Eukaryota > Metazoa > Arthropoda > Arachnida > Mesostigmata > Phytoseiidae > Phytoseiulus > Phytoseiulus persimilis. Next base: position 24,411,344 of record CM075103.1, on the reverse strand, counting down.
TATGCTTGGCCGTCTGAGCGAAATATTACAACAAAGCCCCCCATTTCAAGCAGGCGGGCAAGAATGCATATAGGCGTAATTCGTAATAATCAAAATGAACCTTATCCAAAAATATGTCGCCTAGAATTCTATACTATGATTCTAGTCATACGTATCATATGTTCACATTCCAGAGCGTGAGGCTGATTCGGGAGATTCCTTGAATGTTGGTTCCTGTTGATCGATCTCCTCGCTTATGTCACCAGACTCCCTTGGTTCGATGTTGAGTCTGTCGAGTTTCATATTGTCTTGAAATCTCGAGCTCTGACGATGTCTTCGTTGATTGCGCGTCTCACTCAATTTCGACGGTTTCGTGGTTCCTACGGTGTTGCTCAAGCTGAGCAATACGAAATGAGTGAGGTTAATCTTGACGGTGATCTGGAGCCTCGTTATGTTCCGGACGTGATTGGTTCCGATCCTGTTTCCTGTTGTACACGTCCGTTCCTTCTGTTGCTCGTCCTTTGCCTATTGTCATTGGTTGGGAATGTGGCAATGTTGGCCTGGATCACTGAGCGTTAGTATCGTCGATATTTTGATGCATATAATTTCATGCCTTTCTGATGTTCGATATATCGACCATATTTGCAGATCCTACTTATCCTCATGGTGATGGCGTTTCGTCAGCTCATCTGTTGAAGGAACTCGGGTCTGCTCCAACGAATCTGTCCGTTTTGCTTTTTCCGGATGGATCTTGTTTGTGTTCGTTGGCGGCGAGCGTTGATGTTTATAATGGCAGGGCTGTAGAGAACATCACACGGCCCCCCATTTCGAGGAATGTCTCGATTGGATTGTCGGCGTCCGGGGCAATTGAACTGGATGCTTCTGGGGAAACCACTCCAGAATACATCCCCGCACAAACGAACGCTTCTGTTGATGTTACGGAAACGACTTCCTCTCCTTCGCCGGTTTTGTTGAATGATGATGGCGCGTGGACGTCTGCTTCAGATCACTCTCTCCCCGTCGGTGGCGGAACACGTGTTGTAGAGCAGTCTGTAACGGTTCCGCAGTCGGCCGATCCAGCTTTGAATTCGGCTAGTGATCGTGTTGTTCCCATCGCAGTGCCTGCTTCTAATAGATCGATCGAGGTTCCAATCGTCGTGAATCAGGCAGGCAATTCTGTTGAGCGTCGTCTTGAGGATTCGCTAATTGACAACACTCGCTCGACTACAATCCGACCGGAGTCGGAGATTTCAACAATAATCGCCGACGTCATCCACCCGCATCGTTCTTCAACACAAGAAGTTACTGCTGCACAATCGGAGAGACCCATGATTGTTTCGACTATGCTCAAGATCAAAGAGCTGATGAAAGATCTGAAGAATCGTCCGCACAAATACTACTATAGACCAAACAAATTTGTGTGCTGGCATAGATCTCATAATCTCTCCGTATGTGTTTCTACTGCAGACTTTATCTGCCTGATACAGCCTACTCGATATGACTCCAGCGGTCGACCCAATCCTCTTAGGGTCTCTGAGTCGCTGAAAGTAGCAAAGCTATCTGAGTCAGATCGAGCGTCTTTTGAGAAGCTGTACGGGACGATACCGAGATGCAGAAATTTTTCTTGGTACATTGGAATATTTCTCTGATTGATTCTGAATAAATCACTTCAATTGTACTTATCATGCATCCTCTCTTCTATCGTGGTATATCGTCCTGTGTTTCTGCATAAATTTTATGCTCCGTATGCTTTAAGAAATTGTGATTTCTTGTCCCTATAAAATGGCCTGACTCTTCTCCATTGGTGTGCCGAGTCGTCTCTCAGCCAAATAAAGAAGTTCGTCAAGCGAAGAGAAAAGGAAACTCTCATCCGAAAGTTGAATGTAGGTTTTGTCCGACCTGTTTTTCTCTTTGTCATATGGGCAAGTTCTCGGTTCTGAATTGGTCCCTTTACACACACAGATGCATTCCGGAGATCATAACGTCCTCGAGAGTTCGCTGTCGTCGATTGCCGACGACCCCACGTACCGAACGCTGCAAAATTGCGGTGGCACTCGGAGGTTGAGAAGCCTCGGTCGCCTTCGGTTCGCTGCCATCGCAGCTCTCTGTACGTTGTTGTATGTGACGATCCCGGGCGTCGCATTTGAGGTCGCGCAGCGCGCCGACCCGTTTGCGGATCCTGTACATATTAAAGTCACCCGTCCTCTCCCACCGGCCCTGCACACCATCAAGGGTCCGGTGGTGACGACGGGTGTGGGGACATCATCACTCATCGACATTTTTCATCTCATTACAACCGAAGGACGCTCTATTGATATTCACACCTCATATCTCATCTGTCGCTCATATTCAAAATTCAAAATTTGTGTGGATGGTTATCAGAATGTATGTGTGGTGCGACCAAATTCAAAATCTACTCTCAAAATCATCAGTGCTTATCAATTCACCATTGACATGGACGTGTTCGCCCACACAGTCCTGGTAACTGATGTGTGTGAAAATAAACGAAAACTCATAAGTCAATCCTGAGAGAACGTGTCGTCGATTTTCTCGTTTGTGTACTCAAGCTCTAGATGCCATCCGATGCTCGGATGATGCTGCAGTTATTTTGGAGCTTTGAAGCGGTACAGCCATTCGGATTCCTAAGTGGTTCTCGAGTTGCTTGTTAGTGATTGATTTCTTCGGCTAAACATTCTTTAGTGAGCATCTGGGGTCAAGCTATCCCTGTTTCGTAGCTTTCCCTCTCTCGGATGCTTCCCCTCGCTCTATGGTTCGGGTCATCGCCTTAAAAGATGTTTCCGACGTTTCGGAGTTCACAACGTTTTTTTTTTTGTGTGTACCATCTCAGTGACTCTCAAGCTCATCTGCAAACATGTCCGCGATCCGGCCCGATGCATGCCCGTGTTGCGGGTACAAAGGCCCGTCCCCAGTGACCAGACAAACGGTCACCTGGGATGATGTCGACGATCCCAGCTGTGACATGGCCTCGTGGAAATCGCTGCCACGAATCTGCTACTGTTCGGTTGCAGATTGCTGGTGTGAACACCAGCACTCGTTGCTCAGGTTTAACCACCTGGGCCGAGATTTCGAGGGACTGCGGTTCCTCGATAGTATGCAGATGCCGAGCAGCGTTCGCTCGGCCGTGGAAAGCGCCAAGGTCCATCTCCATCTGGATCGCTTTCCAGCTCCGTCAAGGCGCGGATTCGACGAGTTCAACAGTCTGATCCGTGACACCTTCGGCGACCACGAGCGCCGAATCCCAGCCTCGTTGATCGTCGCCGAGTGGGAGGCGAGGACCCCAGAATACCGGGGTCGCCTGGAAGATCTGGCGGCGAATCGCGTCATCGTGGAGGAGGTGAAGAAGATTCGCACCTACCTCTACGCCCATCCGGATCTCTGGCCGAGAGGCCTCACGGACAATGCCTTCACGAGCTGGTTCAATTCCGGCTGTGATTTTATCATTCCTCCTTGTTAATAAACCGTTATGTGTATCTCATGTGATTCTTCTCTGAGTTAGTCTGGCAGGTATGTTACTTTCTCATCTCATGTTTCTCCTTTTTTCTACGTGAGCCTGACTATTTACTTTGCTGACTAGTCAGTCTTTTCTCGCCTTCAAAACTTATTCTGAAGGGGAAGACTGCTGTCGCTCGACCCCGCTGCCGGAGGCTTCGTCTATGCTTTGGACGGTTGTTCTGTACGGCATGGTCGGATCGTCTACTAGAGAAGTGTCCACTGGCTCGTAAGACAAACGAGCTCTAAACTTTAGTAGTTTGAGCATCATAATTACCGAAAGCGTACTGAGTGACACTACCCCTTGAATGGCGGATAGGTACTTCCAGAAATTGCAGTTCGGTGTTTGTGGAATTGGTGGACATGGCTTAACAGTCGGCTTTGGTGGCAGAGTTCGATTGCGATACTCGGGCCACAGTCTGAGTCCTCCAGAGGTTGGAGAAGACTCTTTGATACAGGGAGCGTATTCGGTGGTGTGTAGTTCACACAATGCTAGTGGTGTACAAAATGATGAGAATCTACCAGAATCCAGTTTAACTAACATACATGGAGAGTTTCGTGTTATGCATTTGGCGTCGCAGTCTGAGTAGCTAAAGTATTGATTAGAGGGGATTATGAATATTGTTACTGCTACGAATACCTGCTGCATTACTGACGCCATCTCTCAAGTCCTGACAGTTCTCTCTGATTGAGGAATACTGACTTTACACAGGGCTTGGTTAAGTAGTCCGCTCTTTGATTGGCGCTTCCAACGTGCTCGATCCCAATTTCTTGATTCGAGTAGAGCTTTCGAATGTAATGAAATCTGAGTTCCATATGCTTAGCTCTACGATAGTGTCTGGCATTCTTGAGCAATTGAATGGCTGACATCGAATCTATCTGGATGATCGGCTTTTCTGGGATACCCAATTCTCCCAGAAGGTTGCGAAGCCAGAGCGCTGACTTGATGCATTCTGTAGATGCCACGAATTCTGATTCCATGGAGGAAAGCGAAATGTTCGCTTGTTTTGTGGAGCTCCAAATAATTGGGCCCCCCTGTCTGAGTATCAGACATCCTGAAGTAGACTTGCGATCCTCAATGGATCCAGCGAAGTCTGAATCGCTGAAGTACAGCGTACCTTGGGTGTCATCACTTCTGTACGTGATGCCCAGATCTGAGGTTGTCTTCAAGTATCTCAGAACTCTCAAGCCAGCCTGGAAATGCTGAGGAGTTGATTTGTCCATATATCTTGATAGGTAGGAAGTGACAAAAGAAATGTCAACTCTCGTGCCGCAAGCCAAATATAGGAGAGCTCCTATCAGAGAACGATATTCGGTATTAGAGCACGGACCGTTGGTCTCGATAGAGTATATCGAATTGTCACATGGGGTGACTGCTCCTTTCGAATCTGACATACCGAATCTCTGTACTAACTCGTCCACGAATTTCTTTTGATGAATGTGGACCGAGAAGTCGCTGCCTCTTTCGATCTGAAGACCTAGAAAGTATCTAAGACCAGAAGTAGTGATCTCGAATTCTTTCCTGAGGGAAGTTATGAATTCCTCCGCCTGTCTTTCAGTCTTCGTTGCAAGTATGGCATCATCGACCCATATGCACAAGAGCATGCGATTTTCTCCATTCTTGAAGAAGATACAGCTGTCAGTTTTGCTCTGTTGAAGTCCTCTGGACAGAAGGATCTTCGTTAGCTTATCAAAGAAATTTCGGCTTGACTGCTTGAGGCCATATATGCTTCTCAGTAGTTTCAATACCTTGTTGGCCTGTACTCCTCTTACGCCCTCAGGCACCTCAAGATAGAGGTCTTCCTCGAGTTCTGCTTGAAGAAAAGCTGCGCGTACATCAAACTGATTTAGGAAAAGTTTTTCCTGCGCTGCTAGACTGAGGATCGTTCTGATTCCTTCAGCTCGGGATACGGGGCTGTATATCTTGTCTGCAAAGAAGTCTATTTCTTTCTTCTGCGAATATCCCTTCGCAACTACTCGAGCCTTGTAACGTCCTGTGCCATCTGGGTTAGCTTTGTACTTGAATACCCATTTGGAGCCAATGGCCTTACGTCCAGGTGGTAGTGTTGCGGGAGTCCACACCTTCATGTCAGCCATTGCCTGAAGTTCTTCTTCAACGGCCTTCGTCCAGTGGACACGATCGGGGCTTGCCATTGCTTCTTGATAAGTCATTGGCGTTTGGCTTTTCGGCTGAACGGTGTCGGTTGCTGCCCCTTCCTTTTTCGATATCCCACTAAGATGGTTGAGGTCAGCCGCAATCTGCAGTCTTTCCGTACGTTTCTTGTTCGCCTTGGGATTAATGCGTACGAAACCTTCTTCGTCGCTTTCGTAATCACTTGAGGCGCTTTCGTACATGGGTGCTGCTGGCTTTGGTGATTTTATTCTTGAACCTGTGACCTCCGTATCGTGATTGGCTTCTTTCGCAATGTGCGCTGCTTCCGCAGTCTTTTCCGAAGCACTTGTTTTTTCACTTGCCTTGGTTCTGCCAGAACCTTGCCTTTTAGTGGAAGCGATCTTCGCGAATGTTACGTCCTTCGATCGCATGATAATTCGTTTCTCTGGGATGTAGACACGAAATCCAAGATCGTAGTCTAGATACCCAACGAATATCCCCGCGATTCCGCGGTCATCCAGCTTCCCATTTGGGTTCTTGTTGTGTACGTAGCACGGTGTGCCAAATGCGTACATTCTGCTGGTGAATGGCTTTCGCCTGTATATCATCTCGAAAGGCGACTGTAGAGTCTTTTCATTTATCAGTACTTGGTTCAAAACTTGAACACAGAAAAGGATCGCCTGGTCCCAAAGGAACTTCTTATTTTCGAGGCCTGCTCCGATCGACACTGATCGAGCTAGATTCACGAGAGTTCTGTTTCCTCTCTCTGCTTTTCCTGTCAAACGGGGTTGTCCTGGAGGGGCGAACGTTTGTTCTGCTCCGATCCTTTCCAGGATCTTCTTAACCTTTTGGTTTCTGAACTCCGTTCCGTTGTCACTGTGCAACCTCTGAATGTTTTCGCCAACTACGTTTCTGAACCATTTTACGTAGGAGGCAACGTATCGATAAGTGTCGCCCTTTTTCTGGAGAAATTCGACCTTTCGATAGCTGGTTGCTTCGTCAGTGAATAGAAGGAAATGCTTTGCTTTTTCTATTGACTCTACATTAGGCGAACAAAGGTCTGCCGTTATGATGCCCGGCTTCTGAGCTTTCGCCTGATCAGGGCGGCTCCTGTACGTGATTCGGGTGAGCTTCCCCTTCAGACAGGCGTCACATTGGTCTAGATCATCAATGTACTTGATACCCTGCTGGTTCAAATATTTAATCACGTACTGCCTATTAACATGGGCGAACTTTTCATGCAGGCTTCTAAGGCTCTGCGTCTGTGCACTCATCGTCTTTTCTGAGCCAATGGCGCTCATCACTTGGCTTTCAGACGGAATATCATGATTCATGTCGTCAAGATCGCTGTCTGCGTCTTGGTCTACGGATTCTTGATCGCTTGCCTGATCTTGTTGTAATCCGATCTCCGAGTCCATTCTTAATCTGTAGAGGCCTTCTATCTTGGGTACTCGGATCCTCATATCGTTTCTCGAAATTATGAGGTGATTCCTTTTGAACGTCACTTCGAAATCATCATCTGTCAATTGACTCACAGAGAGGAGATTCTTTCGAACTGAGGGGACAAGTAAAACATTTTTAAGCTCTAAAGCCATTCGCTGCTTAGACTCTCCGACAGTCAGCTCGGCTGTGCCAGAAGCGGTGACACGCAGTTTCTGGTTGCTTGCTAAGGTGACGGCGCGCATGTCGGTTTGTTGGTCAAAGCTAGTGAACCACTTTCTTGAACTACTGCAATGGTGCGATGCGCCGGAATCTACGAGGAACTCATCGGTTTTGCTTGTGTCATACTTGACGTGAGCTAGGAGTGCGACGGCAGTGCTTGCTCGAGCATGCGATCTGTGCTGTCCGCTTCCTCCTTGATAACCTTGATCTCGCCGAGGGCGGGTACACTGGGACTTGAAATGTCCTGTTGCACCGCAGTTGTAACACTTTACTTGTCTTCTGTTTGGTCTATTGCTCTGGTGGCGTGAACGGTTCTGTTGACCATAGCCACTGCTGCTGGATCCTTGTGAATGATGGCTGGGGGCATTTCTTCGATGAGAACGATTTTGGGATCTACGTTTTGGTGCAAACCTGCGACCAACTCTCATCTGAGAAAGCATAGCAGTCGCCTGATCCAATTCCTTGGATGGTCTTTGGCGAATTGCTTCATTCTTGATAATTTCCATCAGACTGGAGACATCCCTATCGCCTTCTGGTCGGGCTGAAAAAGCCATACGAAGGGGTTCCCAGCTATGTGGCAGAGCATTGAGCAGTTGTTCAACCTGAACCTTCTGATCGATCTCAATTCCAGAATCCGTGAGTTCGGCTTGAAGATCGCGGAACCTATCCAGGTTCTGGTCAGCAGTCTTGCTCTTATTGAACTTGAACTGCATCAATTTCGCGATGGCCGAACCTTGCCGCAGAGCGGCTCGGACTCCAAACTTGCTTGCGATCTGGGACCAGATATCCGCTGCTCTGACATCCTGAGTTTGTCCGTAAAACATTTGGACAATCAGTTTGTCGTTGATCGAAGAGAACAATTGGAGTCTTGCTTTTCGATTTGCTCTATCATACCGAACCTTGACTTTCTTTTGATCATCATTAAGCTCGGTAGCTGGTTCGGTTGGGATTGGTTCAACTAGGTCTCCTTTCACGACTTCCCAAACATCTACGGTTTGTTGTAGGAAGATGGGCATTAAGGATTTCCAACTCAAATAGTTTTGTCCAAACAGACCTAGGGTCACTGGGCATGGGGCAAGCCTGGTATAGTTCGAGTCGGATGGACGGGGCTCTGAATCGTCCTTCTTTAGCGCGGCAGGTTCATCTTCCTGCGCAGCTAGATCGTATTGGTAGTCGTCGTCTGCCATGGCCCTAGGTAGGTCACTCCAAGTGGGACCGATGTCAAAAGGAAGTAATTGCACTTATACTTACTCTCAGGTACTCTGGAGTATCGTGCTGATAACGTGTCGAAGATTCCGTGCACTTTAAACTTAATCTGAATGTTGAGAGCCTCTGGTTCCGAATGCTCGAAGAGTCGTAAGCACCGTTCTTCAGAAAGCGGACTGAGAACTGATACAGCGTCGGCGTAGCGTACGCGACGATTACGACGACTACAGCGATAGATAGAATACGATATTTATTAAAGTAAAGTATGCTGCTTATATATCCTATGGATCAGGGTTACATGAGAGGGTAACTATAGACGAGCGCTTCCGTCAGGGACGCCGTACCATGGCCATCGGCTCGTCAGCCGATGCCGCTGTATGCTTGGCCGTCTGAGCGAAATATTACAACACACAGGACTCAGTTGCTTGGAATACTGAATTAGAATCGAGAAGCCATCGCAACTTCAATGAGGGAACTAGGGAGAACGGACCTCACAGAATTCGACATAGACGGAGTGAAAAATAGCAAACCGGTCAGGTGTAAGCCGTATAGATTGTCAGAAGCTGAGAAAAAAAGCCTTGAGCGAAATAATAGCGCAACTGAAAGACGCGGTTGTTATAGAGAGGTCGAAGTCAGAGTGTGCGAGTCCAGTGTTGCTGGTGAGGAAAGCGGATGGCGGCTAGCGGCCGGAGGATGGTCATGGACTACAGGAAACTGAACGCGCAAACAGTGAAACTCAGTTACCCACTACCGATCATCGACGACATATTGGACTGGGTTGGAGGCAAACGACTGTACTCAACATTCGACTTGGCGTGGGGATATTTCCGAATACCGATGACCACGAGGGCTTCAGAGAAAGCCGCATTCGTCACGAAGGAGGGACACTATGAGCCGAAGGTCCTCATGATGGGACTGTGTACCGCGCCCTCAAAATTTCGAGAACTGATGGTACAAGTCAGAGACATGGTCGGAAAGCAACAAGCGTTTCCATTCCTGGACGACTCAATCACAGCGTCGGACGATTACTTGGAGCATCCGGAACAGATCGAGAATATATTGAAGGCACTGAGAAATGCAGGATTGACGATTCGGTTGGGAAAATGCAAATTCTTCAGAGGAGTGGTCCAATTCTTGGGATTCAAACTTTCAAAGAGGGGAGTACAACCGGGAGGTGTTAAGTTGGAGACAATTGAGCGATTCGCAGCACCGACAGACGTCAACGGAGTGAGGAAGTTCTTAGGACTAACGTCGTTTTTCCGAAGATTCGTATGGAACTATTCAACCATGGCAAACCCACTGACGGAACTATTGAAGAAAGAAGCGAAGTTCGTGTGGTCTCCCTACGAAGGAGTATCTGTCCCGTTTCTCCGCCAACCCGGAACCGACTTGCAGCAGATGTGGCATCAGCGGAACACTGGGACATGTGATATTCCAATGTAACGATGTACACCACACGACGGAGAACCTCCTAACCAACTTGGGACTGAACAGTGAGATGAATCGATTCGCCGTGAAAGCAACAAAACGACTCCTCGAGAAATGGGAGCGTGAGAATATAGGATCCGCTGAGCTTGCTCGCGCCTGAAGTGAAAGGCTGCTGTGCATATATATTATGTTATGTATACACACAGATCCAAACAAAACCACAACCATAATAAAGAAGTTAGTGTTCACATAGCCTGCCTGTAGTTCGTCAGTATCCAAGTAGTTTCGCTGCTTTTGGACAAGATTTATCCGAGGCTCTGTTCTAAGTTTTCGATCTTCTCCGCTTGATCGACGAATAAAGGTTCAAATCTCTGAATTTGTAAATGGTGACGTGCGTTTTATTATTTGGGAAAAGCGAGTTTCACAAGAAAGAGTTATATCCCAAATCTCTTCGGTTGTCGGTCGGTATGGTCAATCCTCCTGTTCAAGAGGCGGATCAGGCAAGTGAGCGTATGAACGCGCTCGAATTCGTCTGACCCATCTCGTGAGGATGACCAACCCGGCGAGCACCGAGAACACGTTTGTAACTACAACGTATATCGACAGAAATTCGAACCAATATCCAATCGTCCGATCAGGATCGGGAACCGGGGGCGAAGGCGTCGACGGGTGCGCATGGTTGAAGTATGGAATCCAAACGTCTTCTCCTCCTACGGCAGTCCTGTTCTTGATCAGGCATACAACTTCTCTTGACGCCAATCTGAGGCAGCTCGCTTCGAGCTCCACGCACTCGCATGGAAAGTTATTCTCGTTTGTTTGGGAAATCGTGCATGGCCAGTTCATCTTCTGGCAATCAGTATCGCAGTCGGAGTATGTGAAGTACCCCGACGCGCTTCTGGCCATCACGCAAACTATGGCGAACGTGATCATCATCTTGACGGTTTCCATCTCCAAGTGATCCAAGTCTTTGGGACGTTTCTCTAGACAGGCACTTCGTCAGAATGTCAGCAACGTTCTGTGCTGTCGGGCAATAATGGATTGTGATTTCTCCGCGCTGTAGTTTCTCTCAAGAGTAGAAATGTCTCACCTCGATGTGCTTTGAGTGCTTGTGGAAGGATGAATTCTCAGCAAGAGCGATCGTCGACTGGTTGTCAACGAGCAATTTTGGTACGACTGGATGTCCAACGTCTGGATACGACTGGATCTCTGCGAATAAGCGCGCTGTCCAAATCGCGGTCTTGAGCGTTTTAGAGAGGGCCACAAGCTCCGCCTCCATTGAAGAGAGCGTCACGGACGCTTGGCGGTTGCTTGCCCAAGTAATGACTCCGCCTCCGAACCGAATCAGTGATCCGGTGGTGCTCCGTCTCGTTTGCTCGTCGCCAGCGGAATCTGCATCGCTGAAGCACTCGAGCAGCTCGGGACCGTTCCCCGTGTACCGGAGACCGAAAGTCTTGGTACCTTCGAGGTAGCGCAGCACTCTCAACGCGTGATCCCAAAGACGTCTAGTGGGACGATCCAGGAAACTTGACAGGTATCCCACCACGTAACCGAGGTCAAAGCGCGTCGCAATCGTGAGGTACATCAAACCGCCAACAATTGTACGATACGGCAGTTCTGGTTCGATTTCGTCACTGGGATTCGACTTGTAGCTGTTGTCCATTGGGACTGCTGTTTCCTTGCATTTTGACATGTGGAATATCTCTAGCAGTTCTTGGATGTACTTTGATTGGTGGACACGAATGACGGAGTTGTCATCTGATGATTCGACATGTAGACCGAGAAAGAACTCTGACTTCTCGGAAGTGATTTCGAACTCCTTACCGAGGTTCTCGAGAAACTCCTGCACGACCTTTTGGTCTGATCCCGCTGTCAATCCATCGTCAACGTACAAGGCAACCAAAATTCGTTTTGGGTCATTCGTGAAGTACACGCAAGGATCAGCTTGGCTCTGTGTGAGTCCAAGTCCTGTCAGAACCTGGTTGATCTTCAGGTTCCAAGCCCTTGATGCCTGACGAAGGCCGTAGACTGCCTTCGAGAGTTTGCAGACTCGATTTGTTCCATCTTCGAACCCTTTAGGTTGGTTCGTGTTGATTTCCTCCGATAGTCCCGAGTGAAGAAATGCTGTCTTAACGTCGAATTGGTATAGCTTCAGTTTCTCCCTGGCAGCTATTGATAGAATCGTTTTGATGGTATCGAACCAAGCTACAGGCGAGTAGAGCTCTGTGAAATCTGTACCTGGACGTTGGCTGAATCCTTGAATGACCCATCTTGCAGGGAACCTCTCGATGTTACCTAGGGCGTCTTTCTTTGCTTTGAAGATCCATCGATTCCCAACCGTGCGTCTGCCTTTTGGAAGTTCGGTGAGCTCCCAAACCTTGTGGAAATCGAGTGACGCGATCTTCTCCGCCATTGCACTAAGCCACTGTTGGCTGTAATCGGACTTATGAACATCTTCTATACATGTTGGTTCGTCAACCAAATTATTTACACCGGTGCTTACTGTTTCGCTGACACACATCGCAACGTGTGCGGTGCCGGCCCGGTACCTCTCCGGAGGACGCAACTTGGATCGATCTCGTAGCTCGTATCTCCCGCGCCGTTCGTTGCGTTTTTCACTTGGGGCAGCCGCTCCTGCAGCGCCATGTCCTTCATTCGAGGATTCTCTTTCCGGCACGCGGCCCGCGGATGCTGCTTCCCCTCTTGCTGATGTGTTCTCTCTGGTATCCGTTGACGGATTGGCTTGTTCGATCTGCTCTTCGCCATCGCCTCCAGGCGCTTCTGCTTCGGCGGCATTCTCCGAGGCGACTCCTCCATCCAGTGACCTGGGGGTGCTCATTTTCACGTCTTTTGTCCTGACGATCTGTCTGGTCTCGGGATACCACACACGATAGCTGAGTTCATCTTCGTCGATCCCGACAATGTAGCCTTGGAATCCTCTGGTATCCGACTTGTCCTTCTGCGGGGTGTGGTTATAAAATTTGCACTCTGTGCCGAATGCTCTGATGAGACTGATGTATGGTTTTCTCCTCATGATCATCTCGTATGGCGTCTTCCCGGTTGATTCGACAAAGGGTCTCGGCCATTAAGGCTTGGCCATCGGCCCCGCGGATTTTGCACTACTCCAGACAAAACTTGGTCAACTTAAAAGGCTCATATCTCGGCTCCCAGATGGGTTACAGCGCCGATCGAGTTAGTTTTGGAAAGCTGAAGAAGAGAGCTATCGGATAGCATACATGCCGTTTGGATCGAAGATGGACGAATACCTTCAAAATCGATGAATTCGAGACCGACGCGAAAATAAATAGCGTCGAGTGCGCACTCTGGAGTTGAGCTGAATCGAAAGGTCACTGAAAGTCGAAGGTTTTGCAAAAAAAAAATCCAAAAAAAAAGAGGCACTTTTTTTTTCGCCGAAAATATTTTTCACCTTGGACTATCCTTCCCCCCCCTCCCGGAAAAAAAGTGGTTCCGGCAAAGTAAGTGATCTTTATTCGTCGGCATCACTCTCTTCTGAGCCTGTCTCTCCCTCTGAGGGTATGAAGAGATCGGTCAAGGCTTCCGCTGGGCGCAGAAGTGATGGCAAGATTCTCAGAAACAATGTTTGTGGCTTCTGTTCTCGGGATTCGACTCCCTGCGCCGATGGATGCATTTGCTTCCAGCCGTTGCTCCCGGGCGATGAGCTATGCGCAGGTGCTCGAGCCTGACAGTGATCAGTGATCCGGTGGTGCTCCGTCTCGTTTGCTCGTCGCCAGCGGAATCTGCATCGCTGAAGCACTCGAGCAGCTCGGGACCGTTCCCCGTGTACCGGAGACCGAAAGTCTTGGTACCTTCGAGGTAGCGCAGCACTCTTAACGCGTGATCCCAAAGACGTCTAGTGGGACGATCCAGGAAACTTGACAGGTATCCCACCACGTAACCGAGGTCAAAGCGCGTCGCAATCGTGAGGTACATCAAACCGCCAACAATTGTACGATACGGCAGTTCTGGTTCGATTTCGTCACTGGGATTCGACTTGTAGCTGTTGTCCATTGGGACTGCTGTTTCCTTGCATTTTGACATCTGGAATCTCTCTAGCAGTTCTTGGATGTACTTTGATTGGTGGACACGAATGACGGAGTTGTCATCTGATGATTCGACATGTAGACCGAGAAAGAACTCTGACTTCTCGGAAGTGATTTCGAACTCCTTACCGAGGTTCTCGAGAAACTCCTGCACGACCTTTTGGTCTGATCCCGCTGTCAATCCATCGTCAACGTACAAGGCAAGCAAAATTCGTTTTGGGTCATTCGTGAAGTACACGCAAGGATCAGCTTGGCTCTGTGTGAGTCCAAGTCCTGTCAGAACCTGGTTGATCTTCAGGTTCCAAGCCCTTGATGCCTGACGAAGGCCGTAGACTGCCTTCAAGAGTTTGCAGACTCGATTTGTTCCATCTTCGAACCCTTTAGGTTGGTTCGTGTTGATTTCCTCCGATAGTCCCGAGTGAAGAAATGCTGTCTTAACGTCGAATTGGTATAGCTTCAGTTTCTCCCTGGCAGCTATTGATAGAATCGTTTTGATGGTATCGAACCAAGCTACAGGCGAGTAGAGCTCTGTGAAATCTGTACCTGGACGTTGGCTGAATCCTTGAATGACCCATCTTGCAGGGAACCTCTCGATGTTACCTAGGGCGTCTTTCTTTGCTTTGAAGATCCATCGATTCCCAGCCGTGCGTCTGCCTTTTGGAAGTTCGGTGAGCTCCCAAACCTTGTGGAAATCGAGTGACGCGATCTTCTCCGCCATTGCACTAAGCCACTGTTGGCTGTAATCGGACTTATGGACATCTTCTATACATGTTGGTTCGTCAACCAAATTATTTACACCGGTGCTTACTGTTTCGCTGACACACATCGCAACGTGTGCGGTGCCGGCCCGGTACCTCTCCGGAGGACGCAACTTGGATCGATCTCGTAGCTCGTATCTCCCGCGCCGTTCGTTGCGTTTTTCACTTGGGGCAGCCGCTCCTGCAGCGCCATGTCCTTCATTCGAGGATTCTCTTTCCGGCACGCGGCCCGCGGATGCTGCTTCCCCTCTTGCTGATGTGTTCTCTCTGGTATCCGTTGACGGATTGGCTTGTTCGATCTGCTCTTCGCCATCGCCTTCAGGCGCTTCTGCTTCGGCGGCATTCTCCGAGGCGACTCCTCCATCCAGTGACCTGGGGGTGCTCATTTTCACGTCTTTTGTCCTGACGATCTGTCTGGTCTCGGGATACCACACACGATAGCTGAGTTCATCTTCGTCGATCCCGAATGCTCTGATGAGACTGATGTATGGTTTTCTCCTCATGATCATCTCGTATGGCGTCTTCCCGGTTGATTCGACAAAGGGTCTCGGCCATTAAGGCTTGGCCATCGGCCCCGCGGATTTTGCACTACTCCAGACAAAACTTGGTCAACTTAAAAGGCTCATATCGCGGCTCCCAGATGGGTTACAGCGCCGATCGAGTTAGTTTTGGAAAGCTGAAGAAGAGAGCTATCGGATAGCATACATGCCGTTTGGATCGAAGATGGACGAATACCTTTAAAATCGATGAATTCGAGACCGACGCGAAAATAAATAGCGTCGAGTGCGCACTCTGGAGTTGAGCTGAATCGAAAGGTCACTGAGAGTCGAAGGTTTTGCAAAAAAAAAATCCAAAAAAAAAGAGGCACTTTTTTTTTCGCCGAAAATATTTTTCACCTTGGACTATCCTTCCCCCCCCTCCCGGAAAAAAAGTGGTTCCGGCAAAGTAAGTGATCTTTATTCGTCGGCATCACTCTCTTCTGAGCCTGTCTCTCCCTCTGAGGGTATGAAGAGATCGGTCAAGGCTTCCGCTGGGCGCAGAAGTGATGGCAAGATTCTCAGAAACAATGTCGAACTCCCTGCGCCGATGGATGCATTTGCTTCCAGCCGTTGCTCCCGGGCGATGAGCTATGCGCAGGTGCTCGAGCCTGACATGTATGCATGTTTTGAGCTCCGACTTCATCACTAGAGAGCTCAGGGAGGTAGGGGGTCCAAAAAAATCGGAGGGTCGACCGAAAGAAAAAATATTTTCGGCGAAAAAAAAAGCGCCTCTTTCTTTTTTAGATTTTTTTTTGCAAAACCTCCGACTCTCAGTGACCTTTCGATTCAGCTCAACTCCAGAGTGCGCACTCGACGCTCTCTATTTTCGCATCGGTCTCGAATTCATCGATTTTAAAGGTATTCGTCCCTCTTCGATCCAAACGGCATGTATGCTATCCGATAGCTCTCTTCTTCACCTTTCCAAAAATAACTCGATCGGCGCGATCGGTAACCCATCTGGGAGCCGAGATATGAGCCTTTTAAGTTGACCAAGTTTTGTCTGGAGTAGTGCAAAATCCGCGGGGCCACTAATGGCCGAGACCCTTTACGCTATTCGTCGTGTGAGCGGAGGAGCTCACGGCTTCCGCGCAAAGGTACTTTGGAAGGCCACTGTCGATGAGCATGGTCCTTGCCAGGTCAAGCAACGACCTATTCAAGCGCTCACTTATACCATCAAGTTGCGGGGTAAAAGGAGAGGAGTAACTTACATCAGCTCCGATGGCACTCATGATCTCCTTCACTCTCTGGTTCTTGAACTCAGTTCCTTCATCAGAGTGGAGATGATACACAGTGAAACCGCTTTGATTCTGGAACCATTTGAACAACTCCGCGATGTGGTCAGGCACTTGATCCTTTGATTTCAAGAAGTACACTTTTCGAAACCGAGTCATGTCGTCATTCAGCGTGAAAAACAGATTCGCTCCTCCAAGAGATCTCTTACGCATAGCGCAGGTGTCCGCGTGTATGTACCCTGGTCTTGGAGTTACCACTTTCCCGGGTTTCGGCCTGTTGCTCGAACGATGCATCTTGCCTTGGGGGACATACGTCACATTTCACGAAGTCATTGATTATCTCGGATCCTTCGCGGTTCAGCATTTTCCTGAGGGTCTGACGTTGATGTGAGCGAACATGTCGTGTACCGCTCTCAGACTTACTTTCTTCTTCTTCAGTCCTGCAACGCTCCTACAGTCGCTCTGGCACATCCTAAGCGAATGCGGGATCCCCAGAAGCCTCATAGCCTTACTCAAGCTACTCAACAGTGATAACCAGGCTGTCCTCAAGGTAGGGGAACAAGCATCGAACAAAGTGAGACTGAAGCAGGGCCTAAGACAAGGATGCGCCTTTCGAGCAGTCGAGAAATGTGGCTTTCAGCCCTCTGCCCTCCTTCCTCGTCTATATCCATTGTGCATCTCACCCAGGATTCCGTGCTCTTCTATCCAGTCATGTATTTTCTTGTTGATGACTCGGGCGAAAATACGGTATAGAAGATCTGTGATTGTTATTGGCCTGTATGTGGTTAGGTCCCCCCTTACTGAGTCTCTTTCCTCAAGGGTTACCACTCGGCCTTCGCACCAGCTCCTGGGGATCTCTTCTTTCCCCACGAGCATTCTTGTGAAAATTTCCGCGAGGACCCTGTGTCCTTCTTTCCTAGACTTCTGATAGTTTCTCCTGCTATCATATCCGGGCCTGCGGCTGTCTCATTGGCTACGTTCTGTAATGCAATGTTTACGTCCGTAGCGTTAATTTCGAACTCCGTGATAGGTTCTGTGACTCTACTCACGATGTTTGATTTTTCCTTGTCGTCGACTTCCCCGCCGCCCAGAAGCTCTTTCAGCGTTTCGGTAAGATGTTTTCTGATCATGTCGTCTGCTATCGGCACTCCTCTCTCGTCTCTGATCACCATTGCGCTTTTGGGCCTCTCGGGTGTCTTGTCGACGTACGCCCAGAACCTTTTGGCCCTCTGGCTTCTTGGGCATCTGATTATATAGTCGTACATTCTCTTATCTTTTCGGCAATTTCATATGCTATTTGTTTGCTAACATCCCTGACTGCTTTTTGGTATTCTCTGCTGATCTCCTCATCTTTTACCCCATCTTTTTTCCTACTCGCCTCTCTGAGTCGTCTTCCGATCTCTTTGCGGGCTTTGTCCAGGGCTCGGATATTCTTCGACCACTTGGGGTACTTTCGGTTAATTTTTACCTCTACTGTCGCAGTTCTGGCATGCTTTTTTATTACTTCTATCAATTTCTTATACTCCACTGTTTTGCCTTCGGCTTGGAGCACATTCAGCTCCCGTCTGAGCTCTCCTATCATTCTCCTGTCAAGTTTGGCTACCACACTTTTCCCTTTATTCTCCGGGGTCTTGCCTCCCAGGACTAAAATCTCAAGGTTTATCATGTTGTGGTCAGACAGTTCTCTGCTTCTGTCGCCCTCCTGATCTATTTCCATGCTCTTCACCTGTTTTCTGAGCTTGTCGTTGCACAGCACATAGTCCAGTACTGCTCCCCCTCTGGTTAGCCTTCCCTTGCATATCTCGTCGAGGTTGAGGATCTCAAGTCGATTCTTCCGTGAAAAATCCACGAGCAGATCCCCACGAACATTCTGCACTTCTGCAAATTGTGCTAGGTGTGCGTTCATGTCGCCTCCTACTAGTATCAAGGAGTTGTTCTTTCTCCTTCTCTCGAGAACTTCTTCTAGTTTCTTGTATGTCTCAACATTATTGCGGACGCTTTCGTGTGCTACGTACACACTGATGATTATCAAGTCTTGTTTTTGCAGTGTTATGCCCACTGCCACAAAGTCCTTCTCTCTTTCCACCCATTCCTCCTCTTTGAGGCTGTCGGGGATCAGGATGCCGGTTCCACCGCTGGCGTGTTTCCCAGACCGTCCATCCCTGTTTGAGCCTACGAATCTGTAGCCTTTTATTTTTGGTGGTATTCTCGTCATTCATGAGTTTTGTTTCGCTTAACATGATTATGCCTCCTCTCATGGCTCCAAAAGCATTCATCGTCAGTTTCTTCCATTTCTCTTTTGTCCTGCCCCCAGCTAGATTGAAAACACATATGTTTAGGGCGTCTAGATTAACAAACGCATTTTTATTTTTCATGCCTCTGCCTCTCACCCTTCTTTTTCAACCTCTGAAGCAGTCTCTCGCTTCTTTGGGCAGGACACCTAATCCTATTTCTCCCACGGATTTTTTCCCCGGCCAGGTTTTTGGTATGGGTTCCCCCTACCCCTGGTCGGATACGGGGCAGAGAACGTTGAGTATGGAACGTTTCCGCTCAATCTTGCACCTCTGCCCCTGTGTGTACTTCTTTGGGCACTTCTATCGCTGTTCTGTTGTGGGGTAGCTGCCCCTCTGTACCACTTATGCGGGTTGCCTGAGCTCCCCGCTTGTTGCTGGGGGACACTCGGCCCCAGGTTCGTATCACGGGCCAGTCTCTCGGTCCCCGTCTCTTTTCTCTGGGCTAGAGTCAGTCTTTTGAACTCCGCCCTTATCTTGGCTACCTCCTCGTCTGAGGCTTTCGCCGTTTCGCTGAACCATTCCACGATGGACTCTGCTACTTTCTCCTTACCCACATGTGTAAGGATTGGCTGCCTTTTGAGACTAGCCTGTGCCGCGCCGCACTGAGTCCATTGGTTGACCACTATGTGCCAAAGGTTCGAAATGGGGATCTTGCATCCGCCACACTCTTTGATGGTCTCTTTCACCCACTCACAGATCTTGTCGTTAATCTCCTCGGCAACTTGCCTGAGTGAGTCGACCGGTGGGGTGACCAGAGTTGCCCAGGTGACAGGGTCAACCCCGGGCTGCGCTGCCACTTCGTTCAGCGCGCTCTGAAGTGTGTTGATCTTTTCATCTATTTCAGTAGGCCTAGATTTGGCGCTCAAAAGGTCGCCTAGGCCTACAAACCAGAGGATGTATTTTACCTCTGTTTCTGGTCTTTTGCCCAGAAATTCCTTGGTTTTCTCAAGGTGTTCATCTATTGTCTTGGGCGAATTGCCCTGTTTAATCGTTACGCCTTTCTTCATAGATTGCTGTCAAGCCATGGGGCGTATCCATGACATCTGATAGCGGCCCATCGCCTGCTATAAATACCAGATTTGCATCTTCTGGTTCATCGACGGAGCCTTCAGTCTCCATCCGTTCAGAGCACATTCGTGTCCCTGTCGTTCTGTCTCTTTCTAGATACTCTCTGTATCTCTTGTTCGTTTCATTAAGCGAGCTATTCAGCTCGATAAGTTGATCTTGCATGGCAATGATCTTGTCTTTTGCTGCTCGCAATTCCGCTGAGAGCTCCTCGTTGGCTTGCTTCTGGGCGTTGAGGTCTTTCACAACGCTTCCACGGCTGCCACATCGCTTACAGTTTGTCGTAAGCGCGCATGGGATGCAGTGGATCTTTGGATCAGACTCCAAAGCCCGCATCATGCGAGTTACGAGAGAGCATGCGAGAAAACCGAGATCGGCCGACGGAAAAAGCTCCAAAAAAGGGGTTGATACGATCGCTTGCCATTTTTCGGGGAAATGAGATAACTTCGCTCGGTTTTCCGGCGAATGACCACGAGTCCGATCAGATAAATATTGACGTTTTCACGATAACTTTTAGGAAAACCTCGAAAAAAGGTATCCTCTATCGATCACTCTTTGATTTCTGAAAAAATCTCAAAAATTGACGAAGTTATGGCCAAAACAAGATCGGGCTCGAAAATTCCCGACTAAAAAAAGCCACCCTGTATAATCGACTCAGCAGGTCTATCGATTGGAGGAATAGCTTCCAACCCCTATAAATAGCAATGTCCAATGAACAACGATAACCACTTGGAATCCTATCTCTGCGTCGTTGTTTCGAGTATCTCTGCCCCTAAAACTTCTTCACGGAAAGATCACACGGAAGGGTTCGAAAAGAATGTCCTCGTCCGACTTCAAAATCCAGGTTGATGAAGTTCCGCGCATATGGACTAGAAGGTGTGATTTCGAAGAATAGTGCCGCTCCAGATATATCGGAAATATCGACTGAAGTTGAAAAGAAGGCTCAACAACAGTGGTTCAGGGATGACGCTCGAGCGGCAAGCCTAATAGGAGCCGCGCTGAGCAAGTTTATTGGTGAGCTGGTGTTGACCTGTTCTTCTGCTCGTGAAGTTTGGAACAAACTGTGCGCAAGGTTCGAACGAAGTAATGCGCAAAGATTGAACGTGCTCATCGAAACGTTTTTCCAAGCGGAGAAGAAAGAGTCAGAGGACATCGGTATGCACGTGGCAAGACTTCAGAAGCTATTCACAGATCTCAATCATGAATTGATAAAGCACTAAGAGAACACGCTCTCTGAACGAATTCTAATTGGAAGGATTCTATCCACCCTGGGGAAGCAATTCGACAACTTTAAAGATCTCTGGGACACCATTCCGTTAAATGATCAGAAGCGAAACAAAAGTTACCATGCAGAAAAGGTCAGAAACTCGGGCATTGGGCAGCAGAGTGCCCCAAGAAATCTGAAAAAGCGGCGCACTTCACAGGTATAAGTGAGACGAAAACTGATGCGGCCTTCGCTGTCATCGTCCTTGAAGCTTCCGATGGACATCAAGACCCGAGTAAATGGTATTGTGACAGCGGCGCCTCCCGGCATATAAGCAATGATCGTGGTGCCTTTGAAACCTTCAAATTGTTCAAAACACCGGAATCGATTTTGCTGGGGAAGAAGGGTGTGAAGATGTTTGCGTATGGAGAAGGAAATACCCGGGTGACTACTGAAATTAGCGGAATCAAGAGAGAATTGATCCTGCAAGACGTTCTCTCTGTGCCAGATGCTAGTGTGTCTTTTATGTCTGTGCGATTGGCATCTAAGAAAGGCTACACTACGATCATAAACGAGAAAGGTGTCAGAATACGGGATAGTTTTGGCAAAGTTATAGTCAAAGGGTATCAACAAGATGGCCAGTTCGTGATGAACATCTCGGTTGTTAAACCAAGGAATGGAGTTCAAGTGAATCTGGTCAATAAATCCGGGTCCTTGCAACTTTATCATGAACCACTCGCTCATCAGGATAGAAGGCACGTGAAGAGTGTTATAAAAAATATGGGAATCAACATCGAGGAAGATGGAGAAAATTTCTGTGATGGCTGCGCTGAGGGAAAGATGCATCGATTACCGTATAGGAAAAAGACGGAACGTGCTGCTTCTGAGATCGGAGAGCTGATTCATGCATACGTAAATGCACCCATGAGCCCTCAATCTCTCGGTGGCAATCGTTCCTACGTTTGTTACAAAGATGATGTCAGCCGGGATCGTCGCTTGTTCTTTCTCAAACGGAAAACTGAGTTATGTGACTCCTTCGAACGATTCTTGAATGAAGCAAGAGCGAATGGACATACTGTGCGACGACTCAGGACTGATGGCGGAGGCGAGTTTGTGAATCATAAAGTATCCAAGTTACTGGGTAAACATGGTATCGAACATTGTGTTTCCCCATCGTATTCGCCGGAGCTCTGTGGCTCGGGGAGCGAGAAAACAGAACAATCGTTGAGGCTGCCAGGTCAATGCTGTGCTCAAGTAAGCTGCCAAGAGCATTATGGGCGGAAGCATGTAACACAGCAGCTTACACTCTGAATCGCACTGGTATATCCTTACTATATATAATAGGCTTCGTCTGTAAGTTTGTCAGTTTGTCTGTTCGTCCGCACTTTTTCTGGAACACATGGGAGTGATTCCGGGGCCAATCCGACCTTGACTGTCCCGAGTCTGGAGAGGTGATTGGATGAGGTGGAGAGGTACGAGTCTGACTATACTCTTCAAAAGCTGGAGGGGTGATTCTAGAACCAATCTGACCATACTTTCCAAAACTTGGAGGGGTGATTCCGAGACCAATCTGAGCATTACTTTCCAACTCTGGAGGGGTGATTCCGGGGCCAATCTGAGCATTACTTTCCAACTCTGAAGGGTTGATTCCGAGACCAATCTGAGCATTACTTCCCAACTCTGGAGGGTTGATTCCGAGACCAATCTGAGCATTACTTCCCAACTCTGGAGGGGTGATTCCGAGACCAATCTGAGCATTACTTCCCAACTCTGGAGGGTTGATTCCGAGACCAATCTGAGCATTACTTCCCAACTCTGGAGGGGTGATTCCGAGACCAATCTGAGCATTACTTCCCAACTCTGGAGGGTTGATTCCGAGACCAATCTGAGCATTACTTCCCAACTCTGGAGGGGTGATTCCGAGACCAATCTGAGCATTACTTCCCAACTCTGGAGGGGTGATTCCGAGACCAATCTGAGCATTACTTCCCAACTCCGGAGGGGTGATTCCGGGCTCAATCTGAGCATTACTTCCCAACTCTGAAGGGTTGATTCCGAGACCAATCTGAGCATTACTTCCCAACTCCGAAGGGGTGATTCCGGGCTCAATCTGAGCATTAATTTCCAACTTTGGAGAGGTGATTCCGTGACCAATCTGAGCATTACTTCCCAACTCTGGAGGGGTGATTCCGAGACCAATCTGAGCATTACTCCCCAACTCTGAAGGGTTGATTCCGAGACCAATCTGAGCATTACTTCCCAACTCTGGAGGGGTGATTCCGAGACCAATCTGAGCATTACTTCCCAACTCTGGAGGGGTGATTCCGATACCGATCTGAGCTCTACTTCCCAACTCTGAAGGGTTGATTGCGAGACCAATCTGAGCATTACTCCCCAACTCTGAAGGGTTGATTCCGAGACCAATCTGAGCATTACTTCCCAACTCTGGAGGGGTGATTCCGAGACCAATCTGAGCATTACTTCCCAACTCTGAAGGGTTGATTGCGAGACCAATCTGAGCATTACTTCCCAACTCTGGAGGGGTGATTCCGAGACCAATCTGAGCATTACTTCCCAACTCTGGAGGGTTGATTCCGAGACCAATCTGAGCATTACTCCCCAACTCTGGAGGGGTGATTCCGAGACCAATCTGAGCATTACTTCCCAACTCTGAAGGGTTGATTGCGAGACCAATCTGAGCATTACTTCCCAACTCTGGAGGGTTGATTCCGAGACCAATCTGAGCATTACTCCCCAACTCTGGAGGGGTGATTCCGAGACCAATCTGAGCATTACTTCCCAACTCTGAAGGGTTGATTGCGAGACCAATCTGAGCATTACTTCCCAACTCTGGAGGGGTGATTCCGAGACCAATCTGAGCATTACTTCCCAACTCTGGAGGGGTGATTCCGATACCGATCTGAGCTCTACTTCCCAACTCTGAAGGGGTGATTCCGAGACCAATCTGAGCATTACTTCCCAACTCTGGAGGGGTGATTCCGATACCGATCTGAGCTCTACTTCCCAACTCTGAAGGGTTGATTGCGAGACCAATCTGAGCATTACTCCCCAACTCTGAAGGGTTGATTCCGAGACCAATCTGAGCATTACTTCCCAACTCTGGAGGGGTGATTCCGAGACCAATCTGAGCATTACTTCCCAACTCTGAAGGGTTGATTCCGGGCTCAATCTGAGCATTACTTCCCAACTCTGAAGGGTTGATTGCGAGACCAATCTGAGCATTACTTCCCAACTCTGGAGGGGTGATTCCGAGACCAATCTGAGCATTACTTCCCAACTCTGGAGGGTTGATTCCGAGACCAATCTGAGCATTACTTCCCAACTCTGGAGGGGTGATTCCGAGACCAATCTGAGCATTACTTTCCAACTCTGAAGGGTTGATTGCGAGACCAATCTGAGCATTACTTCCCAACTCTGGAGGGGTGATTCCGATACCGATCTGAGCATTACTTTCCAACTCTGGAGGGTTGATTCCGAGACCAATCTGAGCATTACTTTCCAACTCTGAAGGGTTGATTGCGAGACCAATCTGAGCATTACTTCCCAACTCTGGAGGGGCGATTCCGATACCGATCTGAGCATTACTTCCCAACTCCGGAGGGGTGATTCCGGGCTCAATCTGAGCATTACTTCCCAACTCTGGAGGGTTGATTCCGAGACCAATCTGAGCATTACTTCCCAACTCCGGAGGGGTGATTCCGGGCTCAATCTGAGCATTAATTTCCAACTTTGGAGAGGTGATTCCGTGACCAATCTGAGCATCACTTCCCAACTCTGGAGGGGTGATTCCGAGACCAATCTGAGCATTACTTCCCAACTCTGGAGGGGTGATTCCGAGACCAATCTGAGCATTACTTCCCAACTCTGAAGGGTTGATTGCGAGACCAATCTGAGCATTACTTCCCAACTCTGGAGGGGTGATTCCGAGACCAATCTGAGCATTACTTCCCAACTCTTAAGGGTTGATTGCGAGACCAATCTGAGCATTACTCCCCAACTCTGAAGGGTTGATTCCGAGACCAATCTGAGCATTACTTCCCAACTCTGGAGGGGTGATTCCGAGACCAATCTGAGCATTACTTCCCAACTCTGAAGGGTTGATTGCGAGACCAATCTGAGCATTACTTCCCAACTCTGGAGGGGTGATTCCGAGACCAATCTGAGCATTACTTCCCAACTCTGGAGGGGTGATTCCGAGACCAATCTGAGCATTACTTCCCAACTCTGAAGGGTTGATTGCGAGACCAATCTGAGCATTACTTCCCAACTCTGAAGGGTTGATTGCGAGACTAATCTGAGCATTACTTCCCAACTCTGGAGGGGTGATTCCGAGACCAATCTGAGCATTACTCCCCAACTCTGAAGGGTTGATTCCGAGACCAATCCGAGCATTACTTCCCAACTCTGGAGGGGTGATTCCGAGACCAATCTGAGCATTACTTCCCAACTCTGGAGGGTTGATTCCGAGACCAATCTGAGCATTACTTCCCAACTCTGGAGGGGTGATTCCGAGACCAATCTGAGCATTACTTTCCAACTCTGAAGGGTTGATAGCGAGACCAATCTGAGCATTACTTCCCAACTCTGGAGGGGTGATTCCGATACCGATCTGAGCATTACTTTCCAACTCTGAAGGGGTGATTCCGGGGCCAATCTGAGCATTACTTTCCAACTCTGGAGGGTTGATTCCGAGACCAATCTGAGCATTACTTCCCAACTCTGGAGGGGTGATTCCGAGACCAATCTGAGCATTACTTCCCAACTCTGAAGGATTGATTCCGAGACCAATCTGAGCATTACTTCCCAACTCCGGAGGGGTGATTCCGGGCTCAATCTGAGCATTAATTTCCAACTTTGGAGAGGTGATTCCGTGATCAATCTGAGCACTACTTTCCAACTCTGGAGGGGTGATTCCGATACCGATCTGAGCATTACTTTCCAACTCTGAAGGGGTGATTCCGGGGCCAATCTGAGCATTACTTTCCAACTCTGGAGGGTTGATTCCGAGACCAATCTGAGCATTACTTCCCAACTCTGAAGGGTTGATTCCGAGACCAATCTGAGCATTACTTCCCAACTCTGGAGGGGTGATTCCGAGACCAATCTGAGCATTACTTTCCAACTCTGAAGGGTTGATTGCGAGACCAATCTGAGCATAACTTCCCAACTCTGGAGGGGTGATTCCGATACCGATCTGAGCATTACTTTCCAACTCTGAAGGGGTGATTCCGGGGCCAATCTGAGCATTACTTTCCAACTCTGGAGGGTTGATTCCGAGACCAATCTGAGCATTACTTCCCAACTCCGGAGGGGTGATTCCGAGACCAATCTGAGCATTACTTCCCAACTCTGGAGGGTTGATTCCGAGACCAATCTGAGCATTACTTCCCAACTCTGGAGGGGTGATTCCGAGACCAATCTGAGCATTACTTCCCAATTCTGGAGGGGTGATTCCGAGACCAATCTGAGCATTACTTCCCAACTCCGGAGGGGTGATTCCGGGCTCAATCTGAGCATTAATTTCCAACTTTGGAGAGGTGATTCCGTGACCAATCTGAGCATTACTTCCAAACTCTGGAGGGGTGATTCCGAGACCAATCTGAGCATTACTTCCCAACTCTGGAGGGGTGATTCCGAGACCAATCTTGAGCATTACTTCCCAACTCTGAAGGGTTGATTGCGAGACCAATCTGAGCATTACTTCCCAACTCTGGAGGGGTGATTCCGGGGCCAATCTGAGCATTACTTTCCAACTCTGGAGGGGTGATTCCGAGACCAATCTGAGCATTACTTCCCAACTCTGAAGGGTTGATTCCGAGACCAATCTGAGCATTACTTCCCAACTCTGGAGGGGTGATTCCGAGACCAATCTGAGCATTACTTCCCAACTCTGAAGGGTTGATTCCGAGACCAATCTGAGCATTACTTCCCAACTCTGGAGGGGTGATTCCGAGACCAATCTGAGCATTACTTCCCAACTCTGAAGGGTTGATTCCGAGACCAATCTGAGCATTACTTCCCAACTCCGGAGGGGTGATTCCGGGCTCAATCTGAGCATTAATTTCCAACTTTGGAGAGGTGATTCCGTGATCAATCTGAGCACTACTTTCCAACTCTGGAGGGGTGATTCCGATACCGATCTGAGCATTACTTTCCAACTCTGAAGGGGTGATTCCGGGGCCAATCTGAGCATTACTTTCCAACTCTGGAGGGTTGATTCCGAGACCAATCTGAGCATTACTTCCCAACTCTGGAGGGGTGATTCCGAGACCAATCTGAGCATTACTCCCCAACTCTGAAGGGTTGATTCCGAGACCAATCTGAGCATTACTTCCCAACTCTGGAGGGGTGATTCCGAGACCAATCTGAGCATTACTTCCCAACTCCGGAGGGGTGATTCCGGGCTCAATCTGAGCATTAATTTCCAACTTTGGAGAGGTGATTCCGTGACCAATCTGAGCACTACTTTCCAACTCTGGAGGGGTGATTCCGAGACCGATCTGAGCATTACTTTCCAACTCTGAAGGGGTGATTCCGGGGCCAATCTGAGCATTACTTTCCAACTCTGGAGGGTTGATTCCGAGACCAATCTGAGCATTACTTCCCAACTCTGAAGGGTTGATTCCGAGACCAATCTGAGCATTACTTCCCAACTCCGGAGGGGTGATTCCTGGCTCAATCTGAGCATTAATTTCCAACTTTGGAGAGGTGATTCCGTGACCAATCTGAGCACTACTTTCCAACTCTGGAGGGGTGATTCCGATACCGATCTGAGCATTACTTTCCAACTCTGAAGGGCTGATTCCGGGGCCAATCTGAGCATTACTTTCCAACTCTGGAGGGTTGATTCCGAGACCAATCTGAGCATTACTTCCCAACTCTGGAGGGGTGATTCCGAGACCAATCTGAGCATTACTCCCCAACTCTGAAGGGTTGATTCCGAGACCAATCTGAGCATTACTTCCCAACTCTGAAGGGTTGATTCCGAGACCAATCTGAGCATTACTTCCCAACTCCGGAGGGGTGATTCCGGGCTCAATCTGAGCATTAATTTCCAACTTTGGAGAGGTGATTCCGTGATCAATCTGAGCACCACTTTCCAACTCTGTAGGGGTGATTCCGAGACCGATCTGAGCATTACTTCCCAACTCCGAAGGGGTGATTCCGGGGTCAATCTGACCATATTTTTCAAAATCAGAATGCTGACCTAGTGAAGGGAGAGAAAAGTGCCTCGATGGCAGGGAGCGCCGTATAACCGCGCGCAGCGCGGCCGACTCCAGTCGGCCAAAGGCCGGCTGGTCATCTATAGAAGGAAAAGTTCCCTTCGAACTCTGGTTTGGAAGGTCGGTTGGCAGTCTAAAGAATTTGAGAATATTCGGAACCGAATGCTACGTTTACATCCCGAAGAAGTACCGTAAGAAGTTCAACTCTAAAGCTTTGTGTGGTCACATTGTCGGATATGTCAATTAAAGAGACGGATATCGTGTCTGGGTACCGTCCAGAGAAAAACTAATTTGTAGCCACGATGTGAGAGTCAAAACCGAGAGGACCTGTCAAGTGACTGCTGAAAGACGATTTCCGTCGCGTCTGGAGGACACAAGTTTGGAAACCTCTAAACAGACAACTTTCGGAATGTCGTTCGTTGAGGAGGAGTTAGGAAAAGATACTCCGGGATCGGAAGTACATTCGAGCAGCTCTGAAAGCTCAACTGGCAGTTCAGGGGAGACTCTTCAAGTTGGTGGTAAAGCCGCAAGGAGGATGTCATGTGCTGTATTTCAGGCGGGAGGAACTCCGTCGATATGCATAAAGAATCCAAGTTCGTATCATGAGGCAGTTACATTAGTTCAAAGAGAACAATGGCTCAATGCCATGAAGGGAGAACTTGCCTCAATTGAGGAAAATCAGGTTTGGATTTTGGTGGATCGACCTCATCATGCGAGCATTGTGAAAAGCTGGTGGGTTCTGTGCATGAAGGACATCGGGGAAGGCAAACAGAAGTTCAAAGCACGTCTCGTCGCAAAAGGATATGCTCAGAAATTCGGAATCGATTATGATGAGACCTTCAGTCCAATAGCCCGATACAGCACAGTTCGCTGTCTGTTGACTGTGGCCTCTTCTTGTCGACTCAAGCTTGCTCAATTCGATGTCAAGTCAGCGTTCCTGTACGGGAATCTCGAAGAGGAAGTTTACCTCGAGCAGCCTGAAGGGTTTCAAGATGTCACTGATAAAGTGTACCGTTTGAAACGAAGTCTCTACGGGTTGAAACGAGCTCCCCGATGTTGGAACCAAAGACTGGTAGAATTTCTCGAAAAGAAGGCGCTGAAGAAAAGCTCTGCTGACCCATGCTTGTTTTGTCGGGAAAGGGGAGGCAAATCTCTGTATGTGGTGATTTATGTCGATGATGGGCTTGTTGTGGGGAGTGA
Organism: Phytoseiulus persimilis; assembly: GCA_037576195.1. NCBI lineage: Eukaryota > Metazoa > Arthropoda > Arachnida > Mesostigmata > Phytoseiidae > Phytoseiulus > Phytoseiulus persimilis. Next base: position 24,381,852 of record CM075103.1, on the reverse strand, counting down.
TGACGAAGAAATCAAGGGCTTCCTTGATCAGTTAAAAGCCACATTCAAAATCACTATTGGTACTCTGGAAAGCTATCTCGGCATGAAAATCGCGGTGGGCATGGATGGTACGATGAGTATAAGTCAAGAAGCCTATACCAAACGAATTTTAGAGCAGTTTGGCGTGGCAGAATCCAACCCTGTATCTACGCCAGCCACTAAAGATGACAAAGAGGAAACTGGGAATCTTCCACCCAAAGTTCCTTATCGTTCGGCAGTTGGAAGTCTCATGCATCTCACAAATGCAACTCGTCCTGGAATTTCTTTTGCGGTCAGCAAAGCTGCTCGTTCTCTGGAAAGTCCGACCCTAGGTGATTGGCTCGTTGTGAAACGAATTTTCAGGTACTTGAAAGGTACTATGAATGCGTCGATACGGTACGGGGGAAATCGAGCCATGGAAGCTCTCAGTTTTAATTGCGTTCTTCACAAGAAAGATCGAAACTGTCTTCTACAAGTTTACAGTTGTCAGTTGACCGCTGCTGCCGAAGGACGTCAGTCGACAGGGCGCCTTGAACCTTGGAGCTTGAAGCAAGACACCGACGGGAAGGACTGCCATAGCGCTCGGACGACTGCCGGCCGGTACTGCAGCCACAACTCGAAGACGGATGACACGAGGATGGCCTTGAACTTCGCGACGCAGTGTCGTCGGGTTCCGAGGCGACGACCGCCAAGACATATTCTCGGCCTGCAGCGTACAAACGCTCCAGGTAGGGCGCCAACGACGCGTAGTTCAACGCCACTGAAGGGAGATCCTGCCGCTCAAGGTAGGAGATGGCGGCAGCCGCCGTTTCGCTCACGCGAAACGCCTCAACGAGAGGCCCGAGCTCCGTCACACTGGCAGCTCCAGACGATACGGTCGAACTCGAACCGTGGCCAGACGACAAGCGACTCCGGCTAAAAGATCTCTGTGTGGTGTCCGCTACCGGCTGGGAGAGCCGCCGCCTGTGAACCAAATAACGCGCACAATCCACTCCGAGAGTGTTCAGGCAGTCGTTCCAACGAGGGAGGTTGCGAACATTAATGGCCGTGACGGTTGCACCCAGAAGACGAGTAAACACTTCAACGCCCACGATGGTCTCTCTCGCCCAGGCTAGCAGAGGGAAGTGCGCGGGAAGATACTTGCACGGCACGCGCAGTGGTCGTCGAGGCCTCGCAGCCTCGAAAGTAATCACTACGTGGTGGATGACCGAGCGTGGCCGAGAGAGTCTCCGACGAATGTCGCGATGGCGCTCGGCATCATCGACATCGGCATCCACGGTGACTGGCAGACGAGGCCATACACAGGCTTCGTGGTGGGGCGCGGTGTACACTTGCTGTCAGCCATCGGGACGACCAGGAGCTGAAAGACAAGGACAATGATGAAACGACCCATTCTGGACATCTGTGAATCCAGCCGGCACGCACTCTCTGAAAGACACCCCAGCATCACAGTTAGAGGCGCGCGACCTCAATTTGTTAGATCCAGGAACCAGCCGCAAGGATTCGACCGCGAGGAATCACCCCCTGTCCGCACCATGTAACCAGCACGCTGGTCGGAATTGAGATTGTTATAACGCTGAGTCCACGGAGCTCTGATTCAACTTCGCACCTTGGCCACGTTTTTTTTCCATCGCCATATGTTCAATACTGGAAACCAATATCACTGAGGTGGCGGTCCGCCTGAAACTCCTAGTAGTCACAAGGTCAACGATGGGAGCATAGTACAAGCTGATGCATCGCGCAAACATCGCTGAAAATCACTGCCAACCGTACTATGCGACAATATTTATCGGCGTTCAAGCAACTCACATCAACGGAGAACACAGTCAGCGACAACAAGAAAACCAGCAAACACAGCAAAACTGTCGACTCACAATCGTGAATCGTGACAGACTCGGTGAGTTTGCCGACCGGGCGCTGACAACATGAGCCTCACAAGCGAATCAGCCCTCCCTAATGCACAAGGCCACGCCAGTATCAGGAGGCGTCCATCAGGTCGCTACGGGATGCACGCGTCGGCGGAACGGAAAGAACCACTGCTGCCGCTGCAGACCGAAACAGAGCGGATATCTTCAGAGGAATCGGTCAACTCAGCGTCGTCCTTCGACGGATCCGCCTCGCTTACTTGCTCCCGCCAGCGTATCCAGAGGGCATCGAAGTACCGATACGAGGCACGGGTGAAACGGTGGCCGTTGCCCTCGACTGGCTCGATGAATCCCGATGATTTTGCACGATGTAGCGACGTTCCGTCAATCACGGAAGAGTGCCAGATCTTGAAAATTCCATCGATAACTGTGAATTCTGGGTGAATTTAAGGTTGAAAAAGTAGTCCCTTATCTCTCAGACGCTAGCAGACAGGTGACTGGTGTCTTTCAAATCGCTCCGAGGAATTTCGACGATTTCCCAGCATGGACTGTTAAAAAACTGCTGGCCAGTGGCGACCAGACTCTGTGTGGTTACATCCCAACCCAGTGAAACCGAACAACGAAAATCACGCCAATGTGTGACCGTGAAACTATTTCGACCCCAGCAGCCCCTTGACCTGGTGAGAAACTTCGACCCACCGCTAGGAAACCCCACCGGAAAGCGAATGAGCCTTCAGGACTCCTCCAAAGAACTTGAGGAGCTCTCCCAAAGCACAACGCAGGCCGACGAGGACGGAAATCCCACCGAAAGCGACAGAAACACTCCAGTACAAAGACCGCAAAACCCAAAGCTTAACTCACAGAAGAGGCGACTATCCGCCGGATCTCCGAATCAGGCAGAAAACGTTCCAAAATTGCAACGCTCAAGCAAAATGAACGTGGACCTACTCTGTCTTCGATGTAATGAGGGAATCAACGGACTCATGATACGATGTTCCACTTGCAGGAGAATGTTTCACGGTAAATGCCGCCTGCCAGACGAGGCCGAACCAAGTGACAATGCCAACTTCCCGTGGAAATGCCGCATATGCTCATCGCCGACAACAGAACATCGCACTGAACCCTCCGATAGTGTCGTGCCTAACCTTCCTACTCTCTAAAGTGAGGAAACTGGAAGACCAAATACACCGTCTGTCCCAAAAACAAGCCGCCATTCCAAACCCAGACGAGACCGGGCATCATGCAAAAACATCAACACAGCACTCCGAAGAAGCCAGGAGTCAGCCGATGCCGTAAAAATCAGTCCTAATAGTCGGTGACAGCTCCACGAGAAGACTACGACACAAGATCATCGAACAACTGCCCGGGAAGGGCTCCGTCCTATTCCGAAGCAGTTCCAAACCAGACATGGACTCCATAATAACCCAGCCCGAAAAGGCGATCAAAGAGTCTACCCAACCTCTACAGATCATTCTCCACGGCGGCTTCGACGACGCAATGAACTTTAGGGGTGAGCAACTGGTTGCCAAAATCAGAGCGTTCTCCCAATCGCTCAAGGCAACTAGACCAGATTGCTCTCTACTGACGGTCACGGTGCCTGAATTCACGAAGGCTTGCAAGGATGTGAATGACGCTCTGATCACGAGAGAGGACCCGATACCGCTCGACGTGATCGATCTCACCAAATTACATCGCAGCATGGTGATAAAAGGACAGTACTCTTACTCCTCGTCAGATGAGATGGCGTACAGCTGCGCAAAATCAATAGCTCGCAGAACAGCGATTTTTTTAGGCGTCAAGGTCAATCAGATAAAGCAAAAGGACCCTCCACCCCCGAAGACCCGGAAAACGGAGCCTCAAACTCCGACGAAACCACCCAAACGGACGCCATCGCAGAGGAACCGCGCACAAACGAGTCCGGAACAACCGAACATCACGCACTACCAGCTCCAATCGCTCATCGACGCACTGACTGCATCTCGGTCCGCCGATCGGACACAATCGCCATCGAGAAACTTCCAGCAACGAGGCCGCAACCGTCGATCCGCCCCGCCACCCCAAACAAACGCACGCAATCGATACGGACGAGAGGCTCCCCGCCTCAACACGAACGGTCCCTTCGAGAATATCTTCCACGGAACTCCCCCGAATCACCCCATCCGCCCGAATGGGAGAAACTGGAGATAGTCTTATGGAACTGCGAGGGTGCTAGATCGTCATTATCAATCTTGCCTCCCTCAGCCTTCAATGATGTCGATGTACTTGTCCTCACGGAAACCTGGACCTCAGTTCCCGACCCGATCGAAGGCTTCTACGTATCCCACTGCCCCGCTAACCGAACAAGCCGATTCGGCGGAGCCAGTGGTGGTGTATCGGTTTACTACAATGAAAAACTGAAACGAATGGACTCAATACTGGTAGAAGACAACTATGTTGTGATCCGGGGCGAGATCATCGATATAGTAGCAATGTACATACGCCCACACCCAGCCGAGAATACAACAGACATGGTCGAGAAACTCGAGCGTTGCCTGAGAGAAGTATACAAAGATCGGAAAACTATACTCATGGGCGATTTCAACTCGAAGCTGAACAAACCCGAAGAAGAGAGAACCTCAGCCTTCCTAGAGACGTTATGGGATTTCGGCCTCTACGTCGTGAATGACCCAGAGATCCCCACTTTCAACGGCCACATGGGGTCCTCAACAATCGACGTCTTCGCAACCAACCTCCCGCCCGAATTGATTGAATTCTGCGGAACCAGTTCACACTTGCGAGAGGCCGACCTCATGTCGACACACTCCCCAATCTCCTTACAATTCCTAAAGCCTAAGGAAACTAGAGAAGCTCCAAAGCAAACACCACCTTCCCGCCAGATCGATCAGAACAAACTCGCGGACTGCCTGGATGCTTTGAAAAACCGATCACAATGGATGGAAGATGCCGACGTCGACACACTGGCAACGTTATCAACAAACCTGCTGAAATATTGCGCCATGGTGGACCTTCGAATGCACGGAACTGAAAAAGATCATGTTGCAAGCTAGGACCCTCCAAGGCCAACACGACTACATGAGACCTCTACTGGCCAGAACAAAGGCCGCATACAGAAGGACACTCAATGAAGCGAAACGAAAGCACTGGGAGGACTTCGAAACCCGAATGATCGTGCAAGCTTCCAAGTTCCCATACACCTGGCTGAAAGTCTCGAAACCAATCTGGCACTCCTGTCCGATAGACCCTGCGAAGCTACGCAGGCATTTCGAGGAGATCCTGGCATCAAAAGACTCGGTGCCGTCAACAATAACTCTCTTCCCCACTGCCTGGTCTGAAACGATACCGAGATGCAGGGAAGACATGGGAAAACCGTTCACAATTACGGAAATCTACGATACAGTGACGTCACTTCCGGCTAACAAGGCATGCGGCGCCGATGAAATTTACAATGAACACATCAAAATGTCCATCGGATTGATTCCCCTGCGGGAGAAATTGTTCAACAAGTGCCCAGAAATCGGAACCATCCCAGCAACGTGGAACAATGGACTTATGATAATCATTCCCAAAGCCAGAGGCAGTCCCACAGATCCGAAATCGTGGCGAGGCATCACGAAAGAGAGCAATATTTTCAAATTGCTATCCAAACTCATCTTGAGACGACTAGTCCCTCTCCTCGAAATGCAAACCTTGATCCCTGATCAGCAACACGGTTTTCGAGAGGGACGTTCAACAATATCGGCATGCGAAACTCTGCTGCGTGACATTCAAAGGGCTCTGAACCACCCACCCCACCAACTGCACGCCATTTTCATCGACTTCAGTTCAGCCTTCGACTCGGGATCGCGGACCATAGCGCTGGAAATGTTGGCCGAAGGCGGCGTCCCCACAAAACTGCTACGCCTCATACAGGCCATTCTCCAGAGGAACAATATCGACATCGACGACGGGGTTACGGTTACGAAGGGACTCAAACAAACAAATGGTTTCGCACAAGGCGAAAACACGAGTCCAACCCTCTTCTCCGTCCTCACCGGGAAACTTCCAAGCATTATAGCTGCAAAACATCCACTGGTGGATTTGATAATATACGCGGATGATATTGTTATGTACGCGATAAGCAACTACCATCTGCAGAACGCGGTGCTCACTCTGTCCCGTTACGCGAAGGAACTCGGACTATCAATCAACGTGAGCAAAACAGAAGCCATAAAATTCCGTAGAGGAGGACGCCTCGCTAACGCCGACCGCCTCTCCCTCCACCGTCACGAGATAAAGTACGTGAACTGTTTCACCTATCTTGGGATCACGCTGACGTCGACAGGCTTCTGCTTCAGCAAACATATCGATGACAGAGTCCGCAAGGCCCTGGTGGCATTCGCATCCATACCATCGCCCCAGAAACTATCCATCGACACTGCCATCGAGCTTTTCCACATGAAATTAGCACCGATCGCGAGCTACGGAATACAACTCACATGGAACCACCTCAGCACTCAAAACTTGAACAAACTAAACTCCCTGAAGGCCGCATATCTTAAGAGAGTCCTAGGTGTACACAGGTGCACGCGAAACAGACTCGTGTACTTGATGAGCGGCTCACCTCTATTTACTTCAGACCTACAAGCCTCGTTCCAACTCACACTCACAGAGGCGGCCCGACACGTCGAAGCGGAATCACAGAGGAAGCGAGAGGAGATCCACCCCGGCTTCGCGACCTCACCCGCGATGACCTCAGACAAATGGAAAAGAGGAAACTGCAAAAACAGGAACACCATCACACGACTCAAAGTCCACGGATTCCATCACCGCTTATGTCTGAACGAAACTTATCATGAAATGTATTTTAACTGTAAATGTAAATTCTGCGGCGCGCACTGTGATCTCTACCACGCAACTGAGTGCGTTAACCGACCGAGTCTCTCCAGCCTGGACCTTGAGCTGTGATCTCCTTTTATTATTTGTTATTATCTATTTTTTAAACAACCGACACATAAGTGTGAATAAACTTGATTGATTGATTATCTCTCAGACTTTAGGGTAATCCTGAACCAGGTCCAAGGAGAAGCCGGAGCGCACCAGCAAGTAGAACAAGCGATGACCGACGGCGATGGTCATGCTGGAGACCCAAGTAACAATCGTAGACACGAACACGCCGAGAGCTCAGAAACAGCTCACCAAGACTCGTGAGTTGCGACGATGGAGTCGCGTCGGGTGGCCCGTCAGAAACAACACCGGGACGACCAACAAACGCGTCACCTGCGACAAGAGAGGGTCAATCAGCAACAGTACAAACCTGGACAGGCACAGAAGCAATCCGCTGTGGTCTGAAACTCATTTGGCAACTCGCCGACACAAGCACATCTCCGCGCGGACAACTGTTTGACCCCTGTCAATGAAAGAGCGCCCACCAGTATCCATATTTCGACTCAATCATCCGGTGGACTCGAGGCAAATCAATTCGGCAACACCCGACATCCGGGTTCCCCACCCAACCCAAGTCCGGGCGTCACAATTCCGCCGTATCCGCGTTGCACCTCGAAGGAAAGACAAACAGCACAAGCAGGGGTATCATATGAAAGCTCTTTATATAGCACAACAAATTTCTCCTCAAGCTGGGCTCTCAAAGTACACGTCAAGCATACGGCAACTCTCTGCTCGGGCAACCGTAATCAGAGCGTCTTGAAAAATCTCGCCGAACACTGCTCGACCGTCTAGGTGAACATGAAACCAGACGACCAGGTGATGATGGGACCCCACGACCTGAAAATGCACGGCCGGAAACGAACAGACTCGCGTGGCCCGCGATGGAACGCGTAACAGACCTTCACACGAGCGTGTGCACCGCCCTGAGGCGCCGCTGGAGCGCCGACTCTTCGCGCGCTTGCGGCAAAGATGCAGCGATTGTGACAGCCCACACTAGCCCTCGCTCATCACTCGGCATCGCACTGAACACGCGGCACCGTAGCACGCAGACCAACAGCACACAGCAGGAGACACACTGCGACAGAATACAGCAGCTCGAGCAGCAAACGGAGCACCTGTAGAATATGTATCAGGCTTCAGACAGAGCTTCAGAACAACAGATCACTCCACTGGACGGGCTACCGCGCAACGTTACGCTCAAAACATCACAACTCTCAACAATCGCAGCCCCAACAACTCAATACGTAAACGACGGTGGATATGGAGGTCGTTATCACACAGCAACGGTGCGTGAAACCAACTGTATTTTAACGTGTGAATGACACAATATTGCTACGCCTCCTAGCAGGGGACCGCCATCGCTCGCTGGGCGCCGGATATCCGAACTGTTCTGACAAAGGTTTGTTTTCCCCAGAAGCAGCTACTCGAGAAATTCGCTGACAGCTTAAGCAATCGCCGAGTGCGCGTAAACCTTCCAAGATGCGGCTTGCGCCAACCCCGACCGCCTCCGGCGCTACCCGGGCTAGCTACCAATGGCCACCGGCAGTTTTCACCGGTTCAGGCACGCAAACAATGGCAGCGGTGGTTCTTCAGACTTTGCTCGAAAGGTATTGCTCGATATTCTCTCAAGGGCTCCCGTGGCGCACCAAGCGACGGCCTGCCCTAAAATCACAGCGTTGCGACTATGGTTGTCTTTCAACCCCAGGATGTGTGGAGCAGCAATGAGTACATGAAGATACGCCGCGATACCGTCCAAGTCCATGTCACTATACGTCCGCTCCCTTCACCTCAGGGATGGCCGCTTCCGATATGAGGCAAGGTCTCCAAGAGGGGGACCTCCATTGGTGGCAGCAACGACAGCGGTACAAGGAGAACAGGAACAAGCCTGTGACCAAAGGAGCTACTGGAAATCCACGTCATGACGTCGACTACTCTGAAACTAACTCGCAGGGTGCTACGCAGGGAGCCACGCTGGTCCCGGCCGCTACGCTCGCGCCTCTGCCGGCGTAGGACTGGTCGTCGGGGCCGCCTCTCCGGGCGCCGCGTCGTCTGCACACACACCCACCATGGCCCGCGCGCGTCTTGTCGTGTCACGCCGAACGCGTGATTCGTACTCCTCGTGATCTGCGGCCTCAGCCGTCATGAAATCGAAGTCGCGGTGACGCTGCTCCTGCTCCCGCCGTTCGCGGTGCGTTTGAATGCGCGACGAGAGGTCTGCACCGACGTAGAACCGATCCAAGCGACGAGTCAGCGCTCGAATGTCGATTTCGGAGCACTGCGGGAAATAACGCTCGGGCTCATGATCCGCCGGGAAGATGATGCCAAGGAGGGCGCCCTCGTTGATCTCAACATTCTGGTACCTGGTCGGCAACGACTTCGCCTTGTCCACGCTGTCCGTGAGACACTTCATATCCTCGACGCTCCATTCTGACCAGTTGACGTCGTCACCCCAAAGGTAACTGAACCGACACGGGTCGAACCGGTCGATCGCCTTCACGTTACCGACCTTGAACGCTTTCTTTCCAACAGTGGCCTCCACCTAGGCCGTTTTCCCGGTACCTGGTTCGCCATAGATCCACAGCGGGACGTTATTCTCGCAGGCGCGCTGCCAGGCGTCGCGCAACCGACTTGCCAGCGGGGTGTCAAAGTCTTCCAGCGTCGAAGAGGGATTCCGAGCCCTCCGCCTTGAAACCGTAGATCGAATGTCCGTGGCTTCCACCTCTATGATTGCCGCCTGCTTCTTCTGGTCAACTGGTGGTGTTGTGGTAGGATGAGCAGACTGATTCACGAGGGAGATGAGCATGAGGAGGCGGTGAGAGAAGGCCCGCGAACCCGGATGTTAGAGGGTGCTACGATGGAGGGATTCAGTATCACGGATGGGGACCAGGACATCACTTGAACCCACATGCCGTCGTTTCATCAATGATCCTCATGATGAGCAGGGCAACAGTACGGTAAACGATGTTTTGAAATAGATGATGAGGTCCTGTACAGGTCATCCGGAAGAAAGCGTGGATCTCTGTCTGACATCGAAAGGTGTCGAATTCCCCGGAGCGTGACAGCTGATTTGCTGAGGGTCTCCCCGGTGCGGCGGATGATCTGGGGTCGGAGCGGGTTCAAATCATTCTGTTTGACGGAACTCTCGAAGAGCTCTCCCGATTAGGCACCCAGATTACGCTGCTGATCTGCTTCCTGATCAATACCTCTCTTCAGGGCTCCCTGTCGCAAAAACAAAGCGATCGAGTCCAGCATCGCCCCCTCCAAGAGACGAGTGTGTGCCTTCTCAGTACCCTGGAACTCCAGTTCAAATACAGGGTTGCGTACGAGACACGATGTCTATGTTTACGAGTAGAGGCGCCGTATTCCCCTCTCCCTCAGATTCGTCTTCCTAGCGCCTTCTTGAATCCTAACAATTGACGCTAACCGGCCTATACCCTTCGGATATAGGAACTTTGCCCGCAGTGTTTACTATATAAACGCATTTTCAGAGAGAGCGGCCTCCGCCAGCTTGGCGGTCTGCTACTGGCACGGTGAGAGCTGTTGCTGGGAGACCGCGACAACAGCGGGGAGCCTAGCGGAGCTACCGAGCATTTCAAGCACGATCCAGGCGCGAAACACAATTGAGAATTCGTGTACTTTCACAAGGGATGAGGGTTGGTAATGAGAAGGTTCGGCTCTAGATTTCAGAGGAAGAAGATGATTAGGGGTCGGTAGGCAGTGTATGACACGCATTTTCGAATTCCGGGAGAGTTCATCCAAGACACTTTCCGTCCAGGAAGCGAACGTTTCCGAGGGAGACGCGAAAAACCGACTGAGTCACTACTCTGCACATGGCGCATCCGCTTCAGTGCCGAGGAGGCCTCACGGCCACGGAGTTCTTCGGTCTTCAGCCGCCGAAGACCAGAGGTTCCGTGGAGTCTCATCCCACTGTGTCCTGTCCGAGATGAGAATCACTCAATGCCTCTCGCTGTGGACTTCATCTCCTTGTATTGAGCCTGGCTCAATGTTCTGCCGTTCACCTTGCGTATCGACTCCTCGCCATCTGAGCTGACATTGTTGACGATGGATCATGTGTAAACCATGGAATCTTTGGAAATTTCATCATTCCCCGGCGAACCATCCCAGCTCTCCTCGCTGTTCCGCGCCTGGATCTTGCTTGAAATGCTCGGTAGCTCCGCTAGGCTCCCCGCTGTCGTCGCGGTCTCCCAGCAACAGCTCTCAGCGTTCCCGTAGCAGAACGCCAAGCTGGCGGAGGCCGCTCTCTCTGAAAATGCGTTCATATAGTAAACACTGCGGGCAAAGTTCCTATACCCATACCCTTCGGCTTGGCTGTAGGCCAAAGTGTGGTAAACGGCCAATGGGTCGCAAACAGTGTAGCAGAACGTCTATATTTTCGAGGGAGAGGAGGAGCCGACACCCACGGCAGTCGAAGAGGGACCGCGCCCGATTCAAATAACCGAGGGCTCATTGGGGATATCGGCCGGTCCAAGAAGACCGGTTGGAGCGGTCTGCGTCATTCTACATCACAACATTGCCGCCGGCCATGTATTTTAGAGGGAGAGGGCGAGAGTGTTGGCGGGCCAATGGCAGAGACGAGCCGCGTCGGTCCGGAGACCCGAGGGTGCTTGATTGGCAGGCTTCCGTGAGTGATCGTTTCAACAAAGGGAAAACAACGGGTTGGCTGGAGTTTTCAGTGAAGGCCCTGCATCCTCGACGAGGAAGAGGTCCTTCTTTTCTGAACTGACTGGATCTGCCGATCGATGTGTTTATGTTCTTTCGAGGGAGAGATGATTCGAATTTGGAGGCGCGCGGAGGGAATATTCGATCGAGAAATTTGGTGGGAATCGATTTCATTCCTGCGAGATATTCGGCAAGGCTGGCTTCCTGCTCAAACTCGCGACTGATTCCTCAGAGCCTCCAAGAAGTGCTCAATCTCCACATATCGAGTCTTGTCGTTTATGCAAGAGAGCCTGTCGAGGTGAGGAGGCGACCCTCAGATGTTCTTATTGCTATCGCCTCGGCCAGTGCCGAAGAACGTGATTCCGCTAAGCAATCGGAGTCAGTGGGATAAAAGCCCCGGATTCGAATTCCTGCCATCCCAAGGGCTGATTCTCGAAAGCGAAATCGTTAGGACAGGGAAGTTCTTGTTCTCCACGTAGCACCCTGTAAGATTCGAATTGGCGCGGCTGCTCTCCGCAATCGGCCTTCCGACACTCCCGCCCTCTCCCTCCAAAAAACATGGCCGCCAGCGATGCTGTGATGTAGAATGTCGTAGACCCGGTTGGAGTAGGATCGTCGCATACGTTATGTCCTAGGTGCTGGTTTCATATGACCGATTTCAGCCCGAATCAGAGTCTCTTTTCTGAGACCGATCGCTGAATGTACAACCGAGAATTTGGTGCTCAGCCATTCAACGGATGAACCATGTCGGTTTTGTTTCCCCAAGGTTAGAGGTCTTCGATCGGAATATCTACGCGCATGCCCCATGTTGAGATGCAACACGCGAAAGCGGATGCATCCGAATCTAGATTCAGCAGACTCGGTTCGTACTAGAACCCACGCCACTTAAGGCGCCAAAGTTATCAATCCTTTCATCAGAAAACCTTAGAACCCCGGCTTAGTGCCGTAATTACTAACACCCTCGAAGTACTCCCCGAAGACTCAACTCAACAACTCTCACTCTCCCAATCACATCCCATATAACCATACTCAACACCCGAATAAACTACTGTTCATCTATACGCCGTACTGTCCTCTCCTTGCTACCGTATCAGTGTCCGCGAGGTGAATCTGCCTGTGCACGGAGCCCTCTAGCTAGTGTGCCACTGAAGACGAATTTCCTCTCTAACACCCCATCTTCCGGCTTATTAGCGATAGCATCGACTTGGGAAATCCACGAAGATGAGAACAGGGTGGGGTTGCAGTGAGTTCCAACTCGTCGGAAACGACGCTCTGAGAGCCAGGGTTGAGCAGAAATAGGCTGTCTCCGCCTTCCTCGGAAACTTCCCAAGCGATTGTCCACAGAGGAGAATCTCGGTTCAAAAGGCACAGCCGGAAGTAAGCCCGTGTAGGAGTGTCCTACATGATTGTGATGATCCGAAAATCATCACATTCTCATCTTCGTGGATTTCCCAAGTCGATGCTATCGCTAACAAGCCGGAAGATGGGGCATGCGCTTAGATATTCCAATCGAAGACCTCTCACCTTGGGGAAACAAAACCGACATGGTTCATCCGTTGAATGACTGAGCACCGAATTCTTGGTTGTACATTCAGCGGTCGGTCTCGGAAATCGGGTGCTCAGCCTACCACGCTCTCTGTTGATGTTTTGATTCGCCAGGCGAATCGGTTCTTTTCCATTAGGAGTCAGCGCTAAGCGAAACACTCCGTCAGCATGGCGGAAGGCGAGCTGAGGAGAGAGGAGAAAGGCCGCGAGGATTCGAACGGGCGAGCGAGCTGGTCGACAGCAAGAGGACCTGAAGTAGTGTGCGGGAAAGTTTGGGTTGGGGCCCTGGCGAGCGAGCAGACTGACAGCAAGTGGCCTGACGGCAATGCGGGGGATTGGGTAAGGTTAGGTTAGGGCCCTGGCGAGCGAGCGAAGCGATGCGAGTAGATCGACAGCAAGTGTGTCCGAAGCAGTGGGGGGGATTGGGTGAGGTGAGGTTCGTTCGAGGCTCTGCTTGCCGCCATCGCTTCCTTGCATCCTCCTCACCCGCCCTCCTCTCCCACCTGCTAAGTAACCGGTACGGCGTTTTGGCGCTCGTCAAGTCAACGAAGGTTATGATCGCGCAGGGCGATTTCCCTATCTTCATCAATGGTCATGCTCTCAACCATTCCAAGTGCAGCGCTATTCACAATAAAGTAATCTATACATGACCGACCTCTAGTGCATTTTCCTTCGCATAGGTCCGAGAGATTCAGTATCGTGAGCGCGTTATCGCGACAGAATGTTTCCAAGAGCAGTCCTCTCCTGTCGCTCGTTCCATCAAGTTCAGCCAGATGTGCATTGGCGTCCCCTCCTAGTACGATGCAGTCTGTTGCACAGCACTCAGTTTTATTAAACATGGTGAGCGACCTTAAGATTGATGTGTTCTCTCTGACGGTCCCATGCTTCATGTAGAAGGATATGAATACCCATCTTTTTCCCCCGAGCCATATTTTTTGCGTCACGTAGTCATCACCCTTCGACATCGATTCGGAGTCGAAGGTATTCCTGAACAGTATTGCTACTCCACCATTTAATTTACTTCGAGAGGATCCTCGGCGGTTGCAGTTTACTGCACAGTAGCCGTCAATGTTAGGAACTCCCTCCTCATTCATGAGTCTTGTCTCGCTGAGCAGCGAGACGTTCACATCACGTTCATGAAGAATATCACTATCTATTGAAGCTCATTCGGCTATACTAGATTTAGTACCATTGATATTAAGGGATGATATACAGTTCTTGTTTACAGTACAGAATTTATTGACAGTTCTTGTTCCACATGTACGTCGGTTTCCACGGAACCGCTGTCGTCTTGATGAATGGCCCGGGCAACTCACGTTGAAGCCTCCGCTTTGCTTGGTTGGAGCCTTCACTCGGCGTAGTCGAAGTCGAGGGCCCGCCATCACTCGGTTTTGTCGGTGTGTCGATCACCCGAGATCGGGGGCGCTTCTCAGCCGCGCTCGGTTCCAGATGCCCGCGGGGTCCCTGTGTTGGTATGATCCCTGGACGTGTTTGGCTCGGCTTGTGCGGGGGACCTCTGTTGGCCCCGATTACCGTGGGGTTTCCTGAATGGCTCCGATGTTTTGGTGCCTTTCCACCCACTAGCCGCACCCTGCGGATTTCGTTGCGGATCAACTTGTGAGCTTCGTTTGTCGGCTCTGTCTTGTCCCGTCGGGTTCCGAGTATCACCGGTATCACTAGGCCCGGCCATTTCATCCTCCTTGTTCGAATCTACGCAGGCCAGATTCGTGTTCTGTGCCTGGCGTATCGCCTGTTCAAGGATGCGCTTCCTTTTCAGGAGCTCTCTCCGCCTGACACACCTTTTCTCTTCCTGCTGCTTGCTCTCCTTTTCGAACAGCGCCCTGTAAGTTTCCAACTGAGGAAGCGTTTCGGAGTTCATTCCGAGCTTCGTCATGATGGAGCTCTTGAGCCAGTCGAAGAGGATTTTGAGTCCAGCTTCGGAGTAGGCGGCGATATTAACGTCACCCTGGACACAATTCTTATTCGCCAAAATCATTCTTAAGAACTTCTAGCTGTCTCAGCGATTTGACTTCCGCAGGTTCAGTGATCAACCTGTTGATCTGCCTGAAGTGGTGCCTATCGGCTAGTTCGATCGTGGTGCACCACGTCCCCGAGAGTATGTTAGCCTCCTGGGCTTTCAGCTCGGCTAGTGGTTCAACGATTGTATTCGCCACGTCGGGAGTCGCATTATTGAGGTGCTTTTCAATATCACCGGCTCCTATATGCACAAATACATGAGATTTGTGGTCGGGGAAGTCGATACAGAACTGTCTCGCACTGCTGACCACGTCAGCGACGAGCATTTCCTGCTTTACTTCGAACTCGCCGGCTACATAGTCCCCCGCAGGGTTTCTGTACAGGTCAAGCTCTGGCTGCGAGGCTGCAGAATACCGTAGCTTTCTGCAAGCTCGATCCGTGAATACTAGCGCGCATACTTTGGATAGTCTGTGTCCACGTGCCTCAAGCACTTCATCTCGTGCGATCTCAGAAATCGCATCTGTCATTCCCTGCGCTGCGGTTTTGACAGAAAGCTCGGCAATTTTCTTTTTGTCGAGTTCGAATTGTGCTTTGAGGTTGGCAGCCTGTTCCTCATGAGCCTGGAGTTTCAACTCAAGATCCGCGACCCTTGACTGTGCTTCGTCTAGGTCCGTTCTGAGTTGGACATTATCCACTGCCTCTTCATTGGCCGTCGTGAAGGCCGCCAGGTATTTGTCTTCCCAGGCCTCAAGCTTAACATTCAGGTTGCCAATGACGCAACACTGTCCCACTTCTGCCGCCAGGGCTGTGGCGATTACAGTGCATTTGTCACAGGCATGAATGCCTGAAGCGTAAGCCTGATCTGACAAGCCTGTGTCGTCTGACATACCCAGACGGTGGATGTTCGTGTGCTTGCGAACTCTTCCCACAGACACTATTCACAGTTTTACACGTCACAAGGTGCTTTTTGAGCCCGGTAAAACCAGAAATATTCACTTTTTTGTTCACGAACAAAAACGTGGCCGCCTCCTGGTACCACACGTGGTACCTTCTTACTCTTGTAGCGGGAGCGTACCTCGGTCGAGGTCGATTTCCGCGATCTCTCGAGCTGGAACGCGAGCGGAGGAACTGGATTTCACCGCTGGAGTTGTCTCGATGCATCGATGGTTTTGCAATCCGGTTCAGTCCGGCCACTTCAGAGGTAGGCTGGTCCTTTGCGGCGTTTGATACTGGCAGGGTCCGATCTAGCCACGCTAGATGATTGCGAAGCCCACTGACGGCGGTCGGTTTCACCGTTGCGATGAGCGTACGGATGTCCTCGGGCGGAAGCGTTTGAATGCACTTCTCGATGATCGCAGCTTCGAACCTGGCAGAATCAACTTCTTCGCAGAGCTGTATCACGTAATCGATGTGCGGCACGTACCTCGCCCCGCTTACCTTCACAAGTGACTCCAGTTTTCGGGTCGCGTTGTGTCGTTTCCGCTGCCGGATCGATGAACCTAGCTTCGAAGACATGCCTGAAACACTGCCACGCGTCCACCTGTGGCTTGCGTCTTTCAAACTTCTTCAGGGCTTGGTCTGGCGCACCGCACGTGTCGCGCGTTCCTTTGAAGATTTTGCCGGTGACTCGAACATTGGCATCTTCTACGGGCCTCGAACCGCTTACTCCACCACTTGTAAGACTACGCCTGGGGGATGCTTCTTACAGCTCTCTTTATTTCACTGCTGTGTAACACTTTTGCGACCAGTTCAAGACTCGTTCGAAAGCAGAGTGTCTCTCTGTTCTCTCTCTATCACCGACTTCCGATATCGCCCTCGCACCATCTTCTCTGAGTTGGCCGGGGCGCCCCGGGGCGTCTTTCCGCCCTGACCTTTGCTCATAGTCCTCCGTGAACTCGAGCAGAATCGACAAACATTTCCAGAAGCTGAATCAAAGAACTCGAGTCCGTGCTGGATTATGAAACAGATTTCGAGCAGAAAACTCAATTCATAACGCGTAAGCCCACGAACCGATAAATTCAGTCGTAGACTGAAGTGGGACCGAAAATCGAGCTTCTTGTCCTGAAACGAGAAACTGACTGAACTTGATTTTCGGGCGCGAAAAAAAGCAGTCACAGCGACCCAGCCATGAACTTCATTGTAGGGTAGTTCGGATCAATCTAAGAACATTCTGGGAATCACTGATCTATAGTGTAGCGCCAGGGCACCACATGTATGCAGGAGTTTGGGTAGAATGAAAAGCCAACATAGCGGCAGAAGAATGTGACAAATGTACTCTGAAAAGCAGAAATAAGAGGTTGGGTCGCTCTTTGACGCGAGGTGGTGCGGTTGGCTGCTTCGCAGCGTAGCATGCGTGCACGTTGCACAACTAGTCTCCTACCCCTCCCAGGCGAACAGGAGAGGCTCGCCGGGGCGACCCAAAGAGTGGTGGACTCGGCGACTTTTCCCGATGACGTGTGAGGGGCTGAGTCTGTTAAGGCCAGACATCCGACAACCCGGGGTCCAGGCGGGAGTCAGAGTCGATCGAGCACGCCAGCGTCATGGAAAGGGCGGCAAGATCTCATTCCTCGTTGGTTCACAGAAGTCCTTGCCCAACGAGCTCATGCGAGGATATTCTAGAGCGGACGTCCGAGATCGACTGCGATCAACGAGGCTCCGGAGGTGGAATAACGCATTCGTTCCACACCTGGACTCAGCGTCGATAGACCCAACTGAGAAGTTCGAGCTGATGTTGAGAACCTGTGCAAGACGAACAGCGGAATGCCCAGGAGGCAGGGACATCACCGCAAAGATTCACGAGGACGCGATAAATTCTCTGAGAGGAAAGAGCACGAGGAAGGGAGAGAGTCGAGGTTGGAGGCGCTGGTAGCTTTTTTGTCCAAGGAGGAAAAAAAAAGTCTAGCGGGTGAAGCTATCGTTGAGAGGCATTAGGGAAGCGGCAAGTTCTTCAAAGGGCGTGAAACGGAATCGTTTCAGCAGCGCCTCGAACGGCAATCCCTTCCATCGGGCGGAAAACAGTCGATTCAGTCTTGCCGGTGCAACTGGGGCTGTGAGCCCCGAGCACCCAACACTCGGTCGCAGTTCACGCCACGAGTCACTTCGCAGATCAGGCCTGCATTTTCTGCTCCGAACAGCTAATAGTAATGAGCAAGGGAAGCCTAGTCACAGTAGGAGCGTAGACAATGAGAGACGACGAAGAACGCCTACTGCAAGTGCCTGAACCGTGATCACAGAGTTGATGAGTGTAAAGCAAAACCATGTGCGAAATGCAAGGTTGGACATCACGAGCTGCTGCGCTTGAAATCGCACGCAGGGGTTGCGGCGTCGGCATCGGTAAAGACTGAAGACGTGGGGCGGGCTAGCTTGAATCCCATAAGGATAACAAATCCATCGGAGAGGCGGCTCCGCACGGGGTGTGTAGAAGTGATGAGCGACCAGTGCGAATCAGTAGGCAGGATCGTTCTGGACACGGGGTAGCGAGAACGCTCATTTCGAATCGGTCCGCGGACGCAAACAAGGCCAAAACGGTGGGCACCAATAACTTCTCTTACAGACGGGTTCGTCGACCGCTGCTTTATGAATTGATGATAAACGATGCCACCGCTCAGACGCTCAGGGAGGAGGGAATCAGTAAAAACTTCGCGGAGAAGACCGCAGGTCAGGTCGCGCACAAAGGATGTAAGGGAAGAGTGGTGTAGATCACGGTGAAGAGTCGGTTGTCGGATAATCATTCGGTCGTGCACGCCGCTGCGTTACCAAGTGTGGTAGAAGGCTGTTTGCCAGAGGCAGGTTGTGTAGGGGAGAAGAGTCCGATAGCTGGCAGTAACGAGGAACACAGGGTCTAGCGAGATCAGAATTCTCATAGGGGTCGACTACTTGTACTAAGCGGTTTCGTTTGCGGCTACGACCCGCGTGAAGTACGAACCGGATGACAACCCGTTTGTTTGGGACGTAGAAGTAATGTGCTTTGAACCAGAGGAATGATGAAGCACCGGATGGAAAAATTTGGCGGTTTTTGAAGTCAACCACGACGAGAGATCCAGACGGGCGTTCCGTCATCCTGTTTGCCGTTCAAACCAAACGATCAGAATTCGGGAGACAACCGGGGTGTCATGGATTGGCGCCTGAGGAGTTTCCTCGCCCAATCGAGGAAGAATCCGCATCTCCTGGAAGCAGTCGATGCGGAGGTGCAGGACTTGCTCGAGCAGGAGTTCATTGAGCTCCCGGAGCCTCCAAGGCCCGGAGACCAGTCTCATTCTTCGCCGCTGCTCGCAGTTATCGCGTTTCGCAAGGAACAGTATGTAGCGTCGTAGGCTACAACCACGTCGGAGGTGAAAGTCAAGATGATGGACGACGTCAATGCGTGGTTACGGAATGCGGCAGGCCTGAATGACGCGTTGTTCCAGGGCGATAACCTGCTTGGAAGTTGACTTCGGTGCTTTTACAGTTTCAACGGGTATTTGCTGTTCAAGATCACGCCCGAGCACGGGAAGTTTCCCAGATTACTGTGGCCGTCGGGGATCAGGCGGAATCCGAGAATCAAGTTCCGGGAGTACGATTGTGCCGTTTGTCGTTTGGTTTGATCTCGGCACCGTTTCGGCATTGCGCGGGCATCATGTTGCATCTAGATCATGAAATCGTGGGGATACCGTAGCATCGAATGCTCTTGGAGTTCGGAAAAAATGTTTCCATGTCGACGACTTGCTCTCCGGCGCGGATAATATCAGGGAGGGAGGAGAAGAAATTTCAGTTCCGAACGAATATTTGGGAGCAGGTTGTTTTCCCCGAGAGAAGTGGTCAACAAACTCGGCGGAACTGGGCAGAGTCATGGGACCGGAGTACCCCGACCCGACAGTCACTTTCCAAGATGAAACTATCAAGTTTTTGGCCGTCCAGTGGAATGAAAAAGCGGGTTCGCTGCATATAGACGCTACCGAGACGATCGAGTTTTTCAACGCTAGCTCCCCGTCGAAGGGAGCCCTGTTGATGGGAGCCAGCCAGGTTTTCGATCCCATTGGCGTGGTCGCGTCTATAATGCTGAGGCTCGAAAGGCTGCTCCGGTAACATTGGCGAAAGCAAGTTAGATTGGGATGCACCGCTAGGCGAGGCGAATGAGAATGATCATTGCGAATCACGGGAAGTCTGATCTGCGTAAAATAAGTCGAAGTTGAGCGGAACTCCTGTGGGGCGGTTGGGCGTCGACGCGCCGATGCGCGAGAATTGGTTATGCTCTGCGATGCCAGTTTATTGGGTTAGGGCTGTGTCGCCTATGCGAGAGATATCAGAGACCCGGGGAACGTGGAGGTGATTCATCATGGCTAAGGCTGTGAATTTGTCATGGTGGTTTCCGCGAAAATTCACGGCGAAGTCGAGGCGTTTTTCTCGGCGGATCACGGATAACGTGAACCTCTCCTCAAACAAATGAAGTCGTTAATACTTCTATCTTCCTGCGACAAAGATCTCGGGGGAGGGAGCACGTCTCAGTCAGATTCCATATAAGCTTCACTTCTGACGAAAGTATCTGGTGAAATCGATATGCTCATTATTATCAGACTTTTCCTACCGCCTGGTATAGCAAGCCGTACATGGAGAGCCGTACATGCTCTCTTTGATGGAGCGGCGATCGTCCCGGAGCACATCTAAATACTGACTGAAGGAAAGCTCTGCCGAATATTGACAAGTGGGCTCAAACAGATGAGCGCGATTTTCGCAAGCGCCGGGAAGCCGCGGGTCGATACGGAGCGAACGGAGCGGAAATGAGCAAACCCACTTCAAAGGGTCGCTTCGAGCTAAAAAGTCTGTTGTATCGTTGCTTCGAGAATCGCGAAGGAAACAGTCGATGCCCTGAATGAGCCTTTTGTGTCGTTGAATTCCTTGTGCGACCACGCGTGTGTTGGCTAGGATCAGGGATCGACCGCATCGGTGAGACGTTTCGTGGAGAATGGTATAAGAGAGATCCAAAACAATTCGGAGACCCGACAGTGGAGATATATCAGAACGGCGGACAACCCGGCCGATCTCGTCCAAAGATTCTCACCTCCCGATACAACGGAGCTTCGAAAGTCTTGAGTGTCAGGGCCGAGCCGGTTGAGCACGATTAGGTGTCGCTCGAGACCCAAAAATCTCGGAGACTTCAAGTGTGATGTGAAAACCAAGCGATTCCCCCAGGAGGGGACGACGCTGTGGCAGCGTATACTCGTTGGACACACGAGCAGTTGTGTCGGCGCTCCGACGCGGTGCAGGGCATTCCGCAGCGGCTGAGGAGAAGGTTTCTCGTTTGCGATCATGTCGCGCCGCAAGCAGAGCAGTTTCGGCGTGTCGAATGTGCGATCGTTCCGAGGCTAGACCTGCGGCGGAAGAGATGCCCGGCTTGCCTGGCTTGAGTGGCCACGACACCGGCTTTCCACACGACAGGCGTTGAAGGGGAAGGACCAATTTCCCATTTTTTCGCTCCCGCAGTTCCTTTTGTGAACCATTGGATCCGCGTGAAATCCGCTCGAGGAGCAGCTCGTCCCAGGGCCAGATAACCTTTCAGAGCCACAGACTCATGGACTCGAATCAGAAAATCCCATTTTCTCAGCAGCTCCGATTTTTGGAGCCCTACCCTCAGGGACATTCCCCGGCGTCTCCAACGTCTAGCGTCTGCATAGGGTCTACCCACTGTGAGTTGTCCATCCAAGAGAATAGAATTAGTGGAGAATATATCCGAATATAACGAATTCTGATGGCGATGCGCCGTTTTTACAAGAGAAAACCTACGGTTGAACCTCTATACTCGGATAACGCCGCTGCGTTCAGACAGGTGGCGAAGGAAGTGGAGGCCATGATGGACTTTCCGAGAGCGGCGTAAATTCAGAGTTTTCTCGCTGAACACGCGCTGGGCTGTTTCTGCTCGACTGAAAGAGCGGCGCTGAGGAATGGCTCCACGGAAAGATTGATAGGAGTGGCGCGAAATTACATGTATTCAATAAATTCTTCCGTATTCCGGTTCGGTGAGAAATAACAGCTGAGGAGGCGTGTGTTGCTCTCGGCGAGGGCCACCTCGGTGATACCCCAGCTATCTTCCGTTCCTTGATACTTTCCTTACAGTCACGGGTGATCCACATGGCAGTATCCCCTGATTCTTCAGAAATCCATCCCTGGTCTCTCCCAAATTTTCTGTTGGATATTTTTCTATTAACTTCGCTCAGTATACATACGCTGATATCTTCCTTGTTGACTCTGTCTTCCAGGAGAGCGTGTGCTGCTCTAGATCTGTTGAGGTTGATCTGTACTATCTTCATGTTCATTGTAGGTTTCCTGACGGGACCCTCTTCCCGTTCTGCATTGTGATCCATCCTTCAGACTCCTTTGTTCTGTTTCCTATGGTCTTCTCTTGCATCTCGGCTTCTGTGGGTTTTCCGATTGCTGGTCCGCGGTTCTCGACATTCTCAGTTCGCTGTCCACTCCTTCGCGACCGGTCTCGCATCGTCTGGATGATCAGTCGATATTTCGGGCACAGTGATGAGTATGCCGAATGTCCGCTTGCTCCACAGCTTGTACAGAAAGCTTCCGCTGATTCACAATTCTCGCCGATGTGGCCGTTGCCTCCGCATCGGTAGCACTTCCTCTCTCTTGTTTCTTTTACTGAGCAAGTGTTGGATTTGTGGCCCACGCCCTGACACCTGTAGCAGATAGGAACATCGTACCATTCTTTTACGCTGCAGAGTTGCCACCCGATCTTGATCTTTCCTATCTTAAGCATCCTTTCAGCGTCGGATTTGGATAGTCGGACCAAGGCTGTTCTTTCCCCTGATTTCGTTTCTCTTATCTGTTCCACTCCAATGTATCCTTCCTGCTGCCTTCCTAATGCGTTTCTGAGTTCTCTATCGATCTCCAACTCATCAGTGACCATGTCCATGCGAGACACAATGATGGTGGAGTTCAGTTGGGGCCCTCGCGTTTTCGCGCTCAGTTTTAGCTCATCAGGCTTTTTCAAGTCTGGAGGGGTGATTCCGAGACCAATCTGACCATTACTTTCCAAGTCTCGAGGGTTGTTCCCGAGACCAATCTCACCATACTCTTCTGAGTCTGGAGGGGTGATTCCGGGATCAATCTGAACATACTTTTTCAAGTCTGGAGGCGTGATTCCGAGACCAATCTGACCATTACTTTCCAAGTTTGCAGGGTTGATTCCCGGACCAATCTGACCATACTTTTCCAAGTCTGGAGGGGTGATTCCGAGACCACTCTGACCATTACTTTCCAAGTCTCGAGGGGTGATCCCGAGACCAATCTCACCATACTCTTCTGAGTCTGGAGGGGTGATTCCGGGATCAATCTGAACATACTTTTTCAAGTCTGGAGGCGTGATTCCGAGACCAATCTGACAATCACTTTCCAAGTTTGGAGGGGTGATTCCCGGACCAATCTGACCATACTTTTCCAAGTCTGGATGGGTGATTCCAAGCCCAGTCTGACCATTATTTTCCAAGTTTGGAGGGGTGATTCCGAGACCAATCTGGCCATACTTTTCCAAGTCTGGAGGCGTGATTCCGAGACCAATCTGACCATACTTTTCCAAGTCTGGAGGGGTGATTCCGAGACCAATCTGACCATTAGTTTCCAGGTCTGTAGGAGTGATCCCGAGGACAATCTGACAATACTTTCCCGAGTTCGGAGGGGTGATTCCGAGACCAATCTGGCCATACTTTTCCAAGTCTGGAGGGGTGATTCCGAGACCAATCTGACCATACTCTCCCAAGTCTCGAGGGGTGATTCCGAGGCCAATCTGACAATGCTTTTTCAAGTCTGAAGGGGTGATTCCGAGACCAATCTGACCATTACTTTCCAAGTCTCGAGGGTTGATCCCGAGACCAATCTCACCATACTCTTCTGAGTCTGGAGGGGTGATTCCGGGATCAATCTGAACATACTTTTTCAAGTCTGGAGGCGTGATTCCGAGACCAATCTGACCATTACTTTCCAAGTTTGCAGGGTTGATTCCCGGACCAATCTGACCATACTTTTCCAAGTCTGGAGGGGTGATTCCGAGACCACTCTGACCATTACTTTCCAAGTCTCGAGGGGTGATCCCGAGACCAATCTCACCATACTCTTCTGAGTCTGGAGGAGTGATTCCGGGATCAATCTGAACATACTTTTTCAAGTCTGGAGGCGTGATTCCGAGACCAATCTGACCATCACTTCCCAAGTTTGGAGGGGTGATTCCCGGACCAATCTGACCATACTTTTCCAAGTCTGGATGGGTGATTCCAAGCCCAATCTGACCATTATTTTCCAAGTTTGGAGGGGTGATCCCGAGACCAATCTGGCCATACTTTTCCAAGTCTGGAGGCGTGATTCCGAGACCAATCTGACCATTACTTTCCAAGTCTCGAGGGTTGATCCCGAGACCAATCTCACCATACTCTTCTGAGTCTGGAGGGGTGATTCCGGGATCAATCTGAACATACTTTTTCAAGTCTGGAGGCGTGATTCCGAGACCAATCTGACCATTACTTTCCAAGTTTGCAGGGTTGATTCCCGGACCAATCTGACCATACTTTTCCAAGTCTGGAGGGGTGATTCCGAGACCACTCTGACCATTACTTTCCAAGTCTCGAGGGGTGATCCCGAGACCAATCTCACCATACTCTTCTGAGTCTGGAGGAGTGATTCCGGGATCAATCTGAACATACTTTTTCAAGTCTGGAGGCGTGATTCCGAGACCAATCTGACCATCACTTCCCAAGTTTGGAGGGGTGATTCCCGGACCAATCTGACCATACTTTTCCAAGTCTGGATGGGTGATTCCAAGCCCAATCTGACCATTATTTTCCAAGTTTGGAGGGGTGATCCCGAGACCAATCTGGCCATACTTTTCCAAGTCTGGAGGCGTGATTCCGAGACCAATCTGACCATTACTTTCCAAGTCTCGAGGGGTGATCCCGAGACCAATCTGACCATTAGTTTCCAGGTCTGTAGGAGTGATCCCGAGACCAATCTGGCAATACTTTTCCGAGTTTGGAGGGGTGATTCCGAGACCAATCTGGCCATACTTTTCCAAGTCTGGAGGGGTGCTTCCGAGACCAATCTGACCATATGTTCCCAAGTCTCGAGGGGTGATTCCGAGGCCAATCTGACCATGCTTTTTCAAGTCTGGAGGGGTGATTCCGAGACCAATCTGACCATTTCTTTCCAAGTCTCGAGGGGTGATCCCGAGACCAATCTCACCATACTCTTTTGAGTCTTTTTTTTTTCTGGTGGGAGGGAAATCCCTTCGGATACAAGAGATGGGACTTACGTCCGTTACCCTAGTTATGAGGTGTGTCCTCTAAAACCCCTCCCTCCGCCCTTTTGGTGACTGGGCACTCAAGGCAAGCCCTGTATTGTATTACTTCCGGGTCACCAAGGGCCGTCCGCTTCGTCAGTCAACTCTCGTCTCCCTTTTGTTATCTATTCTCCGTTCTGTCTTGCGGCTAGGGTTCCCTACGGGACCTCAGGCGCAGGCATAATTTGCCCGTTTAGTTCTGCGTTTCTTCGCATGAGCATGTTCTCTTTTTTTTTGAGTGTACATCCTATTTTGCATGAGATTAAATTCCACTTACCTTCATTTTGCAGCATCTTCTGGACCAGTTCTGGGACCGTGCCTCCTTCTAAGCCTCGTCTTGGCTGAGACAGCGCTTCGCAAGTGAAGACCGGATGATCCACATCCACTCTTTTGAGTCTGGAGGGGTGATTCCGGGATCAATCTGACCATACTTTTTCAAGTCTGGAGGCGTGATTCCGAGACCAATCTGACCATTAGTTTCCAGGTCTGTGGGAGTGATCCCGAGACCAATCTGACAATACTTTTCCGAGTTCGGAGGGGTGATTCCGAGACCAATCTGGCCATACTTTTCCCAGCCTGGAGGGGTGATTCCGAAACCAATCTGACCATACTTTCCCAAGTCTCGAGCGGTGATTCCGAGGCCAATCTGACCATGCTTTTTCGAGTCTTTTTTTTTTTTCTTCCTGGCGGGAGGGGAAATCCCTTCGGATACAAGAGATGGGACTTACGTCCGTTACCCTAGTTATGAGGTGTGTCCTCTAAAACCCCTCCCTCCGCCCTTTTGGTGACTGGGCACTCAAGGCAAGCCCTGTATTGTATTACTTCCGGGTCACCGAGGGCCGTCCGCTTCGTCAGTCAGCTCTCGTCTCCCTTTTGTTATCTATTCTCCGTTGTGTCTTGCGGCTAGGGTTCCCTACGGGACCTCAGGCGCAGGCATAATTTGCCTGTTTAGTTCTGCGTTTCTTCGCATGAGCATGTTCTCCTTTTTTTTGAGCATACATCCTATTTTGCGTGAGATTAAATTCCACTTACCTTCATTTTGCAGCATCTTCTGGACCAGTTATGGGACCGTGCCTCCTCCTAAGCCTCGTCTTGGCTGAGACAGCGCTTCGCAAGTGAAGACCGTATGATCCACATCGTCTTCTGCCCCTGAATCGCAAAGGATGCACAGTGGGCTAGGAGCTTTCTTGAAGCGATGAAGGTGTCACGAAAGGTGGTCGGACCCCAGAGTCTCGACTCGTTCGTGGGAGCGATTTTTGTAGTTCGGCCGTAGGCCACAGCGGGGCGCCACAAGCGCACCTGGTGGAAACACAAAATCGCTCCATTTTGCCTAGAATTCCTGGAGTGTAGCGCCAGGGCGCTACCTGCATCTTTGTATCTAGGTAAAGGGCCCGTTGGCAGTACGCTTAATCGATATGTGGATGCCAAATAAAATGGTCAAGTCGCTCCCAGGGTGCACGGCGGATAGCTGCGTTGCAGCGCCACAGGGTGGAACGTTGCACGTCCAGTATCATACTCGCCGTTCGAGTTAACGGAACGAGAGAGCCAGCGCTCTCAACGAAGTGCAAATTCCAGGTTGGAGCCGGTAGGGTTTAGCATCAGTGGTGTCAGAAGTTTAAAAAGAAATCC
Source organism: Phytoseiulus persimilis (assembly GCA_037576195.1). Classification (NCBI taxonomy): domain Eukaryota; kingdom Metazoa; phylum Arthropoda; class Arachnida; order Mesostigmata; family Phytoseiidae; genus Phytoseiulus; species Phytoseiulus persimilis. The sequence continues at coordinate 24,354,903 of CM075103.1, read as the reverse complement.
ACGCAAGAGCCAACGCTCGAGCAAGGTCGGACAAGGTCACGCGTGAAGGAGAAGATTTCTGAGTGACGCTAGTGGAAATATCGTGGCAGGATGCCAACTGAAGACAAAGCGGACGTCGAGCTGTCGGGACGAGAGACCGCAGGTGGAAGTTTAGATGGCCTGAAGCGGGAGCTTTCGTTGGCGAGAGCCCTAGTTACCCGGTCGGTTACGCGAACAAAGAACGTGATCGAACAGGGTCCCGGTGAAAAAGCAGCAGCAAATGCTAAGGAAGCAGCCAATCTGCTTAGCGAGCAGGAAAAGCGGCTGACCAAAGCGACGCAGCGGGTCGTGAACTCGAAGTTGTTCTCGGATGACGTGCAGGAGGCGGAAGCCGCGAAGGCAATGGATTACGAGCTGAGAATCGCCGATGCGAAGTTCGATATCGGGGCATTCATCAGGAGCCTGGAGCCAGGGACGTCCGACAGCGCGGGGTCCCGGCGAGAATCCGATTCCGTCCAACATGATTGCGTCAGAGAGAGAGAGTCACGACTCCACTCGACTTTGGAGCACAGGACATCAGGGCCGAGAAGCTCATGGAAGGACATTTTGGAGAGGATACCGAAATTTGACGGTGATCCCACGAGGTTCCGGAGATGGAAAAACGCGTTTGTGCTGCACGTGGACTCATCGGCGATGGACTCGCTGGAAAAATTTGAACTCATGCTTAAGACGTTGTCGGGCAGAGCAGCGAGGTGCCTGGGAGGCCGCGACGTCACGGCAGAAAATTACGAAGACGCGAGGAACTCTCTTTACGACAGATTTGATGACATCGTCCTGGCTGAGGAGCAACATGTCAATACGGTCATAAGCCTATGCGGCTGGAGTTTCAGGCGGGAAGCGGTGGTCAACCGCAAGTTTGTAGACTTCGTCGAAGACCTCGCACAAAACATCGATTCGTTGGTCTTGTTGGGCAACAGCTACGAGGGTATGTCGGCTTTCGCTTCTACGTTGATTATGCAAACGCTATCGTATGATCTGCGGAGGGATTTTGATAGAGCATATAGAGCACAGCCGGAGGAGGAAAGAGAGTCGAGGCTGGAGGCGTTGGTCGCTTTTTTGTCTGAAGAGAAAAAACAGGTCGAACGGCTGAAGCTATCGTCGAGAGGCATAGTGGAGGTGGCGAGTCCTTCAAAGAATATGAAGGGAAATCGGTTTGGCGGCGCCTCAAGCAGCAACTCTTTCCGGCGAGCAGAGAATAATAGGTTCAGTGTTGCCGGTGCAACCGGGGCTGTAAGTAGCCAACACTCGTTCGCAGTTCATGCCACTAACCTATCCGCAGATCAGGCGTGTATTTTTTGTTCTGAGCAGCATCCTAGTAATAAGTGTAGGAAGCCAATGTCGCACGAGGAGCGGAGGAAGTGTGCAACGACGAAGAATGCCTGTTACAAATGCCTGAACCGTAATCACCGGGTCGACAAGTGCAAGGCCAAGCCTTGTGCGAGATGTAAGGGTAGACATCACGAGTTGCTGTGCGTAAAGTCGAACGCAGAGGTTGCGGCGTCGGCACCGGTGGTGACCCAGGCGACGGGGCGTGCTAGCGTGAATTCGATAAGGATAACGAATGTTGCGGAAAGGCGGCTCCCCACTGGGTATGTGGAGGTGGTAAGCGACCACTGTGAGGCAGTCGGGAGGATCGTGCTGGACACAGGGTCGCAGAAGACTCTTATTTCGAATCGGTTCGCGGACGCTATTAGAGCGAAGGCGGTGGGCACGGATAGTTTCTTCCTACAGGCGGCTGGCCAAGCAGAGCCGAAAAAATGCAAGGGAAGGATTGTCGAGATCGCGTTAAAGAGCCGATTCTCGGATAAACATTTGGTCATACACGCCACTGCGCTGCCGAATGTGGTAGAAGGCTGTTTGCCGGAGGCGGGATGTGTAGGGAACCTGGGCCCAATAGCTGACAGGAACGAAGGACAATGGTCGAGCGAGATCAACATCCTCATTGGGGTGGATTACTTGTATCCTATCGTGGGGCAGTCCATAAAGAAGGTCGGGGGTTTCGTAGCGCTCGAGACGCTGTTCGGGTACTTCCTGTGTGGAACCGGGCAACACCAGGAGACTCAGGCAAACTCGCCTTTATTGTCGGTTATTAGGCAAAAGAGGGAAGCTTGGTCTGGAGGGAAGGAACCTAGGAGTGAAACAGCAGTTTCATTGGCGGTGGCGGTACGCGCGAAGTACGAACCGGAGGACATTTCGTTTCTCTGGGACACGGAAGTCATGGGTATCGAGCCATACTTCAAGGAGGACGACGAAGCACCGGATGAGGAGATCAGGCGGTTCTTTGAATCAACGACGACGAGAGACCCAGACGGGCGGTACGTCATTCAGCTGCCGTTCAAGCCAAACATTCATACTTTGGGAGACAATCGGGATCTCACGGAGCGGCGTCTGAGGAGTTTCCTAGCTCAAGCAAGAAAAAACCCACAGCTGCTCGAAGCGGTGGATGCAGAGATGCAAGATTTGCTCGAGCAGGAGTTCATAGAACTCACGGATCCTCCCAGGCCCGGAGAGCAGTCTCATTATTTGCCATTACTAGCAGTAATCAAGAAGCAGGCGACAGCCACTTCGAAGATGAAAGTCAGAGTAGTGAACGACGCCAGTGCGCGGTCACGAAATGCGGCAGGCCTGAATGATGTATTGTTCCAGGGTGAAAATCTCATTAGGGAGTTGATTGCGGTGGTGTTACAGTTTCGTCAGTTACCAATAGTCATAACGGCAGATATAGAAAGGGCATATCTACAATTCGAAATCACGCCGGAACAAAGAAAGTTTTTGAGGTTTCTGTGGCCGTTAGGAATCAGCAAGAATCCGAGAGCCAAGTTTCGAGAAATGCGATCGTGTCGTTTGTCATTCGGCTTGATCTCGGCACCATTTCAACACTGCGCGGGGATCCGATTGCATTCAGAGCACGAGATCGCGCGGAGACCGGAGCATCGAACACTCCTGGAATTCGTAAAGAAATATTTCTACGTCGACGATTTGTTGGCAGGCTCGGAAAATGTCCAACAGGGACAAAAAGTGGTTGAAGTTCTGAATGAGTCGTTTGCTGCGGGATGTTTTCCGCTCAAGAAGTGGTCAACGAATTCAGCGGAACTCGGGGAATTCATCACAGCAAAATATCCGGATGCGACCGTTACTTTCCAAGACGAGAATTTCAAATTTCTGGGTGTCCGATGGAATCAAAGAGCGGATTCGCTGCATATTGACGCGACTAAGACAATCGAGTTTTTCAAGGCGGGTTCGCCATCGAAGAGAGCTTTGCTGAAAGGCGCTAGTCAAGTTTTCGATCCAATCGGTCTTGTCGCGCCGATAATGCTAGGATTCAAGAGGCTGCTACAGAAGTACTGGCAGAAAAAAGTAGATTGGGACGCACCGCTAGACGAGGTGGATAAGGCGGAATATTTGGAAACCACGGGTCGCTTAAGGCACGTGAAAGAGGTCCGCGTCGAGCGGAATTTCCGGAAGATGGTTGGGCAGTCTTGCGCCAGTGCGCAAGAATTGCATATATTTTGCGATGCCAGTTTGCTGGGTTATGGGTGTGTAGCCTATGCGAGAGATATCGGCGAGCCGGGTAAGGTGAAGGTAGCATTCATAATGGCGAAGGGCAGAGTAGCACCGTTGAAGGGGGAATGGTCCATCCACAGACTGGAGCTGTTGGGTGCCATTGTGGCCACGAGAATCGCAAAGAAAATAGGCGAGGCGGTGAACGTTCCCTTTGTGTCGGTGAATTTCTGGTGCGACAATGCGTGTGTCCTAGCTGGGATTAGAGACTGACCGGAGCGGTGGAAGAGCTTTGTGGAAAATCGCATAAGGGAAATCCAGAGTAGTTTGGAAGCACGGCAATGGAGATATGTCAGGACAGCGGATAACCCGGCTGATCTTGTTTCAAGGTTCTCGGCGCTAGATACGGAGGAGCTCAGAAAGTTTTGGTTGTCGGGACCGAGTTGGCTGGGTAATGAGGGTATGCCCCAGAGTCATTCGCTAAACTCAGACGAGTCAGAACGGGAGGTCGCGAACGAAAGAAGGTCTCAGTGTTTCGTCGGGGCAACCACGGCAAGTGTAGGAGCGCTGAACATACCGTTGGGTTCTTCTTGGGCGAAATCGATGAGAGTTTTGGCATACATCTTTCGATGGAGACGGTATAAGAGGGTTCTCAAACCACAGTGGCTACAGATAGTCACGGCGCCAGAATGGCAAGCTACGGAACGGGAAGTGTTCAAACGGGTGCAACAGCAGCACTTCGGGGCAGAACTCAGCCAGGGGCTCAAGGAGCTGTCGAAAAAGAGCGAAATTTCCCAGTTCAGCCCATTCCTGGATGCGGACGGGCTCATCAGGTGTCGGTCGCGGTTGAGTAATCTCAAAGATGTCACGTTCGACATCAAGAATCCAGTGATTCTCCCAGGAGAGAACGAGGTGGTAGCGGCATACATTCGGTGGACACATGAGCAGTTATGTCTGCACGCCGGCGCGGTGCAAGGGATTCTACAGGGGTTAAGGAGGAGGTTTCTCGTGTTAAGAGCACGTCGTGCCGCTAGCAAGGCGCTGGTGGCGTGTCGCACATGCAACCGTTTCAAGGCGCGACCAGCGGCCGAAGAGATGCCGGACTTGCCCGGGTTCAGAGTGGCTACGGCACCAGCGTTTCACACGACAGGTGTCGACGCGGCGGGACCACTCACGGTCAGGAATTCGGTGGGGAGAAAGGTTCCGGCGTACGCAATGATTTTCGTATGTCCAGTAGCGCGGGCAGTGAGGATAGAACTGGTCGAGAATTTATCCACGTATGAATTCTTGATGGCCATGCGGCGGTTCTACAACAGAAACCCTACGGTTAAAGCTTTTTATTCGGACAACGCCGCTGCGTTCCGACGGGCGGCGAAAGAAGTGAAAGCCATGTTTGATTTGTCGAGAGCGGCGGAAACGCAGAGTTTCCTAGCAAAAAATTCACTCAGTTGGTTTCACTCGACGGCGAGGGCGCCGTGGAGGAATGGTTTCACGGAAAGGCTAATAGGAACGATCAAACGCCCGTTGAGGAAAATTCTGGGGAGAAACATTCCCACGTTTAGGGAACTAGAAACGATTCTCACGGACATCGAGAAGATAGTGAACGACAGGCCGTTAACGTGCGTCAGCACGAATCCCGATGAGCTGCTACCGTTGAGACCGTCAGATTTGCTATACGGGAATCAGGTGCAGCCAGCGTTGCCAGATCTGACGAACGTGATAAACACGTCGGAGTTAGCCACACCGATCATCTTGTCGGAAAGATGGAAATATCAGCAAAATATCATGAACGCGTTTTGGGCAAGATATCGCAAAGAATACTTGGTTCAGCTGAAGTCCAATTTAGCAAGGCTACCGGTAGAAAGTAGATCATTGAAAGAGGGCGATATAGTTCTCCTAGACGATCCAGCGGCATCGCGAGCGTATTGGCCCATGGCTCGCGTGCATTCTGTTTGCCGCGGGGAGGGAGGCTCAGACGGACGCGTCAGAACCGTGATCGTACGACTACCTACGGGGAAATTTCTTAAAAGACCCATCCAGCTACTCTATAAGATAGATGTGGCGCCAGCCGTAAATTAGAGAACAGGAGTCGGGTCAAATCGGGGTCAGTTGCGTTTATTACTCATCCCGCCAAACACAGGAGCCCACCATCTCGGGGGGGGGGGGGGGTCCTCTTCATTCCAGTCAGCTATCTCTCGGGCCATTCGGGCGGCCGACGCGGCCGCGTGGGCGGCAGCGCGCCGGCTTTCCGGACTGGGATCGGGGATGGGGGCGGGTGATGGTTGTGGCGGGGTCAGGGCTGGCGGCGGCGGCGGCGTGGTCGGGTTCGGCGGCGGCGGCGGCTTGGTCGGAGTTGGCGGCGGCGGCGGCGTGGTCGGAGTTGGCGGCGGCTGCGGCTTTGTCGGAGTTGGCGATGGTTCCGGCTGCGGCGGCAGGGGGGATGAGCCGTGCGGCACGGGCAGCGTGGGGCGGACGGTTGATGCGCGCGGCACGGGCGGCATGGCACCCATGGGCTGCGGTGGCAGGGGAAGCGGTAACGAACTCAGAGATGGCGCGGTGAGTGGGAGTAGCCAGTTGGCGTCGATCAACGCGGTGGCCAGACGGGAAAGCGCGCGGGGGCAGCCGGGCTGGCCGCGGCCAGGTAGTGATCGAGGTATTGGCCCCGAGCGGCATCGCACAGCGCCTCGAAACCAGGGCACGTGATGCGCCACATGAGGTCGAGGAAACCGCGGGGCGTGCACGCATACTCCGAATGCATGCCCTGGCGACCGACGCGCTCATGGGTGTGGTTGAAAGCGTAGGCCATCGGACCTGAAAGCAGGAAGCTCGGAAGAATCTGGGGCAGCGTCCGGGAAAGAAACAGCGCGGTCGGGGAAAGTTCCAGAGACAAAACTTACGGTGTGTTGAGTTGAAGGGGGCACGGTCTGGAGAGACGGTGGAGACGGGTGGACGCACTGGTCGCAAGACCAAGAACAAGTGAGAGTCGACATGGCGAGTTTTATTGTCGAGAACACATTGGGGGTGGAGTAAAAGTCACCGCCAGTGCGGCCCGGAGTGTGATTCGTCCATAATCATCCAATCAAGTTCCTTGGCTTTGCATAAGAAGATATCGGGATTACGGTGTCAAATGGCATGGCAGGCTTTCTTCGGAGTTTCAAATGTGCAGATCAAGTGTGCTCAATGTATCATGTAGCGCGAAACTCTCCGGTTGCTGGAGACGAGTTGCTCCAGTCTCGCCGAAGCAATATCGGAGTAGGTACAACAAGTGCGTAAATGAATTGTCCAATTATAATCAGAACCGGAACCCGGTTCGGCGGGAGTGTCACGAAAGGTGGTCGGACCCCAGAGTCTCGACTCGTTCGTGGAAGCGATTTTTGTAGTTCGGCCGTAGGCCACAGCGGGGCGCCACAAGCGCACCTGGTGGAAACACAAAATCGCTCCATTTTGCCTAGAATTCCTAGAGTGTAGCGCCAGGGCGCCACCTGCATCTTTGTATCTAGGTAAAGGGCCCGTTGGCAGTACGGTTAATCGATATGTGGATGCCAAATAAAATGGTCAAGTCGCTCCCAGGGTGCACGGCGGATAGCTGCGTTGCAGCGCCACAGGGTGGAACGTTGCACGTCCAGTATCATAGTCGCCGTTCGAGTTAACGGAACGAGAGAGCCAGCGCTCTCAACGAAGTGCAAATTCCAGGTTGGAGCCGGTAGGGTTTAGCATCAGAAGGTACTTCTGGAAATCTCCATGTCCTGTGAGGACTTGGGTTGTGTGGTACGTCAGTTCACCGAATTCCCGCTTGTACCAGCTTCGCAGATCCGATATGCTATCGTAGGTCGTTCTGCCGGTCAGCGAGCTGCTCCAAGATTGTTGCCACTTGTTGAGCGTCTCTTCGCGTAACTCTTCAACCTTTTTGTGGGCCTCCTCGTCACTTCCGGACTCGTCGTCCCATCTCGGATCTTGTCGCTCCTGTAGGTCTCCACTCTCTCCTGCGCTAGGAAGGGCCACGGGATCGCGCGGGCCAGCACAAGCAAAGCTGACTCTGTTCTTCTAGTATCGCAGCGCAGATGGACTCCAAATAGGGGCGGCATACAGTGCGATGGATTGGGCTACTGTGGCCAAAATCCTCCTTTGCTCCTCAGATGCTCCATAGGTGCGCGGTAAAATCGTCGCTATGTCGGTTGCCGCTTTCGTGGCCTTATTGACGACCATCTTGATGTGCTCAGTCCCCGCCAGGTCGGACTGTAATAGAACTCCCAAGTATTTCGCGGATCTGGCCACTTCTACTCTACGTCCTTCCACTACCACTATCGGGAGGCGCTCCTTTTCGCGTTTGATCAGCATCACAGCCTCCGTTTTCTCAGGCGCAAGGGCGAGGTGATTCGCTTTCATCCACCGTGAGATTATGTCAAGTGAGTCCTGTGTGATTTCTTCCAGTTCCTCGATTGATCTTGCCTTAGTTATGATCGCAAGGTCGTCAGCGTATGCGATAGTCACAGCTCCCCTTGGGAGTACCTCTCTCAAAACGTCGTCATAAGCCACATTCCACAAGGTCGGTCCTAACACCGAACCCTGCGGAACTCCCGCTGACATTCGATGGGTTCGACCTTTCTCGTCGACGATCCATCTATTTTGTAGGTAGCAGCTCGGTATTCTCCGGAGGTAAGGGGAGATCTGCCTCTTCTGCAGACTTTCCAGGACGACCTCCCACTCGACCGAATTGAAGGCATTCCTGACATCCAGAAGGGTGATGAGGACACGGTCTCTCAGCTTCCGTGAGCGCTGCTTCTCGGCATCAACTATATGCGTAACCCTTTCCAGGGCAGACAGGGTGGATCTTCCTCTTCGAAAGCCAAACTGGTTTTCGGAGAGACGCCCGTCCTCTTCAAGCTCATCTTGTAGTCTTCTGTTTATTATGCTCTCCACTGCCTCGGCGGTTGTGTCCAGCAGGCATATGGGTCTGTAGGAGTTCGGTTTCCCAGGTTTCGGGATCAGTACGAGCCTTGCAGTTCGCCATTGAGGTGGGAAGATTCCACTCTGTATGATCGCGTTTGCGGCTTTTCTGAAGATGGATGGCCATCTCTTCATGAGTATCTTGAGAGCTTCTGCTGGGATGCCATCGGGTCCCGATGTTTTGCGGAGCGCGATTCGATCGGCAGCGTCTATAACTTCTTTATTGGTTACCTCGGGGATATCTTCTTCATTGATGGATAAGTTTTCTCTCTCGAAATCGGTGCCCTCTGGGAAGAGGTCCGAGACTGCCTTGTCAATTGTTTCGGAGGATAGTTGTCGCCTGTGTCGGCCAACCTTATCTCGGATGATCTTGTATGGAAGACCCCACACATCCTGTCTGAGATTCTCAAGGAGATCCCTCCAGCTCGCGCGTTTTGCGTCCAAGATAGTCTTCATGTACTTCTTTTTTTCCAGCGAGTATCTTGTTAAGGACTGCTTCGTTGCTTAGGGACTCATGTGTATTGTTCTACTCGATCGCACGTAGTTTCTTCGTGCTGAGAGGCAAGTTTTTCTCTGCTCCACGACTTCTCGCGTCCACCAGTACGCTGGCCTTTTTCGGCCAAGCTGGGGTGATGCTCTCGAGGATGCTGCCTGACAGGCATTGCGTAGGATCTTCAGAATAACATGTTCATTTACATTCATATTGAAGTCTTTAAGTCTCTTGCATTCCTCATCTATGTTTTGCGCGAGGATCTCCTGGTCGAGTCGTCTTGCAATCCAGCCGGTCTGTCTTTCTGGTATTTGTTGTTCCTCTCCTACAGCTTCCATCTCCACAAACAGATGGTCGCTGAGCGACTCGAATTCATCATTGACTGTCCATCCTAAGATCCCAGACGGGATTCGTGCTGCTGTGATGTCGATGAAGGTCTCCTGTGTACCTCTTCGGAATGTGGGGGTCTTGCTGTCATTGAGTATATACAATCCGTGTCTTGCCAGTAGCTCCTCCAGGGCATTGCCCCTGGTTGTGTTGCGAGCACTTCCCCAGGCCGTTGATGCCGCATTGAAGTCTCCCGCGAGGATAAGCTGTCCGATCGTTCCTTCAACGACGTTTTCTAGTGCTTCGATGTATTCAATGAATTCTTCCGTATTCCGATTCGGTGAGAAATAACAGCTGAGGAGGCGTGTGTTGCCCTCGGCGAGGGCCACCTCGGTGATACCTCCAGCTATCTTCCGTTCCTTGATACTTTCCTTACAGTTACGGGTGATCCATATGGCAGTATCCCCTGATTCTTCAGAAATCCATCCCTGGTCTCTTCCAAATTTTCTGTTGGATATTTTTCTATTAACTTCGCTCAGTATACATACGCTGATATCTTCCTTGTTGACTCTGTCTTCCAGGAGAGCGTGTGCTGCTCTAGATCTGTTGAGGTTGATCTGTACTATCTTCATGTTCATTGTAGGTTTCCTGACGGGACCCTCTTCCCGTTCTGCATTGTGATCCATCCTTCAGACTCTTTTGTTCTGTTTCCTATGGTCTTCTCTTGCGTCTCGGCTTCTGTGGGTTTTCCGATTGCTGGTCCGCGGTTCTCGACATTCTCAGTTCGCTGTCCACTCCTTCGCGACCGGTCTCGCATCGTCTGGATGATCAGTCGATATTTCGGGCACAGTGATGAGTATGCCGAATGTCCGCTTGCTTCACAGCTTGTACAGAAAGCTTCCGCTGATTCACAATTCTTGCCGATGTGGCCGTTGCCTCCGCATCGGTAGCACTTCCTCTCTCTTGTTTCTTTCACTGAGCAAGTGTTGGATTTGTGGCCCACGCCCTGACACCTGTAGCAGATAGGAACATCGTACCATTCTTTTACGCTGCAGAGTTGCCATCCGATCTTGATCTTTCCTATCTTAAGCATCCTTTCAGCGTCGGATTTGGATAGTCGGACCAAGGCTGTTCTTTCCCCTGATTTCGTTTCTCTAATCTGTTCCACTCGAATGTATCCTTCCTGCTGCCTTCCTAATGCGCTTCTGAGTTCTTTATCGATCTCCAACTCATCAGTGACCATGTCCATGCGAGACACAATGATGGTGGAGTTCAGTTGGGGCCCTCGCGTTTTCGCGCTCAGTTTTAGCTCATCAGGCTTTTTCAAGTCTGGAGGGGTGATTCCGAGACCAATCTGACCATTACTTTCCAAGTCTCGAGGGTTGATCCCGAGACCAATCTCACCATACTCTTCTGAGTCTGGAGGGGTGATTCCGGGATCAATCTGAACATACTTTTTCAAGTCTGGAGGCGTGATTCCGAGACCAATCTGACCATTACTTTCCAAGTCTCGAGGGGTGATCCCGAGACCAATCTCACCATACTCTTCTGAGTCTGGAGGGGTGATTCCGGGATCAATCTGAACATACTTTTTCAAGTCTGGAGGGGTGATTCCGAGACCAATCTGACCATACTTCCCCAAGTCTCGAGGGTTGATTCCGAGGCCAATCTGACCATGCTTTTTCAAGTCTGGAGGGGTCTCAGCGGGGTTTCTGGATCCCCAACTGAGCGCGTCCCCGGGTGGCGGATAGGGGAGGGCCCGCCAGATATGGCGGGTACCGGTGAAATAAAATAGCCGGGACGGACTAAAACCAGGACGTCATCGCGTCTGACTCCTTGGGGGCGGCGATGGCAAACGTGCCCGAGAGCGAACCGTGGAACGGGAGGGTGGAGCAAACTCCAAACCGAAGCGTTGTGTGTGGCTCACAGCGATACGGAGGGTACAGCTTGGAAAACCACTTGGGCGAGGTGGCGCCGGCGTGTAGTACACGGGCCCGAGTGGATCCAACCAATCCAACCTGGCTGCCCCGCATGCGCTGAAAAAAAAAAGCGGGGTCAAGTTCAGTAGCTGAACTAGTGGTCCCGTAGGCTTACGTTACACTCGCTGAGCACCCAAGTACTGGTGAACCTGAGAACTGAATAACCCGTCTATACCTATGAAGCGGAAATTTGGGAGTTCAGTGAAAGACGAGTAGCTGATGCGTCGCTCGAAAGTCTGACTAAAAACTAGACCGGGTCTGATGAGCGTGCACAAGCTTCGAAGAAATAACTTCCGAGTGTTGCCTGCCATCTCAACTGTGATGGCTAAGTTCGTCGCAATGACAGTTCTCGAACCCGTTCAAAACGGAAGACGAACAGGACTGAACAAAACGTACTGTTTGCTCTACTGCGACTTCTCGAAATCCAGCTTGCATCAAGCCTCACATATGCCTGGAATAGCATATGATCGACGCGCCCTCAAACATCAAACGCGAATGCAACAGCCGTCCGTGAAAAGCAGATGGTCTTCAACGATGTTCCGAGAGCTAACTTTCTCGTCGAGTAAGTGGGTTTAATTAAGTCTCTCTTTTCGAGTGAGCTTTTTGAATTTATATGTGACCGCACAAAGCTCACAATTACAGAGATAGGGAATAGAATTCAGGCATGCGAAGACGGTGAGCTCTGTAAGACCCGCGTTAGATCTCGATGACTCTGACGACGGTTATGACAGATCAATATCTGTTACGATCCATGACAGAACAGCGGCCTGCAAAATATAGCATCCCTGATAGTATTCGTACAATCATGATTTGTCCAATGTCCGTGTGTTTCTCGACTTACTTGAGTTGAGTCATTACGACAGGCGAACTTCATGGCGAAAGTCTTCCCGACAGGAGCTGCTAGACGATCAAAAAGCTCTTCGGGGTCCGTGTCCATGATCTCCTTCAAACTCGCAGCATCGCAACCCATGAGACGCGTTGCCGGCTGTACATGGAAGAAGGCGTGAGAAATTTCTGGCTTGTTGGTCTGGCTTCTTATAAAAGTTGTGATTAGATTACAATGAAATGGGTCCGCTCACCTCCCCGAAAGCTGTGCAGTGGATCTCCCTTGTAGCATCCCTCACTAACAAGCGGAGAGCATAGTTCCACGAAAATGTTGATTGAAAGATCTTGCATTTGGCGCAGTACAAACGATTGGCATCCTCGCTGAGCTTCTTTCTGCATCCATCGGCAGGACAGCCCTTATACACAAGGGTATGCGATTGGACCATGAGCAAATCGATTTTGTTCCAGAACACGAGCGGTGTTGGATCACGCCTCGGCGACGGTGCCATGAACTCGTCCGACACAGCAGCGAAACAAAACCATGGCTCCGTGGCTTGCTGTCCAGCTGCGATGATCTCGAGCAACTCGGTTTTCTGTTGACCAGCCCACCACTGACGAAGTTCATAAGTGCGGACGTTGTTCAAATTCAGCTCGAATTTAGTCAAAGCTGTGGCGACAAGCTCCAGGACGCCGTTGTACAGAGTCGTCCGAGCACGAGTAATGTTCACCACAGGGTTCTCGTGGCGATCGAAAACGCCAGAATTGTCATTCCAAATTGTTAACGATACCAATCGTTTCCGCTCGTCTATGAGCCGAGCAACACGACGAGTGCCGAGTTTCTGATCGCTCTTCCGTTTATATTCTCGAGCACTGGTGATATCAAACAAGACGCCACAGACGTTCACCACCTGATCCGGTGCTCGGGTGGCAAGGGAAGTCAAGTCATCGAATTCGATTTTCTTCTCTGGAATCTTCAGGTTGATGTGTAAGCAATGCTGCACTTTCGAATTGTCGTCGAGAACAATTTCGAAGGCTGATTCGGTGGTTTTGAAGCGACCATCGGTGAGCCGACAGAAGACGTTCGCGATCTCCACGGTCTGTCCGACTTGCAAAGTCTCGTAGAATTTTTCACAAGCTTTTTGGAAGCAAACTAGACGGACATCGGCTGTCTCGTCAATGAGATCCGCAGAGAAAACTTTACCGGACTTGCCATTCCTAGCCCAAGACTTCACCTCATTCTTCGATCTGACTTGCACGCGCAAAGTTTCTGATCGCTTCCCCAGAGTCAACTTACTCAACGGGAGTACGATGGCCGCAGTCTTCTCCGTGGCCATTCTCGGGGGGGCAGGACAGGTTGACTCCGAACTTCTTGGGGTTTCAAATGAACTTTCCTTTGCACCAGGACTGTAGAACGAGTTCATCGAAGTGCTTGCAGTTGGACCTGGACGACGGTTTTCAGCGGACACTCTTCTTTGGGCTCCTGCTGCGACGGGCCTCATCCTTCCCAGGTTCCCACTGTCAACTTCCCGACCCAACCCATCAGAATTCTTCCGCTTCGATTCCTGTAGACATGGAGCAACGGCTTTCAATTTCCGCCTCTTTGGCACAGGTGTCGGTGATAAAGCAGGTGCTGCCGACTCGATGTCGAAGTCAGGAACGTCATGGAACGCGCGATGTTCCTCCATGGAGCAGTTTGTTCGATCGCCTGGTTGAGCCATCTCGCTGGATGATGAAGTCTGATGGTACAGCCTGATGGCGGAGATCGAGGATCAGATGGGTTGTGACCGCTATGTCGACGTCTTCGTCGTGCGCTTCTGGATTCGCTCTGGACCTGCGGCGATGCTAGCAAAACACTTTCGATAGAGTTGATTGGCGTGAGGGATCGTCGAACGGTGTCAGTCTCAGCCGCAGATGATTGCATCCACCGTCACAGAATGTCTCCGTTCGCTGATTGACGACACCCGTTAGGAGCACCGTTAGACAAAACTGCTTAGAAGAATACGATGTGAAAACTGCGCGCGCGTAAAGGCAGCCTGACATGAAACTTTATTATTTACCCAAGAAGAAAAAGTGGCTTGTGATAGCTGAAATAGCTGATGTGCGGCAGACAATTTGGGGTTCCGAAGTTCTTCGTGAAAATGAGATCGATGCATGTTTGATGAATCGTTGTCCCTTGAGTGGCATCATTTGCCAACTCCAGATTGAACTCTTCTTTCATGAACCCAAGTAAAACCTGTCGCTGTGACTCGACCTTCATGTTGAGATTGAAATCTCCGCAAAGTACCACCGGAACGTTGTCGTGGACACCGCCAGTGGGTTTCAGCACAATGTTGAATTTGAGGAGAAACTGAATAGCCCCTTGAACGGAAATTCCCGGGTTCATGTATACAGCAATCACGAGCACGCTTTGAGATTCTAGGAACGTCTCGGCCACACAGATATCACCGATATCTTCGTCGGACAACTGGGGTTGCATTCGAGACGTTGTCACAGTCGCATTCTTTTGACAATATATGGCTACGCCGCCAGTTTTCGTCGGGCGCTTATTTTGACTCAACAATGTCAACCCTTCGATTTCGAATGGCGTTCCAACAGAGAACCAAGTTTCAGTTAAACAGAAGATCGTGGCTTTCATTAGAACGACATCCGTGATTATATCCTCTACATGAGCAGCGAGACTTTGCACATTGAAGTTCAAGACGATCGAATGAGCAGCTTGCATTTTCTGCAAGATTTCGTGGTCCTTCGTTATCAATTTATACGACTCCAATCGTTGCAACTCCTTCTGCAGCTGTCTCAGCCCTGGAGAGTTGACAGGCTTTGCGTGATGGAAGCAGAAATCATCTTGGCTGTTCACGAGGAAGAGGCCTTCAAGACATTTCACTCTCGAGAGTCCCACGTAAACTAACTGCTGTTGCAAACCCCGGTGGTAATCGAAAACTATTTTATCGAAAGTTCCACCCTGTGACTTATGAGTAGTCATAGCGCAAGCAGGAACCAACGGCAAATTTCGACGCCGACACTTTATGGTATTGTTTTTTGAAACGGAGAAGGTAGCTCTTCTCTTGAAAATAGGCGTCCAATCGATTAGAATATCTGATCGACTGTGCACCATGTGCCTGCACTTACTGCGGGCCAGCTGGCCAATCCGACTGTGTTCTTCAAACTGAAGCCACACGCAGTGAACGACTTCTCGGTTCCGCCTTTCAACCCCAAACGTGTTCTCGAAGTCCAGCTCATCTCCATCATCGACTTTCAGATCAACGTGTTTCAATATACCAATCGCGCCGTTCACGAGCCCATCCTCTACATCGATATTACATGTAATCATGTACGGCTGGTGCAACGCGAGCGGCAAATTATATGGCACTAGCCGGCCTTCGGCCGACTACGCTGGCCGACCCGTCCCTTGCTTCGGGAGTCTACTGCTGACAGACACACATTGCCTTAAATGTAGTGTCATGAGACCTTCGGGAGTGGCCACCGATTCTCGATAGGATTCTGACCTGGAATCGAGGCACTTTCCTTTCTCTTCACTTGGTCAGCATCATGGTTTTGAGAAGTATGGTCAGATTGGTGTCGTAATCACCCCTTCATATTCGGAGAAGCATGGTCAGATTGGTCCCGGAATCACCCCCCTGGTTTTGAAAAGTATAGTTAGATTTGTCTCGAGATCACCCCTCCAGAGTTGGAAAATGATGCTCAGATTGGTCCCGGAATCGCCCCTCCAGAGTTGGAGAAAGATGCTCAGATTGATCCCGGAATCGCCCCTCCAGAGTTGGAAAAAGATGCTCAGATTGGTCCCGGAATCAATCCTCCAGAGTTGGAAAGTAATCCTCAGATTGAACCCGGAATCACCCCTCCAGAGTTGGAAAGTAATGCTCAGATTGGTCTGGGAATCACCCCTCCAGAGTTGGAAAGTAATGGTCAGATTGGTCTGAGAATCACCCCTCCAGAGTTGGAAAGTAATGGCCAGATTGGTCTCGGAATCACCCCTCCAGAGTTGGAAAGTGATGGCCAGATAGGTTCCGGAATCACCCCTACAGAGTTGGAAAGTAATGCTCAGATTGGTCTCGGAATCACTCCTCCAGAGTTGGAAACTAATGGTCAGATTGGTCTGAGAATCACCCCTCCAGAGTTGGAAAGTAATGGCCAGATTGGTCTCGGAATCACCCCTCCAGAGTTGGAAAGTGATGGCCAGATAGGTTCCGGAATCACCCCTACAGAGTTGGAAAGTAATGCTCAGATTGGTCTCAGAATCACCCCTCCAGAGTTGGAAACTAATGGTCAGATTGCTCCCAGAATCACCCCTACAGAGTTGGGAAGTAATGCTCAGATTGGTCTCGGAATCACTCCTCCAGAGTTGGAAACTAATGGTCAGATTGCTCCCAGAATCACCCCTACAGAGTTGGAAAGTAATGCTCAGATTGGTCTCAGAATCACCCCTCCAGAGTTGGAAACTAATGGTCAGATTGCTCCCAGAATCACCCCTACAGAGTTGGAAAGTAATGCTCAGATTGGTCTCGGAATCACTCCTCCAGAGTTGGAAACTAATGGTCAGATTGCTCCCAGAATCACCCCTACAGAGTTGGGAAGTAATGCTCAGATTGGTCCCGGAATCACCCTTCTAGAGTTGGGAAGTAATGGTCAGATTGGTCCCGAAATCACCCCTCCAGAGTTGGAAAGTAATGGCCAGATTGGTCTCGGAATCACCCCTCCAGAGTTGGAAAGTGATGGCCAGATAGGTTCCGGAATCACCCCTACAGAGTTGGAAAGTAATGCTCAGATTGGTCTCAGAATCACCCCTCCAGAGTTGGAAACTAATGGTCAGATTGCTCCCAGAATCACCCCTACAGAGTTGGAAAGTAATGCTCAGATTGGTCTCGGAATCACTCCTCCAGAGTTGGAAACTAATGGTCAGATTGCTCCCAGAATCACCCCTACAGAGTTGGGAAGTAATGCTCAGATTGGTCCCGGAATCACCCTTCTAGAGTTGGGAAGTAATGGTCAGATTGGTCCCGAAATCACCCCTCCAGAGTTGGAAAGTAATGGCCAGATTGGTCTCGGAATCACCCCTCCAGAGTTGGAAAGTGATGGCCAGATAGGTTCCGGAATCACCCCTACAGAGTTGTAAAGTAATGCTCAGATTGGTCTCAGAATCACCCCTCCAGAGTTGGAAACTAATGGTCAGATTGCTCCCAGAATCACCCCTACAGAGTTGGAAAGTAATGCTCAGATTGGTCTCGGAATCACTCCTCCAGAGTTGGAAACTAATGGTCAGATTGCTCCCAGAATCACCCCTACAGAGTTGGGAAGTAATGCTCAGATTGGTCCCGGAATCACCCTTCTAGAGTTGGGAAGTAATGGTCAGATTGGTCCCGAAATCACCCCTCCAGAGTTGGAAAGTAATGGCCAGATTGGTCTCGGAATCACCCTTCTAGAGTTGGGAAGTAATGCTCAGATTGGTCTCAGAATCACCCCTCCAGAGTTGGAAACTAATGGTCAGATTGCTCCCAGAATCACCCCTCCAGAGTTGGAAACTAATGGTCAGATTGCTCCCAGAATCACCCCTACAGAGTTGGGAAGTAATGCTCAGATTGGTCTCGGAATCACTCCTCCAGAGTTGGAAACTAATGGTCAGATTGCTCCCAGAATCACCCCTACAGAGTTGGGAAGTAATGCTCAGATTGGTCCCGGAATCACCCTTCTAGAGTTGGGAAGTAATGGTCAGATTGGTCCCGAAATCACCCCTACAGAGTTGTAAAGTAATGCTCAGATTGGTCTCAGAATCACCCCTCCAGAGTTGGAAACTAATGGTCAGATTGCTCCCAGAATCACCCCTACAGAGTTGGAAAGTAATGCTCAGATTGGTCTCGGAATCACTCCTCCAGAGTTGGAAACTAATGGTCAGATTGCTCCCAGAATCACCCCTACAGAGTTGGGAAGTAATGCTCAGATTGGTCCCGGAATCACCCTTCTAGAGTTGGGAAGTAATGGTCAGATTGGTCCCGAAATCACCCCTCCAGAGTTGGGAAGTAATGCTCAGATTGGTCCCGGAATCACCCTTCTAGAGTTGGGAAGTAATGGTCAGATTGGTCCCGAAATCACCCCTCCAGAGTTGGAAAGTGATGGCCAGATAGGTTCCGGAATCACCCCTACAGAGTTGGAAAGTAATGCTCAGATTGGTCTCAGAATCACCCCTCCAGAGTTGGAAAGTAATGGTCAGATTGGTCTCGGAATCACTCCTCCAGAGTTGGAAACTAATGGTCAGATTGCTCCCAGAATCACCCCTCCAGAGTTGGGAAGTAATGCTCAGATTGGTCTCAGAATCACCCCTCCAGAGTTGGGAAGTAATGGCCAGATTGGTCTGAGAATCACCCCTCCAGAGTTGGAAAGTAATGGCCAGATTGGTCTCGGAATCACCCCTCCAGAGTTGGAAAGTGATGGCCAGATAGGTTCCGGAATCACCCCTACAGAGTTGGAAAGTAATGTCCAGATTGGTCTGAGAATCACCCCTCCAGAGTTGGAAAGTAATGGCCAGATTGGTCTCGGAATCACCCCTCCAGAGTTGGAAAGTAATGGCCAGATTGGTCTCGGAATCACCCCTCCAGAGTTGAAAACTAATGGTCAGATTGCTCCCAGAATCACCCCTACAGAGTTGGGAAGTAATGCTCAGATTGGTCCCGGAATCACCCTTCTAGAGTTGGGAAGTAATGGTCAGATTGGTCCCGAAATCACCCCTCCAGAGTTGGGAAGTAATGCTCAGATTGGTCCCGGAATCACCCTTCTAGAGTTGGGAAGTAATGGTCAGATTGGTCCCGAAATCACCCCTCCAGAGTTGGAAAGTGATGGCCAGATAGGTTCCGGAATCACCCCTACAGAGTTGGAAAGTAATGCTCAGATTGGTCTCAGAATCACCCCTCCAGAGTTGGAAAGTAATGGTCAGATTGGTCTCGGAATCACTCCTCCAGAGTTGGAAACTAATGGTCAGATTGCTCCCAGAATCACCCCTCCAGAGTTGGGAAGTAATGCTCAGATTGGTCTCAGAATCACCCCTCCAGAGTTGGGAAGTAATGGCCAGATTGGTCTGAGAATCACCCCTCCAGAGTTGGAAAGTAATGGCCAGATTGGTCTCGGAATCACCCCTCCAGAGTTGGAAAGTGATGGCCAGATAGGTTCCGGAATCACCCCTACAGAGTTGGAAAGTAATGTCCAGATTGGTCTGAGAATCACCCCTCCAGAGTTGGAAAGTAATGGCCAGATTGGTCTCGGAATCACCCCTCCAGAGTTGGAAAGTAATGGCCAGATTGGTCTCGGAATCACCCCTCCAGAGTTGAAAACTAATGGTCAAATTGGCACCGGAATCACCCCTCCAGAGTTGGAAAGTAATGGCCAGATTGATACCGGAAACACCCCTCCAGAGTTGAAAACTAATGGTCAAATTGGCACCGGAATCACCCCTCCAGAGTTGGAAAGTAATGGCCAGATTGATACCGGAATCACCCCTCCAGAGTTGAAAACTAATGGTCAAATTGGCACCGGAATCATCCCTCCAGAGTTGGAAAGTAATGGCCAGATTGGTCCCGGAATCACCCCTCCAGAGTTGGAAAGTAATGGCCAGATTGGTCTCGGAATCACCCCTCCAAAGTTGGAAAGTAATGTCCAGATTGGTCTCGCAATCAGCCCTCCAGAGTTAGAAACTAAAGGCCAGATTGGTCTCGTATTTACCCCTCCAGAGTTGGAAACTAATGGCCAGATTGGTCTCGGAATCACCCCTCCAGAGTTGGGAAGTAATGGCCTTATTGGTCTCGAAATCACCCCTCCAGGAATTTTTATGATAGATTTTTATGATAGACTAGCCGGCCTTCGGCCGACTACGCTGGCTGGCCCGTCCCTTGCTTTGGGAGTCTACTGCTGACAGACACACCTTGCCTAACATGCGGTGTCATCGGGACACCTTCGGGGGTGGCCACCGATTCTCGATAGGATTCTGACCTGGGATCGAGGCACTTTTCCTTCTCTTCACTGGGTCAGCATTAAGGTTTCGAGAAGTAATGCTCAGATCGGTCCCGGAATCACCCCTCCAGAGTTGGGGAGTAATGCTCAGATTGGTCTCGGAATCACCCCTCCAGAGTTGGGAAGTAATGCTCAGATTGGCCCCGGAATCACCCCTCCAGAGTTGAAAAGTAATGCTCAGATCGGTCTCGGAATCACCCCTCCAGAGTTGGGGAGTAATGCTCAGATTGGTCTCGGAATCACCCCTCCAGAGTTGAAAAGTAATGCTCAGATCGGTCTCGGAATCACTCCTCCAGAGTTGGGAAGTAATGCTCAGATTGGCCCCGGAATCACCCCTCCAGAGTTGAAAAGTAATGCTCAGATCGGTCTCGGAATCACCCCTCCAGAGTTGGGGAGTAATGCTCAGATTGGTCTCGGAATCACCCCTCCAGAGTTGAAAAGTAATGCTCAGATCGGTCTCGGAATCACCCCTCCAGAGTTGGGAAGTGATGCTCAGATCGGTCTCGGAATCACTCCTCCAGAGTTGGGAAGTAATGCTCAGATTGGTCTCGGAATCACCCCTCCAGAGTTGGGAAGTAATGCTCAGATCGGTCTCGGAATCACTCCTCCAGAGTTGGGAAGTAATGCTCAGATTGGCCCCGGAATCACCCCTCCAGAGTTGGGAAGTAATGTCAGATTGGTCTCGGAATCACCCCTCCAGAGTTGAAAACTAATGGTCAAATTGGCACCGGAATCACCCCTCCAGAGTTGGAAAGTAATGGCCAGATTGGTCTCGGAATCACCCCTCCAGAGTTGGGAAGTAATGCTCAGATTGGCCCCGGAATCACCCCTCCAGAGTTGGAAAGTAATGGCCAGATTGGTCTCGGAATCACCCCTCCAGAGTTGAAAACTAATGGTCAAATTGGCACCGGAATCACCCCTCCAGAGTTGGAAAGTAATGGCCAGATTGGTCTCGGAATCACCCCTCCAGAGTTGGGAAGTAATGCTCAGATTGGCCCCGGAATCACCCCTCCAGAGTTGAAAAGTAATGCTCAGATCGGTCTCGGAATCACCCCTCCAGAGTTGGGAAGTGATGCTCAGATCGGTCTCGGAATCACTCCTCCAGAGTTGGGAAGTAATGCTCAGATTGGTCTCGGAATCACCCCTCCAGAGTTGGGAAGTAATGCTCAGATCGGTCTCGGAATCACTCCTCCAGAGTTGGGAAGTAATGCTCAGATTGGTCTCGGAATCACCCCTCCAGAGTTGGGAAGTAATGCTCAGATTAGTCTCGGAATCACCCCTCCAGATTTGGGAAGTAATGCTCAGATTGGTCTCGGAATCACCCCTCCAGAGTTGGGAAGTAATGTCAGATTGGTCTCGGAATCACCCCTCCAGAGTTGAAAACTAATGGTCAAATTGGCACCGGAATCACCCCTCCAGAGTTGGAAAGTAATGGCCAGATTGGTCTCGGAATCACCCCTCCAGAGTTGGGAAGTAATGCTCAGATTGGCCCCGGAATCACCCCTCCAGAGTTGGAAAGTAATGGCCAGATTGGTCTCGGAATCACCCCTCCAGAGTTGAAAACTAATGGTCAAATTGGCACCGGAATCACCCCTCCAGAGTTGGAAAGTAATGGCCAGATTGATACCGGAATCACCCCTCCAGAGTTGAGAACTAATGGTCAAATTGGCACCGGAATCACCCCTCCAGAGTTGGAAAGTAATGGCCAGATTGATACCGGAATCACCCCTCCAGAGTTGAAAACTAATGGTCGAATTGGCACCGGAATCATCCCTCCAGAGTTGGAAAGTAATGGCCAGATTGGTCCCGGAATCACCCCTCCAGAGTTGGAAAGTAATGGCCAGATTGGTCTCGGAATCACCCCTCCAAAGTTGGAAAGTAATGTCCAGATTGGTCTCGCAATCAGCCCTCCAGAGTTAGAAACTAAAGGCCAGATTGGTCTCGTAATCACCCCTCCAGAGTTGGAAACTAATGGCCAGATTGGTCTCGGAATCACCCCTCCAGAGTTGGGAAGTAATGGCCTTATTGGTCTCTAAATCACCCCTCCAGGAATTTTTATGATAGATGTATAGGAGAGGAGGTGGGGAAGGATATCCGATGACGATGGGATGAATCTGGCTGGCGTCATAACGGGGCGGTGCACCTTATCGTCAGAATTTGGATGCGGGTGACAGTATGGAGGGGGTCAAAGTTGGGGTAAATCGCGAGGGGGAAGGAGGGGAGGGGGAGGGGGGAGGGGTGGGTGGCCTATGTCCTTCCCGGTGAGTCGCCCTACATTATGCAGTTTGTTCCAAGTAGATCCGATCAATACCGGAGGAGCCTATTGAGGACAAACAAACAAACAGACAAACAAACAAACAAACAAACAAACAGACCCTGGATTTTTATATATATAGATGTATAGGAGAGGAGGTGGGGAAGGATATCCGATGACAATGGGATGAGTCTGGCTGGCGTCATAACGGGGCGGTGCACCTTATCGTCAGAATTTGGATGCGGGTGACAGTATGGAGGGGGTCAAAGTTGGGGTAAATCGCGAGGGGGGAAGGAGGGGAGGGGGAGGGGGGGAGGAGTGGGTGGCCTATGTCCTTCCCGGTGAGTCGCCCTACATTATGCAGTTTGTTCCAAGTCGATCCGATCAATACCGGAGGAGCCTATTGAGGACAAACAAACAAACAGACAAACAAACAAACAAACAAACAAACAAACAGACCCTGGATTTTTATATATATAGATATTTGCTGTCTCTGACTTCGGCATTTTATGAACCCGTGAACGGGCACTCTGGAGCTGACTATGCTCACGGTAGCCGCTGTACGAATCGGCCGCGATTGACGTCTAGGTCGGATCTAGGACGGATCGATTGTAGACATCGACATCAATGTTCTTGTGATATAAACGGACGGCGTCCTTAACGTTCTCATTGCACCATTGTTGAGTTCTGAACCGCGATTCAACTATTCGACGTTCCTCTGAACAGAGTTCTTCGCCGTTGCCGATTTTGGTCAGAATGGTCGAAAATATAACGTCTCGCTGTCTCATCACCTGGAAGAATTGAAGATGCCTAGTAGATCACGATCGATAACTTCCGGTCCTAAGACTCTTCGGTCCCGAATGATACCTGTGCTTAGTCCACATGTATTCCGAGATTCGGTGCTTGCAGGTTTGGCATATCGGTTAGGTTGGGGCCGTGTCAAGCGAACGCAACGATGCGAGCGGTCCCGTCCAAGTGCTCAGTATCTTGCACGGATTGATGCCACCATTCGGGGCCGAATTGTCTTGAGGCCGAAGAGTCCGGCGGCAGAACTTTATGTACAGATCCTGGCAGATCTCTAGTCTGACCCTAATATTTTTGGAGTCCACACAGAACGATACTCACTTGAGTCAATGGGTAAAAGGCTAGAGATTACCACAGCTCCGAACGGCTCAATCCTCTCTTCACGGGCTCATAGATCGGAGTGGTACACATCGGCGGTAATTGACGCAAGTCGCCGCAGAAGATGATATCCATACCACCAAACGAACCATCATGAGAGTCGCTGATGTGTTTCATCCGCTCATTGATCGTATGGAATACACCGCTACCGATCATGCTGATTTCATCAATAATCACGACGCGGATATTCACAAAGGCGTTCCTATACGCTTGAAGAGCCTCGAAAGACAAACCCCCGCGACGCTGCAGGGTTGGTATACTGAACGCCGTGTGAACAGTCGTTCCTCCGATCGCCACAGCAGCTTTTCCGGTAGAAGCTGCCGCAATATAAACGTTTGTTCGAACATCGTGAGATTGACTAAAGCGATTGTACGTCTCCATCAGGAGTCTCAGGGTGAACGTTTTACCGCAACCAGCGGGTCCCGTGAAAAATATTTGAACGGGTGGATTTGTTGAATCAGTGATCCGCGCGATGCAATGTTTCAGAAGCGCTCGTTGTTCTGGATTAGTTTGTCGCATCTGACGGCAGTATTCCGCGGACGACATAACATTCAGTCGTCTCTTCACTACCGCCGATAACGAATGCGGAACTGGAACTTGGCGAAAATCTTCATTGTGCGGCCGATGCAAGTTGTTAACATCGTGAACATATTGCTCAACAACGACAGCCGGATGCTGTTCATTATCGCCATCGACACCCTAACTCGCGGTTTTCTTGGATGAGCTTCTCGAAATCAATATACTTCTCATAGTTTTTGCGACGTTCCAGGATTTCGCCCTCATGCTTGTCATAGAGTTCCAAATATTTATCATGATCCAACAAGTCCTCATGTTCGTTCGAGAATGGATGAAAGAGGAGCACCATGGATCGTTTGTAATTCCGATAATCCACAGCATCATACTGAGTCCAACGTAGTATGCGGCTGATGGGTCGCTCATGATACAATTGTCGACCATCAGCATCCCGCTTTCCTTTGTGAACAGTCATCTTTGCCGCGAAATCCGCCAAACACATCTCTGAAAGCAGTTGAGGCCGACCCTCGTACTTGTCGAGCACACTTGCGGTCCAAACATCGGTTGAATCCAGCGCTAACCCTTCTCGTTCCATCTGGGCGTGATGCTTACGGCACCGTTGTCTCAGGTTTGGCACCTGGACGTTGATGTACAAAACTTCCCGGCTAGCCTCTGACATGGGTTGCCGGAGGAGGTACCAAGCTGCTTCTTGCGTACTCATCTCGACGGTGTCCAACATACGGAGGCTGACCCGCTTTAGCAGCTCAGTGTAATCCTGGTCTGGATATTCATTTTGCAGTTCAGCAAGAAGTTTTTGTAGATTAGAGATACCTCGATTAGTTTTGTTGATGTATTCCACAACATAAGAAGCACAGCTATACTCCTCCAGAATGAACTGCAAATCCATGTTGGATTTCAAGGTACTTGCGAGCCATGGGTTGAACGTATTCGTCCAAATCTGCGAAACTTCACGATGAAACAAAACGGTCGGTCGTTTCAAGGTAGCTCTAATGATGTTCAAGTACGTTTCATAGGTCACACCGGTCTCCTTTAGGAAGTGCTCTAGGCTGTCGAAGAACAGCTCTTCCAGAGCCTGCTTCATCGCCTTGCCTTTCTTGAGATAGGCTTCCCGGCGACCGTCTTCTTTGGGCATTGGCAACAAAATCCTGGTTTCTCGACACGGCCAGTATGGAATCCCGAAACGACAAGAGGTCGATCGCGATTTCCCTTGTTTGAAACAGGTGAAAGTATGTTTGTGCACTTGAAGCGATGAGTAGTATGGATCTTTGAGTGCGCTCAAATCCACCGAACACAGCTTATCAATGAGAGCCACAGTTTTGGGCATACTCTCGGAAAGAGCTTCTTGTGGAGCGTCCTTCAACCACACCAAGATATGAACATGGGCGCTCCCTCGATGTTGATACTCCACTCGAAGGAAGTAATCCACGACGAGATGAGGTGAAAACGGACTACACCTCGAAGATCTCAGAATCCGCATCAGAGTACAAATCAGTTTCCAAAAGTATATACAGCAGGTGACGGAATCTTCGTTCACTAAGTTAGCTCTGTAGGCTGCGGAAAATTCTCTGAGGGGATCCTGTGTCAGCTCGTTGGCTCCTGTGCGGATTTGATGGAGGAGATTGAGCAAATGAGGCCAGCGGAGTTCATCGGCGCTCATGGTCAGGAATAGCGTCGGTTTCCCCATCTGCCGCATCATCGCGAACAAATCTCTCTTGCGGCTCGACCAGTATTGCACGGAATTGGGGATGGATTTCATGAACGCGAAATTGTTGGCTACACATTGCTCGAGAAATCGATGATCCTGCAACGGCTCGCGCGTGATGTGACGTAAATCACCACTATAACGGAAGGTCGCGAAGAGACCGCGAGAAACGCGAAGTCTCATGATCTTGACTGCCATGTATAGAATGTGCTCGGGGGTAGTCCCACGCCGATCTCGTCGCCTTATCTCGCTCGTTACAACCATGAATGGAGTTATCCTCAGCCCTGGTCTGAAAACACGAGGCACACCGTAGTATATGCCAGGGAAAGAAAGCTCCTCGGCATACTCGTCATAGACTATACTCAAAGGAAGAACTTTTTGACCCGGAGCAATGCATAAATATTTCTCTTCACTCCAAAGTAAAGTTTGCTGGTTTGCAAGCAACAATTCGGTATCATTATTGGCTTCCACCTCTTCTAAGGATTGTTGCTCGGTCACTGTAGAAACGTCGGCCATTGAGTTCCAATCGACCTTGATGTTATACTGCTGATACAACGGCGTATTTTGCAGAAAATTCAGCCAAACTTTCAGATCAGCTTTCTTAACGAGGCCGGAGTAGGCCGAACTCTTATGAATGATATGTTTCTTCAAGGACACATTGAAGGCTTGATCGTCTTCCAGGCAACGCGGGAGAGAAGTCACCATTTGCTGCACGTCAACGGGAATGTTGATGATCTGTCCTGTAATCAAATAGGTACCTGCCTCATAACGGAGCCGTCGAATTTGCATGAAAGGCAGCCGTGGGCTAATCAGTCTTGTTGTGATGGCATTCAAGGGTGGCAATCCTGGAGGTTTCGGTGGATACTTGAATCCATTAAAAGCAGCTAAGTTGGGAATTTTCCCGTGATCAAGGGAAGCAGCACACGTCGAACAAAGTTTTGTTCGCGAAAGCTCACAGCCGAGAACTTGAAGGAGTGACTCGTGGCAGGGTCGAGCAGGTCGGAGATTACAACTAAACCAGAGCCGGTCACACACGGTACACGCGACCCCGTATTCCTGCTTTGAGAAAGCTTTCTCGAATTCTTTCGTAGCTTGAACTTCGAAAACCGCCACATCAGCTGGGCATCGTCCGCTTGGAGACTGGAGTTGAATCGTCCTCAACAAGGATGCTGTAGAAGGTCTTGTTGGCTCGCTACAAGTCTGGTCAATTGCTGCTCTGCGTCGACGTCGACGGGAACGCTCAGTTGAAGTCAAAGGCGGAGGCATGATGAAGGAGCAACACAGACGAACGGTCGGCACGAATGACAATCCCACCTAAAATCCTCAGAGCGAACGCCTCTAGCACCCCTATTGGAATTGGGTTGAGGGACCACGCAGGTTTTCGCAGTGGAAGAGAACGATGTATTAATAATGCTCTCTCCAGCTTAGTGACCGGCTCCAACCGTATTGACGACGCGGAAGACGCCAGCGTGGATTGACCTCTAGAAATTCTGTGGTTATTGTTCGAGACTCATGGGAAACAGGCTAATCAATCTGCCGAGTTTTTTGACAACAGCACGCTCGTTAGGCCGATAGTACCGAAAGCAAGGTGCGCAGTGAGTCTCCGAGTTTGAAGAGGAGGAAGGTGGATCATCGCGCGTCCACAAGGACGAATCATTTTTCCGATTTCCGTATGCTCGTGGCTCAGGCGGTGTTCAAGTTCAGTTACGTCGAAGTGTGCAAAGTGGGTCGAAATCTTGAACTGCTCATGAACTCGACAAATCGCTCTCATTCACGATCAGTCTTATGGAAGCGAGTCGGTCACGGGTAGCGGCAGAGCGAATGGTGTATTCCGAACGACAGTGCTGCAAACCACAACTCTGAGTGGTTTCAGCTTCGTTGCGGCTAGCTTCCGGCAAAACAAGCCAACCCTCGCCGGTAGAACGTAAGCCTACGTTAAAAGCAAACAGCAACTTAGTGCCGGTTGGTGGCCGGAAGGGACCCTGAGGCGCGAGATGCAGGAATCATGCTGTGCGTTGCCCTAGCCGTCTGGCCCACGGGGACCTGCTGAGACCACAATATCATAACGCGGAGAGGAGGTGGGAGCGACACCGGACCGCGTCACAATAGGGGAGATTGACGGCACAGAACAAGAAGATTATAATGGACAGTCACAAGAATGAACAAACCGCTGAATTGCCCACAGCGACAGGCCGACCCGGCCAACCCCAGGTAGCCCCTGACGACAACCCCTTCGCGAAGGGAGGGCGAGTAGGAAGATCGCCGGAGAAGAAGGGAACGACGATGGAGGCTGCCACCAGCACCGTAATCCAGGACCCCGATCAGGAGTGCATGGATGACACTGAGGGCTCGACCAGCGACACTCTGAAGGAGGGAGTGACAGCGGCGACCTCCGTAACGAAGCTCCAGCCAGCGAGACCCGACCAACCCCGCGAGGCGGAGAACAAGAGGGGAGCGGAAGAGCAAGTCCCTGCAGGAAAAAGAGCCCAACCGAGCACCCCAAGACCGCTCAAAAGACATCGAGAGAATACGCCGGAACTCGAAGAGGAGAAGCAAGCCAAAATCGCAAGCAGGGGTAAGCTCCTCCAGAACCTCGCAATCGTCATCAGGCAGAAGATCAAGACTGAAATCAAGGACAAGGTTGACCGTATGAAAGCAATCGAGACCAAGACTACGGCAAAGGAGATGAAACAGCTCACCCAGCAACTGCAGGGAGGAGTCACCCGACTGGAGACCGACATTCCTTCCGCCGCCAAGTGCATCATAGAGGAAATCATCAGCAGTGACGAAAGGCCGCACGAATATCTAGAAGAGCTGGAGATCCTGAACGAGCAACTGGAACAGAAAACGGACCTGCTGACGCGGACCGCCGAGCAGCTGAACGACGCCCATGCAAGGATCGCCGAACTAGAGGCCACGATCGCCAAACTAGAGAGCGCAACAGGCGGAGACAGCAACACACAGGCAGCTCGCAAGGAAGGAGAAGAACTGAAGGCGGCCAACGAGATCCTGGAGGCTATCGAGCTACTTCAAACCGCGGAAGACATCTCCGTATTAGCGGGGAAACACTGGCCGAAACGCGTCTACAACAAGACCTCGCTCACCAAAGCTGGAATCGTCGGTAACAGGAAGTGCTGCATCCTGCTGCACTGTCCGGGGGACAAGCATCCAAAAGACGACAACGTGATAACCCAGCTAGCCCAATTCTTCCCGGCGGTAAGGGGAATCGACACACGGGAGGATGGAGAGGTCGCCACCACCTCCATGGTGGTATGTCCCGTTCTACTGAGAGCGGGGGGCACACAACCACCGGAGGAGAGGCGAACTCTCATAATAGGTCGTTTGAAGAAGGAAGCAAAAGCAGAGGACTACGCGGAGGTACTTCAAAAAGCCATAGGAGAAGTAAACAAAACGCAGATCAACGATGGTGACAAAACCCTTATAAGGATACCGGCAAAGGCTGACGCTATGAAAGTCCGCAAAATCACTGAAGCTTGCTGGACGTGGCTGAAAGCAAGAGGCGGAGATCTCGACGAAGACGGCGAGAAACGGAGAAGAACGACCCAAGAATAAACGATTGCAGAAGGCAAACCAGACAACTATGAGCATCAGCGCAGAGGGTCAAACTTTCGCCGAGGTGCTGAAGAACCTCAAAGAAAAAGTGGACCCTAAAGCACTGGATGTCGAGATCCGAGGCTGCCGCCAAGCACGGCAGGAAGTCCAACTACAGATAGCGGAGAGAAGCTCCGGAGGGCAGCATCGACTCCAGGCGTTCATCACCGAAGAGCTGAGACACGAGACAGCGATCAAGAGCCGACGACTGCCAGCCGCAGGCTCACAGGCCTCGACGAAGAAGAGCTCGAGAAGGATCTCAATAAGGCCCTAAGACGCAAAGAGCCATGGCAACTTAAGTCAGAGAAGATCGGGAGGAACGGTAGAGGAACTCGCATCGCGGTGGTTAAAATGAATCACGAGGACGCGGACCGACTGCTGAATATGCGGAACGTCCAGATCGGGTGGAGACTCTGCCACGTCAAGGAGTGGCTCGAAGTCCCGAGATGCTTCAAGTGCCAGAGAGCCGGTCACCGCTCGACGACATGTGAACTCGAAGAAGAAAAGGAGAAGAAATGCTACGAATGCGGTATTGTTGGCCATGCGAGCAGGAACTGCGAAACAAACCGGGAGGACTATCACTGTGTGAACTGTCAAGAGGAGGGCCACTCGGGCTACTCGAGAGACTGCCCGAAATACAGAGATCTACTCGAGGCTCTCAAAGCCAAAACAGCGCTCGCAAGACAGCAGATAACAAACAGGGGCACGCCTGGCAAGATAAGCCAAACGAACCCCGCAACGACCAACGTACAGCGAGCCGAATCCGAGCCAGCCACCTGCGCCACAAAGAAGGACGGCGAAGGTTGGCAGGTAGTCGGACAGAGGGGAAATCGGACACGAACGGGAGAAACACAAACCACAGAAAACAATGATGGTCAAAGTTCTACAAATCAACTTAAATAGGTGCAGGGACGCTCATGACGAGCTGAAAGAGAAACTGAAACGGGACGATATACACATGTGTATTATAAACGAAGCGAATCGAAGAATCTCGAGTGACAACTCGAGGAAAGATGACGGATGGATTGCCGGAGAAGACGGCGACAAGGCCCTGTGGTGGACGGGCCGAAATCCCACCGACAGAATAGAAAAGAAGGAAACCTTCAAAGGCATCAGCATGATGCTCCTGAGCAGCGGAACCCTGGTAGCGAGTTGCTATTTCTCACCGAACCCGGGAAGCCCGATGGACTTCAAGAGATTCCTGAGTACAGCGCATTCGGGCCACCCAAGCTGAAACAGAAGTCATTGCAGGGGACTTCAACGCGAAGTCGAAAACATGGGGAAATACGATACAAAACAGGAGAGGCACAGATATGGAGGAGTGGATCGCGGAACTCGACCTCATCGTACTGAACGACGGGAGGACGCCGACCTACAGGAAGGCCATGCTCCCGGGCCCACAAAGATCTTACGCTGTTACTGCCGAATCGTTCATCGACCTGACAGTGACAAACCGACCGGACCGGATAACGAAATGGCTCGTAAACGAGGCAGATGAATCCGCTGGCGATCATCTTTATATCGAATTCTTTGTAGTGACGGGACAGACGAAGGTAGAAAGACCGACTGAGAGAATATGGCGAGGGGAGAAACTCAGAAGAGAATACCTCATCGAAAGCATAGACGAAAGCTGCCGGAAAATAAAAGACGAAAACCTTGAACTGGACGAACACATCCTGCATGACTTGCTCACCCGAGTATGCGAGGCTTCAGCACCACCAGCGCGCCCAAACCGGGCAAACCGGAAGCCGGCCTACTGGTGGACAAGCAGTATAGCGGAGCGCAGAGAAGAATGTATCAAGGCAAGACGAAAATTCGTGAGAGCCCGTAAGAAGATGGACGGGGAACCGCACAAGTACGAAGAGGCACTTCGGGCCTACTTATCTTCGAAAAGGACCTACCAAGACGAGATACACGAGAGCAAACGTAGCAAATGGAGAGAGTTCTGTGAGAGCCTCCGGGACGACATCTGGGGCCTGCCTTACAAGGCCATCAGAGGCAAAATTGGGCACAAACATCACCCGATTCCGAGAGCGTCAGCGGAAAAGGCTATCCGAGAGCTTTTCCCAAACAGGGAAGACTTCGAAAGACCGGCGCCACAGGTAGACCCTGAGGGAATACCGAGGATAAGAGCCTGCGAAATAGTAGCAGCCGCGGAGAAAATGAAAGCCGGAAAAGCCCCTGGGCCGGATGGCATCCCACCAGAGGCAACGAAGCTCCTCATGAAAAGATGGCCTATACAAGTTGCCAGAATGGCCGATAGCATGCTACCCGCCGGTACCTTCCCCCAGTCTTGGAAGACAGCGAAACTTGTGCTAATCCCAAAAGGAACGAAGGGCTCCTACCGACCAATTTGCCTCCTCAACACGATTGCGAAGGGCATGGAATCGGTAGTGAACAAACGACTCCAAGAGGAACTCGAAGAAAATGAGGGTCTTTCCGAAAGGCAATTCGGTTTCCGCTCCGGGAAGTCGACCTTGATGGCCATGGAGTGGCTTATGAAGGAGGCTGCGGCCGAGTACGCGAAGGGATACGAGAACACCTGCTTGCTCGTGCTCCTTGACGTCAAAAACGCCTTTAACTCGATGAGCTGGAAGGTGATCCTGAGAAGTCTAGAGCGAAGAAGGATTTCCCCTTACTTGAGGAGAGTCATAAACTCTTATCTCTCAGACCGATGGGTAACATGGGATGGTGAGAGGTATCAAATGAGCGCCGGAGTGCCACAAGGATCCGTCCTGGGCCCCACACTATGGAACATAGCATACGACGATGTGCCACGATTGGAACTGCCCGATGGAGCGAAAACGATCGCGTACGCAGACGATCTCGCGCTCTGGGTGAAGGCGCGAACGACTGAAAAGCTTGGAGAGGTAGCAAACCAATCGCTGGAGATCATCTCCAAATGGATGAGGGAGAATGAGCTCGCGCTTGAGCCAATGAAGTCAGAGGCGGTCATGCTACGCGAAAGGAGGACCGGTCCACCACGCCTGCTCCTTGAAGGGCATCAAATTCAGATCAGAAAGACGGTTAAGTACCTGGGCCTCCTTTTACAGAAGAGGCTCACTTGCACCCAGCATGTACGTAGAGCCACGGAGAAGGCGATCAAGGCGGCGGCAGAGATTGCCCGCATACTGCCAAGAACACACGGCGCTACTGAGGCCCAGAGAAGAACTCTGGCCACGGTAGCCGAATCCATTGCCCTATACGCGGCCCCAGTATGGGCCCCATGGGCGCTGGCCAAGAAGACAAACAAGACCGCGCTTGACAGAGCTCAGAGAACAATGGGCATTCGAATAACCCGAAGCTATCGCACGGTTTCTGCCGAAGCGATACTGGTACTCGCCAAGACGATACCATGGTCGCTACTAGCTGAGGAGCGAGCAGAAATCTACAGAAGGAGGACCGATAACGTAAAAATCGAAGGGCCGAGCAGCCAAACGGAGGAGGATCTCAGGGAGGAGACCCTGAGTAAGTGGCAGGCCCGCTGGCAAGCGTCCCCAAAAGGCGAGTGGACGAGGAAATGCATTCCCGACGTGAGGAAGTGGCTCACAAGGGAGTTTGGAGAACTCACCTACCACACCACGCAACTTCTTACGGGACATGGTGCTTTCGGGGAGTACCTAGAAAGATTCGGACTAAAAGAAAACGACAGATGCATGTACTGTGATATGGGAGCTAAAGACGATGTCGAACACACAATTCCTGTGTGCCCTGCCTACGCGCCGCAGCGTGGGACGCTGCCGGTGAGGGACATCCCCGCGCTGGTTTCGAAAATGCAGGAAACGAGGGACGACTGGTACGACATAACTCGAAGGGTGGGAGCAATATTCCACGAGAAAGAACGTCTGGAGAAGGAGAGACGAGAATTGTGAAGATGCATATACAGTGGAACCTGAGGTAGGGTCCACCTCTATGAAAGGACCACCTGAGGTATCGGTCCAGCTTCTTCAGGCACCGATTTTCAAGGCCATAGACGCCGATGTATTCCAGACGTACTATCGGTCCACCTGATCGACGTGTCCACGGTCCACCTCTTTCAGGAACGAATGCTGCTCATTACCTACGCAGTGGGTCCGATTCTCTGGCCTCCACAAGGGGAAGACTTTGTGGTTCTCTCCGCACTATTCCTTGCAGAGATTCAGAAACTGGAAATGGGATCGAGGGATGAGAGCATCATTTACATCAGTATGTAAATTCAGCGAGCATGCGACTCATTAGAATCATCCTTTACATGGAAAAAGCCGCGGACGAAGCTGAATGTCGGCCTAGGGACCGCTCAAGCGTTTCGTCGCGCGGGGACGGTTTCACTTGCGCTCTGTGTGATGTGTGCACGTTCCTTTGTCGTTCGTCGTGCTCCTCTCCTCGCCACCGCAAGACAGGCGACTCGTCGACGTTCGAATATCGGGCTGCCGACTACCTGCGTTAGAGCTGGATCCCACCATTCTTGGCTGAGAATATGGCTAGGAAGCGCAACGAGCTTCCACTACACAGAAAAGTCGATGTGATCCGTGAGCTGCAACGCGGGAGAAGCCAAAGAAATCTCGCTTCAGACTTCGGTATCAGCAAAAGGGCAAGTGCAGAGGATACTGAAGCATCGAGCAGCTCTCCTGAATGAATGGGAAACGTTTTCCTCCATTGATGACAGGGAGCGACGACAGAAACCAAGGCTCAAAGAGCTCGACAAACATTCCATGAACTGGTTTCGAAAAGTGACCGCGAAGCGCATCCCGGTAAGTGGGAGGATGATCCAGGAAAAAGCGAGATCTTTTGCGGAGGAAACCGGAGTTCAGGGTTTCTCAGGGAGCAACGGCTGGCTGGAAAGCTTTCGCAAGAGACACAACATTGTTCCCAAGACCCTCTGCGGTGAAGCGGGAGACGTGAATGAAAACGTTGTCAGCGACTCGATCACAAGACTGCCGGATGTGTTCAAAGAGTATAATACGAGAGACATATTCAACATGGATGAGACTGGGTTGTTCTTCAGATCGCTTCCCAACAAGTCGCTCGTTCAGAGAGGCCATGAATGTCGCGGCGGGTAATTGGCTAAGGACAGGCTCTCTATAGCTCTCTGTTGTAGTGCGATGGGCGAGAAATTCCAGCCTTTGGCGATTTGGAAATCCCTGAATCCTCGCTGTTTCAAGGGCCGGGACGTGAAGCTCATCGGGGTATATTGGGAAGCTAACGCGAAGGCTTGGATGACAACCTCAATTTTTGAACTTTGGCTCAGTAAGTTCAACGGGCGTCGCATCATGAGCAATATGAGTCTCTTGTTTCTGCCGCCAAACGTCACAAGTAAGCTGCAGCCATTAGATCAAGGAATCATTCAGGCCTTCAAACTGCAGTATAGAAGTCTAATGCTGCGATGGCCACTGACCAAGATCGATGACTGCGACTCAGCGAGTCAGCTCGCGAAGAGAATCAACGTTTTCGACGCGATTCAGTGGGTGAGTCGAGCCTGGATGGCTGTACGAGAAGAGACCATCATTGGATGTTTCCGTCGTTGTGGGATCCCTTGTGATGATGAGATTGAAAATGCTACGGTACAGACTTCAGCGATCGACCCGGAGCTCTTACAATTGTTGGAAAGAGCAGGCGTCGAGGATCCTTGTTTTGAAGAGGACATCAATTGCTTCGGAATCCTTGATTCAAGCGATCATGGTTCTGATTGTCAAGATGGCGAAGAAGATGTGCTTGTTGAGACCGACGAAGACATCGCTGAGGCTGAGCCTTTTAGCCCCCCCACTGCGGAAGAAGCGCTGCGCGCCGTCGAATCTCTCAAGTTGTACGCCGTCAGCTCGGGCTCCCTCTCACCAGACACGCTCAAAGCCCTCCTAGTATGCGAGAGGCAGATTCAGGACAGAATACTTGTGAAAAAGTCGAAAACAATGCACCAGAGCACTCTGGATTCGTTCTTTGTATAATTATCAGTCTCAAAAGTACGAGATCATGGAAGAGGAGAATACATTCCGCACGAAGAATACAATAAATTCGACCCTGTTACTATGATTTCTGTATGTATTTTACACTTTGCTGCGAGACAGGTGCAAGGGTACATGCACCATAAAAAAGCCCGTCGTCAACAATACCTGTTCCATGGGTCCACCTGACATATTGGACCGCTTTCCGGAGGAACGGCAAGTGGACCGTCTAGACAGGTTTCACTGTACGAGCGGTCTGATGTAATCGTTGAGGTGCCAGACAATAAATTAACATGAGGGAAAGTTCCCACATGGAAAAAATAAAAATAAAAAGTCTGGAGGGGTGATTCCGAGACCAATCTGACCATTACTTTCCAAGTCTCGAGGGTTGATCCCGAGACCAATCTCACCATACTCTTCCGAGTCTGGAGGGGTGATTACGGGATCAATCTGAACATACTTTTTCAAGTCTGGAGGCGTGATTCCGAGACCAATCTGACCATTACTTTCCAAGTTTGGAGGCTTGATTCCCGGACCAATCTGACCATACTTTTCCAAGTCTGGAGGGGTGATTCCGAGACCACTCTGAGCATTACTTTCCAAGTCTCGAGGGGTGATCCCGAGACCAATCTCACCATAATCTTCTGAGTCTGGAGGGGTGATTCCGGGATCAATCTGAACATACTTTTTCAAGTCTGGAGGCGTGATTCCGAGACCAATCTGACCATTACTTTCCAAGTTTGGAGGGGTGATTCCCGGACCAATCTGACCATACTTTTCCAAGTCTGGAGGGGTGATCCCGAGCCCAATCTGACCATTATTTTCCAAGTTTGGAGGGGTGATTCCGAGACCAATCTGGCCATACTTTCCCAGGTCTGGAGGCGTGATTCCGAGACCAATCTGACCATTACTTTCCAAGTTTGGAGGGGTGATTCCCGGACCAATCTGACCATACTTTTTCAAGTCTGGAGGGGTGATTCCGAGGCCAATCTTGCCATGCTTTTTCAAGTCTGGAGGGGTGATTCCGAGACCAATCTGATCATTACTTTCCGAGTCTCGAGGGGTGATCCCGAGACCAATCTCACCATACTCTTCTGAGTCTGGAGGGGTGATTCCGGGATCAATCTGACCATACTTTTTCATGTCTGGAGGCGTGATTCCGAGACCAATCTGACCATTACTTTCCAGGCCTGTAGGAGTGATCCCAAGACCAATCTGACAATACTTTTCCGAGTCTGGAGGGGTGCTTCCGAGACCAATCTGACCATATGTTCCCAAGTCTCGAGGGGTGATTCCGAGGCCAATCTTACCATGCTTTTTCAAGTCTGGAGGGGTGATTCCGAGACCAATCTGACCATTACTTTCCGAGTCTCGAGGGGTGATCCCGAGACCAATCTCACCATACTCTTCTGAGTCTGGAGGGGTGATTCCGGGATCAATCTGACCATACTTTTTCAAGTCTGGAGGCGTGATTCCGAGACCAATCTGACCATTACTTTCCAGGTCTGTAGGAGTGATCCCAAGACCAATCTGACAATACTTTTCCGAGTTTGGAGGGGTGATTCCGAGACCAATCTGGCCATACTTTTCCAAGTCTGGAGGGGTGATTCCGAGACCAATCTGACCATGCTTTTTCAAGTCTGGAGGGGTGATTCCGAGACCAATCTGACCATTACTTTCTAAGTCTCGAGGGGTGATCCCGAGACCAATCTGACCATTACTTCCCAGGTCTGTAGGAGTGATCCCAAGACCAATCTGACAATACTTTTCCGAGTTTGGAGGGGTGATTCCGAGACCAATCTGGCCATACTTTTCCAAGTCTCGAGGGGTGATTCCGAGGCCAATCTGACCATGCTTTTTCAAGTCTGGAGGGGTGATTCCGAGACCAATCTGACCATTACTTTCTAAGTCTCGAGGGGTGATCCCGAGACCGATCTGACCATTACTTTCCAAGTTTGAAGGGGTAATTCCCGGTACAATCTGACCATACTTTTCCAAGTCTGGAGGGGTGATTCCGAGACTAATCTGACTATGATTTTCCGAGTCTCGGGGGTGATTCCGAGGCCAATCTGACCATACTTTTACAAGTCTGGAGGGGTGATTCCGAGACCAATCGGACCATTACTTCCCAAGTTTGGAGGAGTGATCCCGGGACCATTCTGACCATACTTTTCAACAACAGGACTAGCAACGGGTGTTCTAGTTCGGAAAACCGAGCAGTAGAAAAACGGACGGTAACTGAACAGGACAATTTCTGCTCGAGCAGTTCCGCACGGCCAAAAATACCAAAACAAGTCCATATTCTGGCTCTACAATCGGTTGGTTCTCCTCAGCAATGAGATTCATGCAGCTCATGCAGTCATCATGAGTCTCTAGCATTCTTCGTTGTTGCACGGTAAGCGTTGAAAGAATGTTGACGATGTCAGCCATTTTCAGCGGTTCGTCTCTTTCTTCCGCATGGATCGGAGGTAATCCGAATTCCGCTGCATCCAAATACGGCAAAATGAGTCAATCTGAGGGAGGTATCGAACCATGCATCGAGATTCGGAATTCCAGGTTCGGCCTGAAAAGCCCCCTCATTCCGCTGCACGCTTTGCAGCCCTAGCGATTGGCATCACTTGACATTTGACTGAAACATGGGTGGCGAAGAGTACAATCATCAATGAAGCTGGATCGGAACTCCATGCTGAGAACAAACGGCGCACTAGGAGCAGGGGTGTAATGATACATGAGAAAGTTCTGTGGTAACCATGGTCGCGGAGTCGTGTACAACCCAGCTTAGACAGTGGTTGCGGCTATGTCTGTGTGACCGATGTTGTGATCCATAGACGCCAAACAATCCTTGCAGCCTTCTGCATAAGCCCCGGCTTAGGGTTCGTGAAAATGACGGAGTTCCTCCAAAAGCACTTCGAGTCTGTTAAGTCGAGGCCGCATACTGGTGTTCCCGTCTCAACGATCGTTTGTGAAGCGAACCAGATGATCTGATCTAGTTTAATAAACTTGAAATTGAAGGAAAATTCGGCTGCAGTGTGGGGCTCATCCGGATGATACTCATCCGGAGCCCATGGCTCATTATCCGCACGATGCGAGAGGATCGAAATTCGGAAGAGCTTGGGATTGTAAGTCGGAGGGAAGGCCCGATAGGAGAGGAGATTCCAGGGAAGGCGAGATGTGCGAGGGATGAAGGTAGAGTCGAACCGAGCAGAACGATTGGTGAATAATTGGACAGAATAGGGGCGTTGTTTGGCAAAAGGGAAGGAACAAGGGAAGTCATTTCAGTTGAGCATCTCCCATGGAAGTATTGGTAGAATAGACAGAGGTCGGCGACCTTGCGTCGGAAGGACAAGGTTTCGAGGGAGGAGGACAGGGTCTCACCACCACTGCGGCGAAAAGCACGCTTATGTATAGAATCGAGGATGGGAAGGGATAACGAAGCGGCGCTACCCCCGACATGCGAGCAGTATTCGAGACAAGGACGAATTTGTATTTCAAGTTTTGAGTCGGAATATGTCCTGACCGTTATGCGGTCGGAGCATGCGGAGATCGAGGCATTCAGTTCAAGCTTTTACCGCTGAACTTGACACACCTTTGCCGACCCTCGATTGTAACTCGGTTCAAACCAGTGGAACAAACCTGGCGGGGATGTGTTGAGGCAGTGGAGCCTGGAGTGTCCTGTGACGCTGCCACAGACAGAATTCCGGGTTGTGCTGAGAGAGTTCATGGAAGGAATTGGCGGGAGACTAAAGAGAAATACGGCCATTCTAAAGAGGAGCGTCTTGAGAGACGAACCAGCGGCGGCCAGTTGTAGTGGAGAGGGAAGTCAGGAGAGAAAGAAGAGAATATTGCGAGAATAAGAGAGATGATGAATGAGTAGAGTGCGAATTAGTGTGCATGAGGATACTACGACGAGAGTAAAGAGGTGACGGAGTGATCCCATAATAACCCCAGTATCCACACTGAGTACCGGTGTAGTCATTCCGTGAGCAATAGATCTCACAGCAGCAGCGGTGGTGAGAGAACCAGCACCGAGGAGAATACGAGAAGTGTCAAGAAGATCAGTTGGAAGGACAAGCGAAAATGGCAAAGGGAAGTTTGGCAGCCGTACTGGCGCAGTTAAGCAAGGCACTGGCGAGTGTAGAAAATAGGATGGAAGGCCAGACGCAACAGATACAAGAGGTGAAGAACAAGGAGTCCAGCGAACCGAAACTGGAGGCGAGAATAAAAACATACGACTTGGCAACGCCCTTGAGGACGTTCTCAGGTGGGACCGTAGCTATAGCAGAAAGCTGGTCGCAAGATGGAGTACAGGCAAAGACAGTAGGGAAATGGACGGAGGACTATACGAAAAGCGGGTTACATGCTGAATTGGTTGGCCCGGCGAAATATTGGCAGAGGGATCATGGGAGTAAGTGCGAGAAATTCGAGGACTGGGAATCGTTGTTCATAGAAACGTACGCGCCGAAGAGAAAAAGGAGGGAATTGATGGAGGAAATCCTACAACGCGGTCAGGAACGAGGGGAGGGGTTGGAAATGTATGTTAGAAGGAAAGAACACGTCGCTCCAAAGTTAGAACTGGAGTTCAAAGAGATCAAAGAGCAAGTACTCGAAGGACTGTTACCGTAATACACATTTATGATACACATAATGAGGGGGAAAGAGCATAAAAATACGACGGAATTAGTGCAGGACATCGAAGAAACGATGGAGGTGGATCGAAGGAGGATAAGTCGAGTGAGATCATCACCAATCGGAACAGGAAATAGATTCGAGGCGAGACCAACGTGCTTCATCTGCAACAAGGAGAGCCCGTAGACTACCGAGAATCCGGAACACACGCCACGAAAAATTTAGGAGGATCTTCAGGAGAACGTCAGAGAGAGGTTGCCGGCGCCAACAGCACCTGACAGCGGAAGGGACCAAAAGAGTCACACAAGACCGCCAATGAGGGAATCGACATGGAGAGACGCAGCGGCAAGCAGAGACCGAGCACCGCGAGACCGTCAAGGAACCTGGGGGCCGCCGACAAGGGAGCCGACTACAAATTATCAACCAAGAGCGGCAACGCCAGCGGAAGGAGGGAGTTATGGAGGAAGAAATAGCGGAAGTCATGAGAGAGGGCAAAAGAATGTCAGACAAGTCAAGAGGGAGTGGAGTTTCGAGCAGATCGAACCAGTGGATTCGGAACGGCAGAGAGGATTAGAGAAAGTAACGGTCAACGGTAAAGAATGGCCAGCCAGAGTAAACACGGAAGCAGAGCTCAGCATCATTTCAGAGAAGTCAGCGGAAGAACTCGGATTGGTACGAAGCCCAAGACCAGTTAGAAGTATCCGCGGGATAGGAGAGGGCTCATGTGACCCAGTGGGGCAAACAAAAATTCTGTTAGAAGTGGATGGATTGCAGTTGAAAGAGGTAACAATCACCATCCTACCGACGGGGGCAATGAGTGAAAGAGAAATATTGCTAGGAGAGGATCTGTTGGATAGAGGGCTCGTAACGGTGTACTGCGAAGGGCGATCATGGATTTTGAAGGGAGAAGCGTTCGAAAAAATCGCGAACATCTCACCGGAGGAGGACGTGAAGGTCCAACTGAGACTAAAAGCCATGGTGACGTTGGAACCACAATCAGTCTCGATGGTCACGACGATCCCGATAGAGAAAAATGAAGGAACGCTCGTGATCGATCAGGAACCTTGATGGGGAGCATTATGCGAAGTGAGAGATGGTGAATTAGTAGTTCCACTTGCAAATGTGGGGGATACAAAGATCATCCTGAACGAGGGCACAGTGGTCGCGCGAGGAAAAATCAACGGGGAAGAAAAGTTTTTCAAACTGAAGAGGACCTAAGAGGACAGCAAGGTGGCACAAGTGAAGAGAGTCGAGGCGAGTGAAGAAGATAGCATACGGGAATAAGACATCGACGTGGAACCCAGTGTACCGCAAACCTACAGGACCAAGTAGCTTGGAATACTCAATTAGAATCGTGAAGCCATCGCAACTTCAATGAGGGAACTAGGGAGAACGGACCTCACAGAATTCGACATAGACGGAGTGAAAGATAGCAGACCGGTCAGGTGTAAGCCGTATAGATTGTCAGAAGCTGAGAATAAGGCCTTGAGCGAAATAATAGCGCAACTAAAAGACGCGATTATGATAGAGAGGTCGAAGTCAGAGTATGCGAGTCCAGTGTTGCTGGTGAGGAAAGCGGATGGCGGCTGGAGGATGGTCATAGACTACAGGGAACTGAACGCGCAAACAGTGAAACGCAGTCACCCACTACCCATCATCGACGACATATTGGACTGGGTTGGAGGCAAATGACTGTACTCAACATTCGACTTGGCGTGGGGATATTTCCAAATACCGATGACAACGAGGGCTTCAGAGAAAGCAGCATTCGTCACGAAGGAGGGACACTATGAGCCGAAGGTCCTCATGATGGGACTGTGTAACGCGCCCTCGAAATTTCGAGAACTGATGGTGCAAGTCAGAGACATGGTCGGAAAGCAACAAGCGTTTCCATTCCTGGACGACTCAATCACAGCGTCGGACGATTACTTGGAGCATCCGGAACAGATCGAGAAAATAATGAAGGCACTGAGAAATGCAGGATTGACGATTCGGTTGGGAAAATGCAAATTCTTCAGAGGAGTGGTCCAATTCTTGGGATCCAAACTTTCAAAGAGGGGAGTACAACCGGGAGGAGTGAAGTGGGAGACAATTGA
Source organism: Phytoseiulus persimilis (assembly GCA_037576195.1). NCBI lineage: Eukaryota > Metazoa > Arthropoda > Arachnida > Mesostigmata > Phytoseiidae > Phytoseiulus > Phytoseiulus persimilis. The sequence goes on along the minus strand of CM075103.1, from coordinate 24,312,855 downwards.
GCGATTCGCAGCACCGACAGACGTCAACGGAGTGAGGAAGTTCTTAGGACTAACGTCGTTTTTCCGAAGATTCGTATGGAACTATTCAACCATGGCAAACCCACTGACGGAACTATTGAAGAAAGGAGCGAAGTTCGTGTGGTCACCGAAGTGCGATGAAGCATTCAGACAACTGAAAACCATGTTACTGAGGGATCCAGTGTTGGAAAGATTCGTACCAGGAAGGAGAACGGAATTACACACCGATGCAAGCTGCGTAGGACTAGCAGGGATGCTCATGCAGGAGGTGAACGGAACATTGAAAATGTGCTACGCGATCAGTAGGAAGCTGTCGGAATCGGAGAAAAATTACCATTCCACGAAACTAGAACAACTTGCGGTAGTGTGGAGCATGGAACGATTGCGACATTATCTATACGGTCAATGATTCGTAGTGGTGTCAGATTGTGTAGCGGTCACATCACTCAAGACGCGAGGAGGGTCCGCGCAGATGCGCAGATGGTGGCTTCAAGGAGCTCTTGAGGGGTTCGTTCTGAGCTCCCCCAACCTAGGCCATGTCCCCACGCCAGCATATCCCCCTTCTTTCAGACAATTCAATCATCCGATGAATGTATGGAGTGTGCGCTCAATCACGGAATGTTGAACAGGCCTCGTTCCCTTTCAGATACCCAGAGCATCTAGGGTTCCAAACGGGGACGTTGCTGCTCTCGATACAGGGGCGCAGCAGCGGAATCTGCTGTTGCGGTTTTTCTGAGTACCTGCCGATGTCGTGCATATCTGATCGGGAGCGGAAGCGCCCGTTTGAGATTGAATCAAACTTCGAAATCATGGATCGGGCTTTCGGCGAGATGCACACCGTGAGAGAAAGAGCATCGCAACCGCGAGAGAGGCATAAAACGCGCTGGGTGCGCCTGCTCCGCTTCACTCGAGAGTTTGCGTCTGACTACATTGTAGCTCCGAACTTCACAATGAACACCATTTGCAGTGCTCACCGCCTGGAGCTCCAACAGCCATATCCAACCAGAATCAATGGTCCAGCCTCGACATCTCTGGTGCCCAAGGAACGCAACTGTCCTGAAGGTGATATGGATACGAACGTGCCCTGGTTCGTGAGCTTCATCGTGATCGAAGCAGACGGATGTGACGCTGGTTCCGCTCCAGACTCTGGTTACGTCGCTGATACGGAGTCCGATACAGACGACATGAGCAGCTCGTATACGGACACGGAGTCCGCCACCGAATGCATCGAGAGCTCGGATATGGAGCAAAGTGATGCAGACACGGAGTCCGATACCGACTGCATGGAGAGCTCGGATATGGAATTGAGCGTAGCGGACACGGAGTTCGATACCGACTACATGGAAAGCTCGGAGATGGGGCGGAGTGATGCGGAGAGCGTGCCGTCGGATAACGACAACGTCCATCATGGAGGCAGAGAGGCTAAGTGTAGCGGGCCCCCAATCAACTTCTTCCAGCCAGATCGAAGCTTGTTCGATCTACTGGATTCCCAACAGACGGAGATAATCGAACAGCAGGAGAGTCCGTCGGCAAAGTTGGAGGAGATCCTGAGGTTACTCGAAACGGGCGACGAAATAATCCTCGAGGAGCAGAGGAAGCACCGAGAATACCTTGCCTGGGCTGATAGCTGTCTCTCGACACCCCAATAACTTCTCCTCTGTGGAGTCCTCGATTTCGGAAATAAAGGTCTTATCCTATCTGATGAGTGTTTGATAATGCGAGTGTTTGGACAGAAATAACCACTACGACGTTCGCTTACATTGATGACATCAACCCGAACTATTACCTCTCTTGATTTCATCAGATCTCGACTGCCATGGCTGGAGCCAGTCCTCATGAGTATTATTCATTCAGTCGAAATCATTCGAATCATCAGTCTTGCATGGATAGAGGGTGTAGTTGATTAATAATACCCGAGAGCAGAGATGGGTATAATCATAATCATGACTATGACTATGAATAATAATCATAATCGTGCTTGCGAAGACACCGCTCTCACAGCCGGCCTGCGCTCCCGAAAACGCTGACTGAAATCGACTTGGAGGGTCCTTGGACCAGAACCGAGAATGAAGAGAGTTTCTTGGCAGTGGATGACGGTTCAAACGATCGAACGTTGAGCTTCTGCACCGAGGAAACACTGAAAGTTCTATGTGAGGTTTCCTGTGTCTTCATGGATGGAACCTTCACGGTCTTTCCCTCGCTCGTCAGCCAGCTGGACTCCTTACATGGCTTATTCAAGGCCCAGATGATGCCCTTAGCGTACTTCCTACTCCCGAACAAGGAAGCAGAGTTCTGGGAAAGCTTCCGCAGACTTCTGCGGAGAGCTCTCGAGGACCGGATGGATCGAGATTCTCGTGGATCACCTGAGATCGCTCAGATCTGAGCCGTCCAACCGGAGGCTCTACACTCACAGGGGTCCCATGGTTGAACATTTCTCGCACGAATGAATAAGTTTTTTCAGGAGCTCCCTCCTGAGATTCGACGAGCTCTTGAGGGGTTCGTCGTGAGCTCCCCCAACCTAGGCCATGTCCCCATGCCACCATTTCCCACTTCGTTCAGACAGTTCAACCATGCGATGGATGTATGGAATGTGCGCAATCACGGAATGTTGGACGGGCCTCGTTTCGTTTCAAATACCCAGAGCATCTGGGGCTCCAAACGGGAACCTCGCTGCTCTCGATACAGGGGCGCAGCAGCTGAATCTGCTGTTGCGGTCTTTCTGGGTACCTGCCGAGGTCCTGCATATCTGATCAAGAGCGGAACAGCCTGGTTGAGATTGAATCAAACTTCGAAATCATGGATCGGGCTTCCGGAGGAATTCGGCGAGATGCACACAGTGAGAGAAAGAGCATCGCAACCGCGAGAGAGGCATAAAACGCGCTGGATGCGCCTGCTTCGCTTCACTCGAGAGTTTGCGTCTGACTACATTGTAGCTCCGAACTTCACAATGAACACCATTTGCAGTGCTCACCGCCTGGAGCTCCAACAGCCATATCCAACCAGAATCAATGGTCCAGCCTCGACATCTCTGGTGCCTAAGGAACGCAAATGTCCTGAAGGTGATATGGATACGAACGTGCCCTGGTTCGTGAGCTCCGTCGTGATCGAATCAGACGGATGTGACGCTGGTTCCGCTCCAGACTCTGGTTACGTCGCCGACACGGAGTCCGATACAGACGACATGAGCAGCTCGTATACGGACACGGAGTCCGCTACCGAGTGCTTCGAGAGCTCGGATATGGAGCGAAGTTATGCAGACACGGAGTCCGATACCGACTGCATGGAGGGCTCGGATATGGAGCGGAGTTATGCAGACACGGAGTCCGATACCGACTCCATGGAGAGCTCGGATATGGAATTGAGCGGAGCGGACACGGAGTTCGATACCGTCTACATGGAAAGCTCGGAGATGGAGCGGAGTGATACGGAAAACGTGCCGTCGGAAAATTACAGCGTCCATCATGGAGGCAGCGAGGCCAAGTGTAGTGGGCCCCCGATCAACTTCTTCCACCCAGATCAAAGCTTGTTCGATCTGCTGGATTCCCAACAAACGGAGATAATCGAACAGCCGGAGAGTCCGTCGGCAAAGTTGGAGGAGATCCTGAGGTTACTCGAAACGGGCGACGAAATAATCCTCGAGGAGCAGAGGAAGCACCGAGATTACCTTGCCTGGGCTGACAGCTGTCTTTCGACACCCCAATAACTTCTCCTCTGTGGAGTCCTCGATTTCGAAAATAAAGGTCTTATCCTATCTGATGAGTGTTTGATAATGCGAATGTTTGGACACAAATAACCACTACGACGTTCGCTTACATTGATGACATCAACCCGAACTATTACCTCTCTTGATTTCATCAGATCTCGACTGCCATGGCTGGAGCCAGTCCTCATGAGTATTATTCATTCAGTCGAAATCATTCGAATTATCAGTCTTGCATGGGTAGAGGGTGTAGTTGATTAATAATACCCGAGAGCAGAGATGGGTATAATCATAATCATGATTATGACCATGAATAATAATCATAATCGTGCTTGCGAAGACACCGCTCTCACAGCCGGCCTGCGCTCCCGAAAACGCTGGCTGAAATCGACTTGGAGGTTCCTTGGACCAGAACCGAGAATGAAGGGAATTTCTTGGCAGTGGATGACGGTCCAAAAAGATCGAACGTTGGGCTTCTGCACCGAGGAAACACTGAAAGTTCTATGCGAGGCTTCCTGTGTCTTCATGGATAGAACCTTCACGGTCTTTCCCTCGCTCGTCAGCCAGCTGGACTCCTTACATGGCATCTTCAAGGGCCGGATGATGCCCTTAGCGTACTTCCTACTCCCGAACAAGTAAGCAGTGATGTGTACGAAGAATACTACATCCGAACTTGGCTAGAGAGCCCCACTCACCCGCGCTCCCTCTGGAATCATCATGGTTGCGATTTGATTCTTTATTGAGATCCCAATGAAGCCCTCTGACACATTGACTGATACAATTACTCAATATATCCTCCTTTCAGTAACTAACTCACAGATCCCACGGATAACCACAGAAGGTTCGGCAGCCGCACAAGAAACCATCTGGAAGGATGGCACAACGCCCCCACCAAGAAGACAAGATCGCCACATGTGAGCATATTCGAGATGATGAACCATCCCAAGCACGACGAGCACGACTTCAAGATCCAGCAAATCCTCCTAAACGAAGGGAACCCAGCCAAGCCGATGAGCAAGAAATATCGGGTCCTCGTTCCCACGCCCATGTTGACTTCCTTGAGTCCCGCTCTTCCCGAACACCGTGGATCACTTGACAGGACAACGGCGCTGAACCCTGCTTCCGGTGTTGAGTTATCGATCTGGATCCGTTGAAGTCGACTGTCCAATCTTCTGGGGTTCGACGGTAAGTACTGAAAAAGTCGACTCGAAAGTCCTCAAGTGACACAGGGAATACGGAATCTCTAATTAAAGGGGCCTCCCTGTGTATCAGCCGGAAAAAAAAACCAGGAACGGTTCATCCACGGGTTGAACCGGGGCGCAGAAACGCGAGGGACAACAATTTTTGAGGGGGTGTGTTCCACCCCCTCGAGAGGGGGAAATGCTTCAGCGCATCGAGATTTTCCGGCGATGGCGGTGACATGTATCCTAAATTTCTCGAGTGCGTCCGCCTGCAACCCCCCTCAATTCATTATCGACAGTCTTATCTTCAGTGCTCCGGAACGTTGACGGGCGTTCATCGAATTGGCATTTGAAGGTTAGAAAATCGGTTACAATTATTTCAGGAAAGTGAATACCGGGTTATGATGACTGAAATAGCTTATGCGTGTATCACAGGAGCAATCTCGGTTGCCTCTTGAGGATATAATATCGATGCATGTTTGGCCACGCGTTGTCGATGTCTCAGGATCGGTCAATAGTTCAAGATCGAATTGATTTTCCATGAATTCGATAATTATTTCCTTTTTGAGGGGGTCTTACAAGTTCCAGTTTAAATCACCCCATGGAATTAGTGGAGTTTTGTACACCAAGGGACAGAATATGGTCATATTTCAGTAGGAACTCTTTAATGAGTTCGAACGATGTTCCCGGATTTATATATACTGTCACAATGACGGTTAGTTGGTTACGTAGAAGTATTAAACAGGCACAAATGTCACCATGATCTTCATCGATGAGATCTGGCGTAATTGTGGGAATTGCTTGCATGGGTGCTCCTATCCGTTCGTAAATAGCAACTCCACCAGTTCTGTGTTGTATCCTGTTTCGTGTCACGAGGTTGAAATCATCTAGCATGATTACTTTGTAGTTATCATTCCGAGTTCCACTGAGACAGAAAACTGTGGATCGCTTGTATACTTTGTCGCTTGTGACATCCAATGCGTGTGCTGGCAAACTTTGGACGTTGCATGACATTAGGATCGTGGTCGCAGAATCCATTCGTTCTAATAGTTGATGATCTTGAGTTTTGAATCGGTGATTACTCAAACGTTGTAGTTCCGTTCGAAATTGTACCATTTGAGGAGCGGTCGTTTGTTTCGAATGATGGAATTTTTCGGGACAATCATCGGGCGTTCTCAAGAATAAGCCTTCGACCGTTTTCACTCTCGACATAGCGACGTAAACCAACTGTTGTTGTAGATTTTTATAGTATTCAAATACGATCTCGTCAAAGTTGCCACCTCCACAACCTCTACTCCTGACGTCATTCAACAAAGCCAGACTTGTATAAACCTTTATTCATGAATAAAGAGATCTGAAACTGAAACTGAAGAGGGTAGTATCCTGAAGACTGCCATAGAACAGATCGGTGAAGTCCGCGTTTCACCGGTCTATGAGGGTTCACGTCGCTGGTGCTTTCCTCCCAGGCCCTCGTTCCGCTCGTATTTTTCTTTGGCCGTCTTCACCTCAAACTTTCTCTCTGTTTTTCTCCAGGAACCGGAGTTCACTTTCAGTAACCGTCATCGAATGCGCCTTTTTCCCCGCTCCTCGTTCACCGCGTCTCGATTCCTCTCCGAATCGCTTTCTGAGTCGATAATTTCCACTATCTTGGCTGACTCTCACTCTGTACCCCCTATTGTAGGTTTCATTGACGTCATCCCCCAGTCATTATTTTCGAAGGGGAAGGGAACCCATTCGGCTCCACAGTTTTATTTTTTGGAGTAAGCCTCGAAAAAATCCCTTCAACAATCAGAGTTAACGGATATGGTTCCGATCTTAGTTGCCAAATGAAACTTCCTGGGTCAAGTTTCACACCTCAAGTCCCGGCACATATAAGATTCGGGCATTGTGGTTCGTGCGAGTGTGTCATGCGGAGCCTTGAGTCTGCACGAGGATCTCGGAACATTCAATGTAGATGAAAACGGGACAGGCTCCGAACCGTTTGTTGGAAGTCGAGGATTGTTCGATCGTTTCAAGCAACGAGCAGGCTTCCGCAACATCCGCATTCAAGGCGAGTCCGCCAGCGCCGACCACTAAGCGGCTGCGCTATCCCCTGAGTAACTTGGAGAACTGATCCAGAGAGAAGGCTACTTGGATGAGCAGATCTTCAATCAAGATGAAACAGGGCTCTTCTTAGAGGAGAGTCCCTCCTGAACATTCGAAGCGTTAACCGTAAAATTTTTCAACGGTCACAAAATCGCAAAAGATCGTCTGACACTCCATCTTGGCATCAACACAGCAGGAGACTTCAAGCTGAAGCCGATGCTTGTTTACCGAGCAAAGAATCCTCGAGCTCTCAAGGAAATTCGCAAAGAGGCACTGTTTGTGCTCTGGCGGTCGGATCCAAAATCGTGGATGACAAAAGCTCTTTTCGAGGATTGGTCCATCAACTATTTCTGCCCAGCGACAGAAAGATACTGTCGCACGAAGAGAATCGGATTCAAAATCCTTCTACTCCTGGTTAATGCTCCGGGTCATCAAACGGGACTGTCAAATACGACCCCCTTGATCCAACCCATGGACCAAGGTGTTATTTCAACCTTCAAGGCTTACTACTGGCGCCGAACGATGTCCCAAACTATCAAGGACGCGACGGGAGATGATCCTATGTAGGTCGAATTCAGGAAAACATACGACATCAAGAAAGTTGTCGTCAACATAGTCGAGGCCTGGGATGAGGTCTCGGCACACAATATGAGAGCAGTTTGGAAAATCATTCTCCCACATTGCGCGAGTGTGTCAGTCAACAATAAGGAACAACGTACTGAGATTATTGGAAACAGGGTGGAAATCGCAAAGCAATGAGGTCTAGATGACGTGAATACGGAGACCATAGAAGAGCTAATAATTTGGAAACCAGACGGGTTTGACAATCAGACGCTCTTCGGAATGGATCAAGAACGAGCTCACGAGGAGTCTGAGAACGACGAAGACTGTATCGAGGTTCCACCAGAGGAGCTCACCAGTGACCACCTAGCGAAGCTTCTTCGGATGGTTGATGACTTGGCAGAATATATTTCCAGGGTTGATCCGCGGCAAGAGCGAGGTCGAAGAATCACCGAGTCTGCCTCTGAACCCAAGCCAAGGTTCTTCCTTGGTCGGGATGCATGTTTGAAATCGGTTGGGAACTGGTGGAGATCCACGAAGTCGAACTGCCATGTATCGAGTACCCCATTTAGTGCGGTTTCAAATAGTACGGTTGGACCCGGAGATAGATAGTGGTGATCTTTTCGAAGGCCTCCCGAACCCACCTCAACGGAGGAAAACGAGAATGAAAGTTCCACAGTGATCTTGAAATTTGTGGTCCGGTGTCTCGAGCCCGCATCGCGTGGATCATTGCGGGACCATAACCGATAACACACACACAGAACACGCGTGGCGATCCGAAGTAGCCGTCCAAAACCAGACTTCTTTGAGGCGGAGGACTAGGTTACGATCTAACCATACTTCCCGAGGCCCATGGAGGAGAATTCGATGCCCGATTCGCTCCAGTTCCCTCTGATTATAAGGTGGAAACCTCAGAGTATCTTCTCAATGGCAAACACGATCTCCTCTTGGATCAATTCTTTGTCACAAGGAGGGATTGTTCAGGATGCCGTTCCTAATCCCTGTCCCAATAATCTTCGTAAAACCATCGTACTGAAAGCTGTCCTCGAAGGAGGAGTTGGAAGCACGCTTCCGGTTCACATGGAACCCAAAGTTACTCTGCGTACTCACGTCAGAGCACTGGCCCGATACTGGATATCCGCTCGATCCGCTTCGGCATCCTTTGGTTTTCACGGTGGAATTTTCGGAATATCTCCTCAATGGCAGGATTCAGGATCTCCTCCTGGATCATTCCCTCGTCATCGGAATTGGCTTGATTTCGCTGTATTCTCATGAGGACGCAAAGCTATCACATTCACACACATGCCAATTCTGCTCCGGGGAATTCCGCGACATTTAGCCCCAACAACGGTAGAGGATCAGAAGAAGGACCAAACTCGCAAAGGATACGAAAATACTGCATGAGTATATACCTATACAGCACGCCCCATACTCGACGGCCCGACCGCTCACACGCGAAAGCTTCAAATCTACAAAACTCAGTCGTCTGCTCTCCACCACACTCTCATCTATACAACATCACTTCGTTATCTTCTACTATTCATACGACACCGGGATTCATAAATGGGATTCAGAATTAATTCAAATTTCCCTCGCTTCGGAAGAATCTTGAAGGCCTCCCGCTGCGATTTTTTCGTTCCACTCCCAGTTACACCCCAGTAAACAAGCCCGAAGAAGTGCGCATTTCTGCGCCAAAATCGAGGGTAGCGATAACACGATCGCCCCCTCTCCGAGTCCGCCGCTGAGGCCAAGAGAGGACCCTTTGGGCCGCAGAGATTGTCGCCGGGAAATTTCAGAAAGACTTCGGAAAACCTGGAAAATTGGTTCTCGAAAGGAAACACGTTCACGTGGAACGAGCAGCAGTGCCAATCTACCAGTCCAGCGATCTGCCTACATGAGGGCGTACGAGGAGGGAACATGTGCAATCGCTCGGAGCTCCGCTAACCACCCCTATTGGTCTCGAATGCCGAGCTGGTAGTGGTCCCATGCTTGAACATTTCTCTCACGAATGAATAAGTTTTTCCAGGAGCTCCCTCCTGAGCTTCAAGGAGCTCTTGAGGGGTTCGTTCTGAGCTCCCCCAACCTAGGCCATGTCCCCATGCTAGCATATCCCCCTTCTTTCAGACAATTCAACCATCCGATGAATGTATGGAGTGTGCGCTCAATCACGGAATGTTGAACAGGCCTCGTTCCCTTTCAGATACCCAGAGCATCTAGGGTTCCAAACGGGGACCTTGCTGCTCTCGATACAGGGGCGCAGCAGCGGAATCTGCTGTTGCGGTTTTTCTGAGTACCTGCCGATGTCGTGCATATCTGATCGGGAGCGGAAGCGCCCGTTTGAGATTGAATCAAACTTCGAAATCATGGATCGGGCTTTCGGCGAGATGCACACCGTGAGAGAAAGAGCATCGCAACCGCGAGAGAGGCATAAAACGCGCTGGGTGCGCCTGCTCCGCTTCACTCGAGAGTTCGCGTCTGACTACATTGTAGCTGCAAACTTCACAATGAACACCATTTGCAGTGCTCACCGCCTGGAGCTCCAACAACCATATTCGACCAGAATCAATGGTCCAGCCTCGACATCTCTGGTGCCCAAGGAACGCAACTGTCCTGAAGGTGATATGGATACGAACGTGCCCTGGTTCGTGAGCTTCATCGTGATCGAAGCAGACGGATGTGACGCTGGTTCCGCTCCAGACTCTGGTTACGTCGCTGATACGGAGTCCGATACAGACGACATGAGCAGCTCGTATACGGACACGGAGTCCGCCACCGAATGCATCGAGAGCTCGGATATGGAGCGGAGTGATGCAGACACGGAGTCCGATACCGACTGCATGGAGAGCTCGGATATGGAATTGAGCGTAGCGGACACGGAGTTCGATACCGACTACATGGAAAGCTCGGAGATGGGGCGGAGTGATGCGGAAAGCGTGCCGTCGGATAACGACAACGTCCATCATGGAGGCAGAGAGGCTAAGTGTAGCGGGCCCCCAATCAACTTCTTCCAGCCAGATCGAAGCTTGTTCGATCTACTGGATTCCCAACAGACGGAGATAATCGAACAGCAGGAGAGTCCGTCGGCAAAGTTGGAGGAGATCCTGAGGTTACTCGAAACGGGCGACGAAATAATCCTCGAGGAGCAGAGGAAGCACCGAGAATACCTTGCCTGGGCTGATAGCTGTCTCTCGACACCCCAATAACTGCTCCTCTGTGGAGTCCTCGATTTCGGAAATAAAGGTCTTATCCTATCTGATGAGTGTTTGATAATGCGAGTGTTTGGACAGAAATAACCACTACGACGTTCGCTTACATTGATGACATCAACCCGAACTATTACCTCTCTTGATTTCATCAGATCTCGACTGCCATGGCTGGAGCCAGTCCTCATGAGTATTATTCATTCAGTCGAAATCATTCGAATCATCAGTCTTGCATGGATAGAGGGTGTAGTTGATTAATAATACCCGAGAGCAGAGATGGGTATAATCATAATCATGACTATGACTATGAATAATAATCATAATCGTGCTTGCGAAGACACCGCTCTCACAGCCGGCCTGCGCTCCCGAAAACGCTGACTGAAATCGACTTGGAGGGTCCTTGGACCAGAACCGAGAATGAAGAGAGTTTCTTGGCAGTGGATGACGGTTCAAACGATCGAACGTTGAGCTTCTGCACCGAGGAAACACTGAAAGTTCTATGTGAGGTTTCCTGTGTCTTCATGGATGGAACCTTCACGGTCTTTCCCTCGCTCGTCAGCCAGCTGGACTCCTTACATGGCTTATTCAAGGCCCAGATGATGCCCTTAGCGTACTTCCTACTCCCGAACAAGGAAGCAGAGTTCTGGGAAAGCTTCCGCAGACTTCTGCGGAGAGCTCTCGAGGACCGGATGGATCGAGATTCTCGTGGATCACCTGAGATCGCTCAGATCTGAGCCGTCCAACCGGAGGCTCTACACTCACAGGGGTCCCATGGTTGAACATATCTCGCACGAATGAATAAGTTTTTTCAGGAGCTCCCTCCTGAGATTCGACGAGCTCTTGAGGGGTTCGTCGTGAGCTCCCCCAACCTAGGCCATGTCCCCATGCCACCATTTCCCACTTCGTTCAGACAGTTCAACCATGCGATGGATGTATGGAATGTGCGCCCAATCACGGAATGTTGGACGGGCCTCGTTTCGTTTCAAATACCCAGAGCATCTGGGGCTCCAAACGGGAACCTCGCTGCTCTCGATACAGGGGCGCAGCAGCTGAATCTGCTGTTGCGGTCTTTCTGGGTACCTGCCGAGGTCCTGCATATCTGATCAAGAGCGGAACAGCCTGGTTGAGATTGAATCAAACTTCGAAATCATGGATCGGGCTTCCGGAGGAATTCGGCGAGATGCACACAGTGAGAGAAAGAGCATCGCAACCGCGAGAGAGGCATAAAACGCGCTGGATGCGCCTGCTTCGCTTCACTCGAGAGTTTGCGTCTGACTACATTGTAGCTCCGAACTTCACAATGAACACCATTTGCAGTGCTCACCGCCTGGAGCTCCAACAGCCATATCCAACCAGAATCAATGGTCCAGCCTCGACATCTCTGGTGCCTAAGGAACGCAAATGTCCTGAAGGTGATATGGATACGAACGTGCCCTGGTTCGTGAGCTCCGTCGTGATCGAATCAGACGGATGTGACGCTGGTTCCGCTCCAGACTCTGGTTACGTCGCCGACACGGAGTCCGATACAGACGACATGAGCAGCTCGTATACGGACACGGAGTCCGCTACCGAGTGCTTCGAGAGCTCGGATATGGAGCGAAGTTATGCAGACACGGAGTCCGATACCGACTGCATGGAGGGCTCGGATATGGAGCGGAGTTATGCAGACACGGAGTCCGATACCGACTCCATGGAGAGCTCGGATATGGAATTGAGCGGAGCGGACACGGAGTTCGATACCGTCTACATGGAAAGCTCGGAGATGGAGCGGAGTGATACGGAAAACGTGCCGTCGGAAAATTACAGCGTCCATCATGGAGGCAGCGAGGCCAAGTGTAGTGGGCCCCCGATCAACTTCTTCCACCCAGATCAAAGCTTGTTCGATCTGCTGGATTCCCAACAGACGGAGATAATCGAACAGCCGGAGAGTCCGTCGGCAAAGTTGGAGGAGATCCTGAGGTTACTCGAAACGGGCGACGAAATAATCCTCGAGGAGCAGAGGAAGCACCGAGATTACCTTGCCTGGGCTGACAGCTGTCTTTCGACACCCCAATAACTTCTCCTCTGTGGAGTCCTCGATTTCGAAAATAAAGGTCTTATCCTATCTGATGAGTGTTTGATAATGCGAATGTTTGGACACAAATAACCACTACGACGTTCGCTTACATTGATGACATCAACCCGAACTATTACCTCTCTTGATTTCATCAGATCTCGACTGCCATGGCTGGAGCCAGTCCTCATGAGTATTATTCATTCAGTCGAAATCATTCGAATTATCAGTCTTGCATGGGTAGAGGGTGTAGTTGATTAATAATACCCGAGAGCAGAGATGGGTATAATCATAATCATGATTATGACCATGAATAATAATCATAATCGTGCTTGCGAAGACACCGCTCTCACAGCCGGCCTGCGCTCCCGAAAACGCTGGCTGAAATCGACTTGGAGGTTCCTTGGACCAGAACCGAGAATGAAGGGAATTTCTTGGCAGTGGATGACGGTCCAAAAAGATCGAACGTTGGGCTTCTGCACCGAGGAAACACTGAAAGTTCTATGCGAGGCTTCCTGTGTCTTCATGGATAGAACCTTCACGGTCTTTCCCTCGCTCGTCAGCCAGCTGGACTCCTTACATGGCATCTTCAAGGGCCGGATGATGCCCTTAGCGTACTTCCTACTCCCGAACAAGTAAGCAGTAATGTGTACGAAGAATACTACATCCGAACTTGGCTAGAGAGCCCCACTCACCCGCGCTCCCTCTGGAATCATCATGGTTGCGATTTGATTCTTTATTGAGATCCCAATGAAGCCCTCTGACACATTGACTGATACAATTACTCAATATATCTTCCTTTCAGTAACTAACTCACAGATCCCACGGATAACCACAGAAGGTTCGGCAGCCGCACAAGAAACCATCTGGAAGGATGGCACAACGCCCCCACCAAGAAGACAAGATCGCCACATGTGAGCATATTCGAGATGATGAACCATCCCAAGCACGACGAGCACGACTTCAAGATCCAGCAAATCCTCCTAAACGAAGGGAACCCAGCCAAGCCGATGAGCAAGAAATATCGGGTCCTCGTTCCCACGCCCATGTTGACTTCCTTGAGTCCCGCTCTTCCCGAACACCGTGGATCACTTGACAGGACAACGGCGCTGAACCCTGCTTCCGGTGTTGAGTTATCGATCTGGATCCGTTGAAGTCGACTGTCCAATCTTCTGGGGTTCGACGGTAAGTACTGAAAAAGTCGACTCGAAAGTCCTCAAGTGACACAGGGAATACGGAATCTCTAATTAAAGGGGCCTCCCTGTGTATCAGCCGGAAAAAAAAAACCAGGAACGGTTCATCCACGGGTTGAACCGGGGCGCAGAAACGCGAGGGACAACAATTTTTGAGGGGGTGTGTTCCACCCCCTCGAGAGGGGGAAATGCTTCAGCGCATCGAGATTTTCCGGCGATGGCGGTGACATGTATCCTAAATTTCTCGAGTGCGTCCGCCTGCAACCCCCCTCAATTCATTATCGACAGTCTTATCTTCAGTGCTCCGGAACGTTGACGGGCGTTCATCGAATTGGCATTTGAAGGTTAGAAAATCGGTTACAATTATTTCAGGAAAGTGAATACCGGGTTATGATGACTGAAATAGCTTATGCGTGTATCACAGGAGCAATCTCGGTTGCCTCTTGAGGATATAATATCGATGCATGTTTGGCCACGCGTTGTCGATGTCTCAGGATCGGTCAATAGTTCAAGATCGAATTGATTTTCCATGAATTCGATAATTATTTCCTTTTTGAGGGGGTCTTACAAGTTCCAGTTTAAATCACCCCATGGAATTAGTGGAGTTTTGTACACCAAGGGACAGAATATGGTCATATTTCAGTAGGAACTCTTTAATGAGTTCGAACGATGTTCCCGGATTTATATATACTGTCACAATGACGGTTAGTTGGTTACGTAGAAGTATTAAACAGGCACAAATGTCACCATGATCTTCATCGATGAGATCTGGCGTAATTGTGGGAATTGCTTGCATGGGTGCTCCTATCCGTTCGTAAATAGCAACTCCACCAGTTCTGTGTTGTATCCTGTTTCGTGTCACGAGGTTGAAATCATCTAGCATGATTACTTTGTAGTTATCATTCCGAGTTCCACTGAGACAGAAAACTGTGGATCGCTTGTATACTTTGTCGCTTGTGACATCCAATGCGTGTGCTGGCAAACTTTGGACGTTGCATGACATTAGGATCGTGGTCGCAGAATCCATTCGTTCTAATAGTTGATGATCTTGAGTTTTGAATCGGTGATTACTCAAACGTTGTAGTTCCGTTCGAAATTGTACCATTTGAGGAGCGGTCGTTTGTTTCGAATGATGGAATTTTTCGGGACAATCATCGGGCGTTCTCAAGAATAAGCCTTCGACCGTTTTCACTCTCGACATAGCGACGTAAACCAACTGTTGTTGTAGATTTTTATAGTATTCAAATACGATCTCGTCAAAGTTGCCACCTCCACAACCTCTACTCCTGACGTCATTCAACAAAGCCAGACTTGTATAAACCTTTATTCATGAATAAAGAGATCTGAAACTGAAACTGAAGAGGGTAGTATCCTGAAGACTGCCATAGAACAGATCGGTGAAGTCCGCGTTTCACCGGTCTATGAGGGTTCACGTCGCTGGTGCTTTCCTCCCAGGCCCTCGTTCCGCTCGTATTTTTCTTTGGCCGTCTTCACCTCAAACTTTCTCTCTGTTTTTCTCCAGGAACCGGAGTTCACTTTCAGTAACCGTCATCGAATGCGCCTTTTTCCCCGCTCCTCGTTCACCGCGTCTCGATTCCTCTCCGAATCGCTTTCTGAGTCGATAATTTCCACTATCTTGGCTGACTCTCACTCTGTACCCCCTATTGTAGGTTTCATTGACGTCATCCCCCAGTCATTATTTTCGAAGGGGAAGGGAACCCATTCGGCTCCACAGTTTTATTTTTTGGAGTAAGCCTCGAAAAAATCCCTTCAACAATCAGAGTTAACGGATATGGTTCCGATCTTAGTTGCCAAATGAAACTTCCTGGGTCAAGTTTCACACCTCAAGTCCCGGCACATATAAGATTCGGGCATTGTGGTTCGTGCGAGTGTGTCATGCGGAGCCTTGAGTCTGCACGAGGATCTCGGAACATTCAATGTAGATGAAAACGGGACAGGCTCCGAACCGTTTGTTGGAAGTCGAGGATTGTTCGATCGTTTCAAGCAACGAGCAGGCTTCCGCAACATCCGCATTCAAGGCGAGTCCGCCAGCGCCGACCACTAAGCGGCTGCGCTATCCCCTGAGTAACTTGGAGAACTGATCCAGAGAGAAGGCTACTTGGATGAGCAGATCTTCAATCAAGATGAAACAGGGCTCTTCTTAGAGGAGAGTCCCTCCTGAACATTCGAAGCGTTAACCGTAAAATTTTTCAACGGTCACAAAATCGCAAAAGATCGTCTGACACTCCATCTTGGCATCAACACAGCAGGAGACTTCAAGCTGAAGCCGATGCTTGTTTACCGAGCAAAGAATCCTCGAGCTCTCAAGGAAATTCGCAAAGAGGCACTGTTTGTGCTCTGGCGGTCGGATCCAAAATCGTGGATGACAAAAGCTCTTTTCGAGGATTGGTCCATCAACTATTTCTGCCCAGCGACAGAAAGATACTGTCGCACGAAGAGAATCGGATTCAAAATCCTTCTACTCCTGGTTAATGCTCCGGGTCATCAAACGGGACTGTCAAATACGACCCCCTTGATCCAACCCATGGACCAAGGTGTTATTTCAACCTTCAAGGCTTACTACTGGCGCCGAACGATGTCCCAAACTATCAAGGACGCGACGGGAGATGATCCTATGTAGGTCGAATTCAGGAAAACATACGACATCAAGAAAGTTGTCGTCAACATAGTCGAGGCCTGGGATGAGGTCTCGGCACACAATATGAGAGCAGTTTGGAAAATCATTCTCCCACATTGCGCGAGTGTGTCAGTCAACAATAAGGAACAACGTACTGAGATTATTGGAAACAGGGTGGAAATCGCAAAGCAATGAGGTCTAGATGACGTGAATACGGAGACCATAGAAGAGCTAATAATTTGGAAACCAGACGGGTTTGACAATCAGACGCTCTTCGGAATGGATCAAGAACGAGCTCACGAGGAGTCTGAGAACGACGAAGACTGTATCGAGGTTCCACCAGAGGAGCTCACCAGTGACCACCTAGCGAAGCTTCTTCGGATGGTTGATGACTTGGCAGAATATATTTCCAGGGTTGATCCGCGGCAAGAGCGAGGTCGAAGAATCACCGAGTCTGCCTCTGAACCCAAGCCAAGGTTCTTCCTTGGTCGGGATGCATGTTTGAAATCGGTTGGGAACTGGTGGAGATCCACGAAGTCGAACTGCCATGTATCGAGTACCCCATTTAGTGCGGTTTCAAATAGTACGGTTGGACCCGGAGATAGATAGTGGTGATCTTTTCGAAGGCCTCCCGAACCCACCTCAACGGAGGAAAACGAGAATGAAAGTTCCACAGTGATCTTGAAATTTGTGGTCCGGTGTCTCGAGCCCGCATCGCGTGGATCATTGCGGGACCATAACCGATAACACACACACAGAACACGCGTGGCGATCCGAAGTAGCCGTCCAAAACCAGACTTCTTTGAGGCGGAGGACTAGGTTACGATCTAACCATACTTCCCGAGGCCCATGGAGGAGAATTCGATGCCCGATTCGCTCCAGTTCCCTCTGATTATAAGGTGGAAACCTCAGAGTATCTTCTCAATGGCAAACACGATCTCCTCTTGGATCAATTCTTTGTCACAAGGAGGGATTGTTCAGGATGCCGTTCCTAATCCCTGTCCCAATAATCTTCGTAAAACCATCGTACTGAAAGCTGTCCTCGAAGGAGGAGTTGGAAGCACGCTTCCGGTTCACATGGAACCCAAAGTTACTCTGCGTACTCACGTCAGAGCACTGGCCCGATACTGGATATCCGCTCGATCCGCTTCGGCATCCTTTGGTTTTCACGGTGGAATTTTCGGAATATCTCCTCAATGGCAGGATTCAGGATCTCCTCCTGGATCATTCCCTCGTCATCGGAATTGGCTTGATTTCGCTGTATTCTCATGAGGACGCAAAGCTATCACATTCACACACATGCCAATTCTGCTCCGGGGAATTCCGCGACATTTAGCCCCAACAACGGTAGGGGATCAGAAGAAGGACCAAACTCGCAAAGGATACGAAAATACTGCATGAGTATATACCTATACAGCACGCCCCATACTCGACGGCCCGACCGCTCACACGCGAAAGCTTCAAATCTACAAAACTCAGTCGTCTGCTCTCCACCACACTCTCATCTATACAACATCACTTCGTTATCTTCTACTATTCATACGACACCGGGATTCATAAATGGGATTCAGAATTAATTCAAATTTCCCTCGCTTCGGAAGAATCTTGAAGGCCTCCCGCTGCGATTTTTTCGTTCCACTCCCAGTTACACCCCAGTAAACAAGCCCGAAGAAGTGCGCATTTCTGCGCCAAAATCGAGGGTAGCGATAACACGATCGCCCCCTCTCCGAGTCCGCCGCTGAGGCCAAGAGAGGACCCTTTGGGCCGCAGAGATTGTCGCCGGGAAATTTCAGAAAGACTTCGGAAAACCTGGAAAATTGGTTCTCGAAAGGAAACACGTTCACGTGGAACGAGCAGCAGTGCCAATCTACCAGTCCAGCGATCTGCCTACATGAGGGCGTACGAGGAGGGAACATGTGCAATCGCTCGGAGCTCCGCTAACCACCCCTATTGGTCTCGAATGCCGAGCTGGTAGTGGTCCCATGCTTGAACATTTCTCTCACGAATGAATAAGTTTTTCCAGGAGCTCCCTCCTGAGCTTCAAGGAGCTCTTGAGGGGTTCGTTCTGAGCTCCCCCAACCTAGGCCATGTCCCCATGCTAGCATATCCCCCTTCTTTCAGACAATTCAACCATCCGATGAATGTATGGAGTGTGCGCTCAATCACGGAATGTTGAACAGGCCTCGTTCCCTTTCAGATACCCAGAGCATCTAGGGTTCCAAACGGGGACCTTGCTGCTCTCGATACAGGGGCGCAGCAGCGGAATCTGCTGTTGCGGTTTTTCTGAGTACCTGCCGATGTCGTGCATATCTGATCGGGAGCGGAAGCGCCCGTTTGAGATTGAATCAAACTTCGAAATCATGGATCGGGCTTTCGGCGAGATGCACACCGTGAGAGAAAGAGCATCGCAACCGCGAGAGAGGCATAAAACGCGCTGGGTGCGCCTGCTCCGCTTCACTCGAGAGTTCGCGTCTGACTACATTGTAGCTGCAAACTTCACAATGAACACCATTTGCAGTGCTCACCGCCTGGAGCTCCAACAACCATATTCGACCAGAATCAATGGTCCAGCCTCGACATCTCTGGTGCCCAAGGAACGCAACTGTCCTGAAGGTGATATGGATACGAACGTGCCCTGGTTCGTGAGCTTCATCGTGATCGAAGCAGACGGATGTGACGCTGGTTCCGCTCCAGACTCTGGTTACGTCGCTGATACGGAGTCCGATACAGACGACATGAGCAGCTCGTATACGGACACGGAGTCCGCCACCGAATGCATCGAGAGCTCGGATATGGAGCGGAGTGATGCAGACACGGAGTCCGATACCGACTGCATGGAGAGCTCGGATATGGAATTGAGCGTAGCGGACACGGAGTTCGATACCGACTACATGGAAAGCTCGGAGATGGGGCGGAGTGATGCGGAAAGCGTGCCGTCGGATAACGACAACGTCCATCATGGAGGCAGAGAGGCTAAGTGTAGCGGGCCCCCAATCAACTTCTTCCAGCCAGATCGAAGCTTGTTCGATCTACTGGATTCCCAACAGACGGAGATAATCGAACAGCAGGAGAGTCCGTCGGCAAAGTTGGAGGAGATCCTGAGGTTACTCGAAACGGGCGACGAAATAATCCTCGAGGAGCAGAGGAAGCACCGAGAATACCTTGCCTGGGCTGATAGCTGTCTCTCGACACCCCAATAACTTCTCCTCTGTGGAGTCCTCGATTTCGGAAATAAAGGTCTCATCCTATCTGATGAGTGTTTGATAATGCGAGTGTTTGGACAGAAATAACCACTACGACGTTCGCTTACATTGATGACATCAACCCGAACTATTACCTCTCTTGATTTCATCAGATCTCGACTGCCATGGCTGGAGCCAGTCCTCATGAGTATTATTCATTCAGTCGAAATCATTCGAATCATCAGTCTTGCATGGATAGAGGGTGTAGTTGATTAATAATACCCGAGAGCAGAGATGGGTATAATCATAATCATGACTATGACTATGAATAATAATCATAATCGTGCCTGCGAAGACACCGCTCTCACAGCCGGCCTGCGCTCCCGAAAACGCTGACTGAAATCGACTTGGAGGGTCCTTGGACCAGAACCGAGAATGAAGAGAGTTTCTTGGCAGTGGATGACGGTTCAAACGATCGAACGTTGAGCTTCTGCACCGAGGAAACACTGAAAGTTCTATGTGAGGTTTCCTGTGTCTTCATGGATGGAACCTTCACGGTCTTTCCCTCGCTCGTCAGCCAGCTGGACTCCTTACATGGCTTATTCAAGGCCCAGATGATGCCCTTAGCGTACTTCCTACTCCCGAACAAGGAAGCAGAGTTCTGGGAAAGCTTCCGCAGACTTCTGCGGAGAGCTCTCGAGGACCGGATGGATCGAGATTCTCGTGGATCACCTGAGATCGCTCAGATCTGAGCCGTCCAACCGGAGGCTCTACACTCACAGGGGTCCCATGGTTGAACATTTCTCGCACGAATGAATAAGTTTTTTCAGGAGCTCCCTCCTGAGATTCGACGAGCTCTTGAGGGGTTCGTCGTGAGCTCCCCCAACCTAGGCCATGTCCCCATGCCACCATTTCCCACTTCGTTCAGACAGTTCAACCATGCGATGGATGTATGGAATGTGCGCTCAATCACGGAATGTTGGACGGGCCTCGTTTCGTTTCAAATACCCAGAGCATCTGGGGCTCCAAACGGGAACCTCGCTGCTCTCGATACAGGGGCGCAGCAGCTGAATCTGCTGTTGCGGTCTTTCTGGGTACCTGCCGAGGTCCTGCATATCTGATCAAGAGCGGAACAGCCTGGTTGAGATTGAATCAAACTTCGAAATCATGGATCGGGCTTCCGGAGGAATTCGGCGAGATGCACACAGTGAGAGAAAGAGCATCGCAACCGCGAGAGAGGCATAAAACGCGCTGTATGCGCCTGCTTCGCTTCACTCGAGAGTTTGCGTCTGACTACATTGTAGCTCCGAACTTCACAATGAACACCATTTGCAGTGCTCACCGCCTGGAGCTCCAACAGCCATATCCAACCAGAATCAATGGTCCAGCCTCGACATCTCTGGTGCCTAAGGAACGCAAATGTCCTGAAGGTGATATGGATACGAACGTGCCCTGGTTCGTGAGCTCCGTCGTGATCGAATCAGACGGATGTGACGCTGGTTCCGCTCCAGACTCTGGTTACGTCGCCGACACGGAGTCCGATACAGACGACATGAGCAGCTCGTATACGGACACGGAGTCCGCTACCGAGTGCTTCGAGAGCTCGGATATGGAGCGAAGTTATGCAGACACGGAGTCCGATACCGACTGCATGGAGGGCTCGGATATGGAGCGGAGTTATGCAGACACGGAGTCCGATACCGACTCCATGGAGAGCTCGGATATGGAATTGAGCGGAGCGGACACGGAGTTCGATACCGTCTACATGGAAAGCTCGGAGATGGAGCGGAGTGATACGGAAAACGTGCCGTCGGAAAATTACATCGTCCATCATGGAGGCAGCGAGGCCAAGTGTAGTGGGCCCCCGATCAACTTCTTCCACCCAGATCAAAGCTTGTTCGATCTGCTGGATTCCCAACAGACGGAGATAATCGAACAGCCGGAGAGTCCGTCGGCAAAGTTGGAGGAGATCCTGAGGTTACTCGAAACGGGCGACGAAATAATCCTCGAGGAGCAGAGGAAGCACCGAGATTACCTTGCCTGGGCTGACAGCTGTCTTTCGACACCCCAATAACTTCTCCTCTGTGGAGTCCTCGATTTCGAAAATAAAGGTCTTATCCTATCTGATGAGTGTTTGATAATGCGAATGTTTGGACACAAATAACCACTACGACGTTCGCTTACATTGATGACATCAACCCGAACTATTACCTCTCTTGATTTCATCAGATCTCGACTGCCATGGCTGGAGCCAGTCCTCATGAGTATTATTCATTCAGTCGAAATCATTCGAATTATCAGTCTTGCATGGGTAGAGGGTGTAGTTGATTAATAATACCCGAGAGCAGAGATGGGTATAATCATAATCATGATTATGACCATGAATAATAATCATAATCGTGCTTGCGAAGACACCGCTCTCACAGCCGGCCTGCGCTCCCGAAAACGCTGGCTGAAATCGACTTGGAGGTTCCTTGGACCAGAACCGAGAATGAAGGGAATTTCTTGGCAGTGGATGACGGTCCAAAAAGATCGAACGTTGGGCTTCTGCACCGAGGAAACACTGAAAGTTCTATGCGAGGCTTCCTGTGTCTTCATGGATAGAACCTTCACGGTCTTTCCCTCGCTCGTCAGCCAGCTGGACTCCTTACATGGCATCTTCAAGGGCCGGATGATGCCCTTAGCGTACTTCCTACTCCCGAACAAGTAAGCAGTAATGTGTACGAAGAATACTACATCCGAACTTGGCTAGAGAGCCCCACTCACCCGCGCTCCCTCTGGAATCATCATGGTTGCGATTTGATTCTTTATTGAGATCCCAATGAAGCCCTCTGACACATTGACTGATACAATTACTCAATATATCTTCCTTTCAGTAACTAACTCACAGATCCCACGGATAACCACAGAAGGTTCGGCAGCCGCACAAGAAACCATCTGGAAGGATGGCACAACGCCCCCACCAAGAAGACAAGATCGCCACATGTGAGCATATTCGAGATGATGAACCATCCCAAGCACGACGAGCACGACTTCAAGATCCAGCAAATCCTCCTAAACGAAGGGAACCCAGCCAAGCCGATGAGCAAGAAATATCGGGTCCTCGTTCCCACGCCCATGTTGACTTCCTTGAGTCCCGCTCTTCCCGAACACCGTGGATCACTTGACAGGACAACGGCGCTGAACCCTGCTTCCGGTGTTGAGTTATCGATCTGGATCCGTTGAAGTCGACTGTCCAATCTTCTGGGGTTCGACGGTAAGTACTGAAAAAGTCGACTCGAAAGTCCTCAAGTGACACAGGGAATACGGAATCTCTAATTAAAGGGGCCTCCCTGTGTATCAGCCGGAAAAAAAAACCAGGAACGGTTCATCCACGGGTTGAACCGGGGCGCAGAAACGCGAGGGACAACAATTTTTGAGGGGGTGTGTTCCACCCCCTCGAGAGGGGGAAATGCTTCAGCGCATCGAGATTTTCCGGCGATGGCGGTGACATGTATCCTAAATTTCTCGAGTGCGTCCGCCTGCAACCCCCCTCAATTCATTATCGACAGTCTTATCTTCAGTGCTCCGGAACGTTGACGGGCGTTCATCGAATTGGCATTTGAAGGTTAGAAAATCGGTTACAATTATTTCAGGAAAGTGAATACCGGGTTATGATGACTGAAATAGCTTATGCGTGTATCACAGGAGCAATCTCGGTTGCCTCTTGAGGATATAATATCGATGCATGTTTGGCCACGCGTTGTCGATGTCTCAGGATCGGTCAATAGTTCAAGATCGAATTGATTTTTCATGAATTCGATAATTATTTCCTTTTTGAGGGGGTCTTACAAGTTCCAGTTTAAATCACCCCATAGAATTAGTGGAGTTTTGTACACCAAGGGACAGAATATGGTCATATTTCAGTAGGAACTCTTTAATGAGTTCGAACGATGTTCCCGGATTTATATATACTGTCACAATGACGGTTAGTTGGTTACGTAGAAGTATTAAACAGGCACAAATGTCACCATGATCTTCATCGATGAGATCTGGCGTAATTGTGGGAATTGCTTACATGGGTGCTCCTATCCGTTCGTAAATAGCAACTCCACCAGTTCTGTGTTGTATCCTGTTTCGTGTCACGAGGTTGAAATCATCTAGCATGATTACTTTGTAGTTATCATTCCGAGTTCCACTGAGACAGAAAACTGTGGATCGCTTGTATACTTTGTCGCTTGTGACATCCAATGCGTGTGCTGGCAAACTTTGGACGTTGCATGACATTAGGATCGTGGTCGCAGAATCCATTCGTTCTAATAGTTGATGATCTTGAGTTTTGAATCGGTGATTACTCAAACGTTGTAGTTCCGTTCGAAATTGTACCATTTGAGGAGCGGTCGTTTGTTTCGAATGATGGAATTTTTCGGGACAATCATCGGGCGTTCTCAAGAATAAGCCTTCGACCGTTTTCACTCTCGACATAGCGACGTAAACCAACTGTTGTTGTAGATTTTTATAGTATTCAAATACGATCTCGTCAAAGTTGCCACCTCCACAACCTCTACTCCTGACGTCATTCAACAAAGCCAGACTTGTATAAACCTTTATTCATGAATAAAGAGATCTGAAACTGAAGAGGGTAGTATCCTGAAGACTGCCATAGAACAGATCGGTGAAGTCCGCGTTTCACCGGTCTATGAGGGTTCACGTCGCTGGTGCTTTCCTCCCAGGCCCTCGTTCCGCTCGTATTTTTCTTTGGCCGTCTTCACCTCAAACTTTCTCTCTGTTTTTCTCCAGGAACCGGAGTTCACGTTCAGTAACCGTCATCGAATGCGCCTTTTCCCCCGCTCCTCGTTCACCGCGTCTCGATTCCTCTCCGAATCGCTTTCTGAGTCGATAATTTCCACTATCTTGGCTGACTCTCACTCTGTACCCCCTATTGTAGGTTTCATTGACGTCATCCCCCAGTCATTATTTTCGGAGGGGAAGGGAACCCATTCGGCTCCACAGTTTAATTTTTGGAGTAGGCCTCGAAAAAATCCCTTCAACAATCAAAGTTAACGGATATGGTTCCGATCTTCGTTGCCAAATGAAACTTCCTGGGTCAAGTTTCACACCTCAAGTCCCGGCACATATAAGATTCGGGCATTGTGGTTCGTGCGAGTGTGTCATGCGGAGCCTTGAGTCTGCACGAGGATCTCGGAACATTCAATGTAGATGAAAACGGGACAGGCTCCGAACCGTTTGTTGGAAGTCGAGGATTGTTCGATCGTTTCAAGCAACGAGCAGGCTTCCGCAACATCCGCATTCAAGGCGAGTCCGCCAGCGCCGACCACTAAGCGGCTGCGCTATCCCCAGAGTAACTTGGAGAACTGATCCAGAGAGAAGGCTACTTGGATGAGCAGATCTTCAATCAAGATGAAACAGGGCTCTTCTTAGAGAAGAGTCCCTCCTGAACATTCGAAGCGTTAACCGTAAAATTTTTCAACGGTCACAAAATCGCAAAAGATCGTCTGACACTCCATCTTGGCGTCAACACAGCAGGAGACTTCAAGCTGAAGCCGATGCTTGTTTACCGAGCAAAGAATCCTCGAGCTCTCAAGGAAATTCGCAAAGAGGCACTGTTTGTGCTCTGGCGGTCGGATCCAAAATCGTGGATGACAAAAGCTCTTTTCGAGGATTGGTCCATCAACTATTTCTGCCCAGCGACAGAAAGATACTGTCGCACGAAGAGAATCGGATTCAAAATCCTTCTACTCCTGGTTAATGCTCCGGGTCATCAAACGGGACTGTCAAATACGACCCCTTGATCCAACCCATGGACCAAGGTGTTATTTCAACCTTCAAGGCTTACTACTGGCGCCGAACGATGTCCCAAACTATCAAGGACACGACGGGAGATGATCCTATGTAGGTCGAATTCAGGAAAACATACGACATCAAGAAAGTTGTCGTCAACATAGTCGAGGCCTGGGATGAGGTCTCGGCACACAATATGAGAGCAGTTTGGAAAATCATTCTCTCACATTGCGCGAGTGTGTCAGTCAACAATAAGGAACAACGTACTGAGATTATTGGAAACAGGGTGGAAATCGCAAAGCAATGAGGTCTAGATGACGTAAATACGGAGACCATAGAAGAGCTAATAATTTGGAAACCAGACGGGTTTGACAATCAGACGCTCTTCGGAATGGATCAAGAACGAGCTCACGAGGAGTCTGAGAACGACGAAGACTGTATCGAGGTTCCACCAGAGGAGCTCACCAGTGACCACCTAGCAAAGCTTCTTCGGATGGTTGATGACTTGGCAGAATATTGTAAGAATGCTGGGTCGACGAATTCACTCTGGTTTTATTCGCGTGCTCTCGTGATCTCAACCGGTTAACGCTCAAGCGACCGGCCTCGATCTCATCTCACGGAAAAGTGTCTCTCTGTTCTCTCTCTATCCGCAAGTTCCAATTCTCCTTTCCAATTCCGCCCTCGCACCATCTTCTCCGAGATGGCCGGGGCGCTCTCTAGTGGTGGCGGGAACAATGAACGATACCTAGGGCTGGAGCTACATAGGGCGAGATCATTTACAATCCTACATGACCCCCCCGCTAATGAAGAACCGACCCGGTTCTCGCTGACACTAAGCTGGCTAGCTTCCGCCAAGTAATCGGGGCGTTTGCGATTCCTCGTGGGGTATCTTCTGGTTTCTTCCGTATCATTCTTCTGGTTTGGATCGATGGGTGCTGGACCGGAGGGTGTCGAATCGAAAGGTGCCGGATCGATAGCTGCTGGGTCGGTCGGTGTTGGATCAATGGGTGCAGGGTCACTTTGTGCTGGATCAATTTGTTGGGTTGGTTCTGGGGTACTGCCGGTTTCTCTGATCCGTTCGTCTTGATGAGCCGAGTTTGTTTGGCTTTCTTCGGTTACAACTGTTTTCAGGCGCGAAGAGTGAACCACATGTGGTTTCGTTCTTGGTCCCGGTAGTTTCGCCCCGGGCTCGGGGACGATCAGAAATGTTTCCGGACCTTTCTGCTCTCCTATCCTAAACGGTCCGAAGAAGGGGCTTTGTAGTTTGTCCGACTGGCCGACCCTCCGTAGCGGCACGTGGAGCCAAACCAAATCTCCGGGCTGGAACGGTGTCGTTCTACGATCCCTGTCGTAGGCCGTTTTATTGACGTCCTTTTCTTTGCCTGCCAATTGTTTCGCGAGATCCCTGGCTTCGTCCAGCCGTTGCTGGAGCTTTTCTCCGTACTCGTTTGCGCTCACGGTTTTTGCGATCGGCGGTGCTGGGAGCGACGCGTCGAAGGTGGTTGTTGCTTCCCTGCCGTGCACCAGAAAGAACGGGGAAAATTTGGTTGATTTCTGCGGGGCTGTGTTATAGGCGTGAACGATGAAGGGCAGAATTTCATCCCAGTCGGACTTATCCCCGTTGACGAATTTGCTGAGGCCGTCCGCCAATGTGCGGTGGGACCGTTCCGTCAGGCCGTTGGTCGCCGGATGGTATGCACTTGTCTTCCTGTGGCTTGTACCGACCCGTTTGTTCACTTGTTCGATGGTTTCCGACAAAAACGATTTCCCCTGGTCGCTGATCAACACTCGAGGTGCCCCGTGCTGCAAGATCACATTTTCAACCAGAAAATTGGCCACCTGTTCCGCGGAACCGTCTGGTAGAGCTTTGGCGACTAAAAATTTTGTTAGGTGACAGATCGCCGTTGCGATCACTCTGTTGCCTCTGGTGGTTGGGTTGAAGGATACCAGGTCAATCCCCACGGTGTGGAACGGCGTGTCTGGTGTCTCCATATGCTGGAGCTGTCCGAACTTCGCTGGATCGTTCTTCCTTCGTTGGCACTCCTGACATCTCTTCACGAAGCTCTCCGAGTCTCGATATGCGGACGGCCAATAGTACTTCTGCACGAGTTTCCCGTAGGTCTTGGCGATGCCTAGGTGTCCCGCTTCCCTTGACGTGTGTGCTGCTTCCAGGGCTTCTTTTCTCATTGGTTTGGGGAGGACAAGCAATAATTCGTCTCCGGTTCTCGAAAAGTTTCTCCTGTAAAGGATCCCCGTGATGGTCTCGAACGTGCTGGATCGCTTGGCTATGTCCCTTATTCTGTCGAGTGATGGATCGTTTTCTTGTGCTTGAGCCAGAGATTTCAGCGAGATCGAGTTTATTTGCAGGTGCTTGGGTTCTGGAACGTGCTGGTTCGTTGTTAGCGGGGTCACTGCTGGATCGGTGGATCGGGGATGCTGGGGCTGAGGATCGCATAAATTCTTGCTCACGTCACCGTTTGTCGTTGTCGCTGGGTATCGTGAGAGACAGTCCGCATCCAAGTGTTTCCTTCCTTGTTTGTATACTACCGTTATGTCGTACTCTTGGAGCTCCAGTGCCCATCTCGCCAGGCGACCCGTCAGGTTTTTCGACGTCATTAGCCAGCACAACGCGTGGTGATCTGTAACGACAGTTACTGGCCGACTATGTACGTACGGGCGGAACTTCTTTATCGCCCAAACGACAGCTAGTCCCTCCTGATCCGTCGTCGAGTATCGGGACTCCGGTCCCGATAGCGTGCGGCTGGCATAAGCGATCACGCGTTCCACGCCGGTTGTGTCAATTTGTGCTAGAACTGCTCCAAGACCATGTTTACAAGCATCCGTTCTCAGTATTGCTGGCCTCGACGGGTCGAAGTGGCCCAGCAACGGGGGCTGTGTGAGCTTTCCCCTCAGCTCGTCGAATGCTGATTGTTGCTCTGGGTTCCGTTGAAACTTTTCGCCGTCTTTGAGAAGAACGTTGAGCGGTGCTGCAATCTTTGAGAAGTTTTCCATGAATTTCCTGTAGTATGAGCAGAGGCCCAAAAAGCTTCTCACCGACTTTGCGTTGTTTGGTCTCGGGAAGGATCGGATGGCGTCGGTCTTTGCTGGATCGGGCAGGATCCCATGTTGCGAGATCTGGTGTCCTAGGAGCGAGATCTCTGTGGCACCGAAAGAACACTTCTTGATGTTCAACGATAGGTTGGCTTGATCGAGGCATCTTAGGATCTCCCTGAGGCGTTGGTTGTGTTCCTCCAGCGTTTTGCCGAAAATGCACAGATCGTCCAGGTAGACCAGGCAGTTCTTCCACTTGTGTCCTCGCAGAACGCTGTCCATCAGTCGTTCGAATGTAGCTGGGCCGTTTGACAAACCGAAAGGGAGCACCCGAAATTCGAAGAGTCCGTCCGGTGTGGAGAAGGCTGTTTTCTCCCTGTCCTTCTCGTCCAACGGGCATTGGAAGTAGCCCGATTTCAGATCCAGACAGGAGAAGAACTTTGCGCCTGCAAGGCAATCAAGAGCGTCATCGATTCTCGGCAAGGGGTAGCCATCGCGCTTGGTCACTTTGTTGAGCTCGCGGTAGTCTACGCAAAACCTCGTTTCACCGTTCTTCTTTTTAACGAGTACGATTGGGCTGCTCCATGGGCTTGCCGAGGGCTGGACCACACCTTGTTTTTGCATTTTGTCGACCTCCGCAGCTATGTAGTCCCTCTCGGCCGGCGAGTATCTCTTCGAGTATCGGCCCCTCACTGGTGCGTGATCTCCCGTATTGATGCTGTGCGAGACCAGATGCGTTTGTCTGGGAGGATCGTCTTTCTTTGGCAAAAGCCTTGGAAAAGACGCGACGATCTCCCTGATTTGGTTCCTTTCGAACGGATGCAGGTTCTTATTTATGGCGGCGTTGACATCTTCGATTGCATGATCTATGGTAGCTTGATCTTCTTGAACGCTTTGTACTGCGGCGACGCAGTGTTGTTTTCGATTTTCTGCCAGTGGTGTCGCTGTCGCCGCTGTCATTCCTTTGGGTAGGGTTACTCGCGAGTCCGTGTGGTTCTCGATGATCGTGGAAGAAATGCCGCGCTGGATCGTCACCACTGCTGCAGGGGTCCACAAATTCTTTTTTTCTTGAAGTGCTGGGGCCGGAATAAGAACGAACGAGGAGCCGGAAAGATCGTTGCAGGAACCGCTGACATTTGATACTTCTAAGTCTACAATTCTGGCTTCCCTAGGCGGTATTGTAATGCTACTCCGGATACTAAGTTTCGCCGTGTTCTCCGGTGTCGACATCGATTCCGACGACG
>CM075103.1:23433189-23682491 GCA_037576195.1 Phytoseiulus persimilis | reverse complement strand
CTTGTCTATTGGAGACTACGACTTGTGGCTATTGGACCCCCACTAAGACTGACTCCCAAGTGTGAACTCGAAAAAAACCCCGACCGCAGCCCTACGGCTCGACTACGAATCGACTTGCTATCGGTGTGTTAGCTTGTTTGCCGATGTTCTGTCTTTTCGAGGTTGGACTCAGAAAGATTCTGAGACTCTGGCAGGGTCGCTCGCCCAGAGTTTTTCCAACAGCAAACCTAAATCGACCTGCTCCAAGAGGATGAATCAACTCGGATTTGTATCGCTCTCTCGGGTTGAGTTGTTCTCTTGTCAATAGGAGACTACATCTTGTGAGTATTGGACCTACACTATGACTGACTCCAAAGTGTGGACTCAGAAAGATTCCGAGACTCTGACAGGGTCGCTCGCCCAGAGTTTTTCTAACAACAAACCCAAATCGGCCTGCTCCAAGAGGATAATTCAACTCGGATTTGTATTGCTCTCTCGGGTTGAGTTGTTCTCTTGTCTGTTGGAGACTACGACTATTGGACCCCAACTATGACTGACTTCCAAGTGTGGACCTGGGAAGCTCCCGAGACTCCGTCAGGGTCGCTCG
Source organism: Phytoseiulus persimilis (assembly GCA_037576195.1). Lineage (NCBI taxonomy): Eukaryota > Metazoa > Arthropoda > Arachnida > Mesostigmata > Phytoseiidae > Phytoseiulus > Phytoseiulus persimilis. The sequence continues at coordinate 23,681,905 of CM075103.1, read as the reverse complement.
CCCAGAGTTTTTCTAACACATGACCCAACCCGATCTACTCCAAGAGAATGATTCAACTCGGATTTGTATCGCTCTCTCGGGTTGAGTTATTCCCTTGTCTATTGGAGACTACGACTTGTGGCTATTGGACCCCCACTAAGACTGACTCCCGAATGTTGACTTGAAGAAAATCCCGACCGCAGCCCTACGGCACGACTCCGAATCGTCTTGCTATCGATGTGTTAGCTTGTTTGCCGATGTCAAGTCTTTTCGAGGTGGGACTCGAAAAGATTCCGAGTCTTCGGCAGGGTCGCTCGCCCAGAGTTCTTCTAACACATATCCTAACCCGACCTACTCCAAGGGGATGAATCAACTCGGATTTGTTTTGCTCCCTCGGGTTGAGTTTTGAGTTGTTCTCTTGTATATTTGAGCCTACGACTTGTGACTATTGCACCTACACTAAGACTGAGTCCCAAGTGTGGACTTGAAAAAAAAAACCGACCGTAGCCCTACGGCTCGACTCCCCGTCAACTTGCTATCGATGTGTTAGCTTGTTTGCCGATGTTCAGTCTTTTCGAGGTTGGACTCGAAAATATTCCGAGACTCTGGCAGGGTCGCTCGCCCAGAGTTTTTCTAACACATATCCTAACCCGACCTACTCCAAGAGGATGAATCGACTCGGATTTGTGTTGCTCTCTCGGGTTGAGTTGTTCTCTTGTCTATTTGAGACTGCGACTTGTGGCTATTGGACCCCCACTATGACTGACTCCCGGAAGTTGACTTGAAAAAAAATCCCGACCGCAGCCCCACGGCACGACTCCGAATCGACTTGCTATCGGTGTGTTAGCTTGTTTGCCGATGTTCAGTGTTTTCGAGGTTGGACTCGAAAATATTCCGAGACTCTGGCAGGGTGGCTCGCCGGGAGTTTTTCTGACACATATCCTAATCCGACCTACTCCAAGAGGATGAATCAACTCGGATTTGTATTGCTCCCTCGGGTTAAGTTTTGAGTTGTTCTCTTGTATATTTGAGCCTACGACTTGTGACTATTGGACCTACACTAAGACTGAGTCCCAAGTGTGGACTCAGAAAGATTCCGAGACTCCGGCAGGGTCGCTCGCCCAGAGTTTTTCTAAGACATGACCCAACCCGATCTACTCCAAGAGAATGATTCAACTCGGATTTGTATCGCTCTCTCGGGTTGAGTTGTTCTCTTGTCTGTTGGAGACTACGACTATTGGACCCCAACTATGACTGACTTCCAAGTGTGGACCTGGGAAGCTTCCGAGACTCCGTCAGGGTCGCTCGCCCAGAGTTTTTCTAACACATGACCCAACCCGATCTACTCCAAGAGAATGATTCAACTCGGATTTGTATCGCTCTCTCGGGTTAAGTTTTGAGTTGTTCTCTTGTATATTTGAGCCTACGACTTGTGACTATTGGACCTACACTAAGACTGAGTCCCAAGTGTGGACTTGAAAAAAAAACCCGACCGCAGTCCTACGGCTCGACTCCGAGTCAACTTGCTATCGATGTGTTAGCATGTTTGGCGATGTTCAGTCTTTTCGATGTTGAACTCAGAAAGATTCCGAGACTCCGGCAGGGTGGCTCGCCGAGAGTTTTTCTAACACATAACCTAGCCCGACCGACTCCAAGAGGATGAATCAACTCAGATTTGTATTGCTCTCTCGGGTTGAGTTGTTCTCTTGTATATTTGAGACTACGACTTGTGACTATTGGACCTACACTATGACTGACTCCCAAGTGTGGACTCAGAAATATTCCGAGACTCTGGCAGGGTCGCTCGCTCAGAGTTTTTCTAACACCTAACCTATGCCGACCTACTCTGAGACGATGATTCAACTCGGATTTGTATAGCTCTCTCGGGTTGAGTTGTTTTCTTGTCCATAGGAGACTACAACTTGTGACTATTGGACCTACACTATGATTGACTCCCAAGTGCGGACTCAGAAATATTCCGAGACTCTGGCAGGGTCGCTCGCCCAGAGTTTTTCTAACACATGACCCAACCCGACCTACTCCAAAATAAGAATTCAACTCGTATTTGTATTACTCTCTCGGGATGAGTTTTCCTCTTGTCTATTGGAGACCACGACTTGTGGCTATTGTACCCTCACTATGACTGACTCTGAAACGTGGACTTGAAAAGAATCCAGAACGCAGCCCTACGGCTCGACTCCGAATCGACTTGCTATCGATGTGTTAGCGTGTTTGCCGATGTTCAGTCTTTTCGAAGTTGAACTCAGAAAGATTCCGAGACTCCGGCAGGGTCGCTCGCCCAGAGTTTTTCTAACACATATCCTAACCCGACCTACTCCACGAGGATGAATCAACTCGGATTTGTATTGCTCTCTCGGGTTGAGTCGTTCTCTTGTATATTTGAGACTACGACTTGTGACTATTGGACCTACACTATGACTGACTCCGAAGTGTGGACTCAGAAAGATTCCGAGACTCTGGCAGGGTCGCTCTCCCAGAGTTTTCCTGACACCAAACCTAACCGACCTACTCCAAGACGATGAATCAACTGGGATTTGTGTTGCTCTCTCGGGTTGAGTTGTTCTCTTGTCTATTGGAGACTGCGACTTGTGGCTATTGGACCCTCACTATGACTGACTCCCAAGTGTGGACTCAGAAATATTCCGAGACTCTGGCAGGGTCGCTCGGCCAGAGTTTTTCTAACACCCAACCTAACCCGACCTACTCCAAGACGATGAATCAACTCGGATTTGTGTTGCTCTCTCGGGTTGAGTTGTTCTCTTGTCTATTGGAGACGATGACTTGTGGCTATTGGACCCTCACTATGACTGACTCCGAAACGTGGACTTGAAAATAATCCCGACCGCAGCCCTACGGCTCGACTCCGAATCGACTTGCTATCGAGGTATGAGCGAGTTTGCCGATGTTCAGTCTTCTCGATGTTGAACTCAGAAAGATTCCGAGACTCTGGCAGGGTCGCTCTCCCAGAGTTTTCCTGACACCAAACCTAACCGACCTACTCCAAGACCCTGAATCAACTGGGATTTGTGTTGCTCTCTCGGGTTGAGTTGTTCTCTTGTCTATTGGAGACTACGACTATTGGACCCCAACTATGACTGACTCCCAAGTGTGTACTTGAGAAGCTTCCGAGACTCCCGCAGGGTCGCTCGCCCAGAGTTTTTCTAACACATGACCCAATCCGATCGACTCCAAGGGAATGATTCAACTCGGATTCGTATCGCTCTCTCGGGTTGAGTTGTTCTCTTGTCTATTTGAGACTGCGACTTAAGGCTATTGGACCCCCACTATGACTGACTCCCGGAGGTTGACTTGAAAAAAATCCCGACCGCAGCCCTACGGCACGACTCCGAATCGACTTGCTATCGGTGTGTTAGCTTGTTTGCCGATGTTCAGTCTTTTCGAGGTTGGACTCGAAAATATCCCGAGACTCTGGCAGGGTCGCTCGCCCAGAGTTTTTCTAACACATATCCTAACCCGACCTACTCCAAGAGGATGAATCAACTCGGATTTGTATCGCTCTCTCGGGTTGAGTTGTTCTCTTGTCAATAGGAGACTACATCTTGTGAGTATTGGACCTACACTATGACTGACTCCAAAGTGTGGACTCAGAAAGATTCCGAGACTCTGACAGGGTCGCTCGCTCAGAGTTTTTCTAACAACAAACCCAAATCGGCCTGCTCCAAGAGGATAATTCAACTCGGATTTGTATTGCTCTCTCGGGTTGAGTTGTTCTCTTGTCTGTTGGAGACTACGACTATTGGACCCCAACTATGACTGACTTCCAAGTGTGGACCTGGGAAGCTTCCGAGACTCCGTCAGGGTCGCTCGCCCAGAGTTTTTCTAACACATGACCCAACCCGATCTACTCCAAGAGAATGATTCAACTCGGATTTGTATCGCTCTCTCGGGTTGAGTTGTTCTCTTGACTATTGGAGACTACGACTTGTGGCTATTGGACCCCCACTACGACTGACTCCCGCAAGTTGACTTGAAAAAAATCCCGACCGCAGCCCTACGGCACGAGTCCGAATCGACTTGCTATCGATGTGTTAGCTTGTTCGCCGATGTTCAGTCTTTTCGAGGTTGGACTCGAAAAGATTCTGAGACTCCGGCAGGGTCGCTCGCCCAGAGTTTTTCTAACACATATCCTGACCCGACCTACTCCAAGGGGATGAATCAACTCGGATTTGTATTGCTCACTCGGGTTGAGTAGTTCTCTTGTCCATAGGAGACTACAACTTGCGAGTATTGGACCTACACTATCACTGACTCCTAAGTGTGGACTCAGAAATGTTCCGAGACTCTGGCAGGGTCGCTCGCCCAGAGTTTTTCTAACACATATCCTAACCCGACCTACTCCAAGAGGATGAATCAACTCGGATTTGTATTGCTCTCTCGGGTTGAGTTGTTCTCTTGTCTATTTGAGACTGCGACTTGTGGCTATTGGACCCCCACTATGACTGACTCCCGGAAGTTGACTTGAAAAAAAATCCCGACCGCAGCCCCACGGCACGACTCCGAATCGACTTGCTATCGGTGTGTTAGCTTGTTTGCCGATGTTCAGTGTTTTCGAGGTTGGACTCGAAAATATTCCGAGACTCTGGCAGGGTGGCTCGCCGGGAGTTTTTCTGACACATATCCTAACCCGACCTACTCCAAGAGGATGAATCAACTCGGATTTGTATTGCTCCCTCGGGTTAAGTTTTGAGTTGTTCTCTTGTACATTTGAGCCTACGACTTGTGACTATTGGACCTACACTAAGACTGAGTCCCAAGTGTGGACTTGAAAAAAAACCCGACCGCAGTCCTACGGCTCGACTCCGAGTCAACTTGCTATCGATGTGTTAGCATGTTTGGCGATGTTCAGTCTTTCCGACGGTGAACTCAGAAAGATTCCGAGACTCCGGCAGGGTGGCTCGCCGAGAGTTTTTCTAACACATAACCTAGCCCGACCGACTCCAAGAGGATGAATCAACTCAGATTTGTATTGCTCTCTCGGGTTGAGTTGTTCTCTTGTATATTTTAGACTACGACTTGTGACTATTGGACCTACACTATGACTGACTCCCAAGTGTGGACTCAGAAATATTCCGAGACTCTGGCAGGGTCGCTCGCTCAGAGTTTTTCTAACACCTAACCTATGCCGACCTACTCTGAGACGATGATTCAACTCGGATTTGTATAGCTCTCTCGGGTTGAGTTGTTTTCTTGTCCATAGGAGACTACAACTTGTGACTATTGGACCTACACTATGATTGACTCCCAAGTGCGGACTCAGAAAGATTCCGAGACTCTGGCAGGGTCGCTCGCCCAGAGTTTTTCTAACACATGACCCAACCCGACCTACTCCAAAATAAGAATTCAACTCGTATTTGTATTGCTCTCTCGGGATGAGTTTTCCTCTTGTCTATTGGAGACCACGACTTGTGGCTATTGTACCCCCACTATGACTGACTCTGAAACGTGGACTTGAAAAGAATCCAGAACGCAGCCCTACGGCTCGACTCCGAATCGACTTGCTATCGATGTGTTAGCGTGTTTGCCGATGTTCAGTCTTTTCGAAGTTGAACTCAGAAAGATTCCGAGACTCCGGCAGGGTCGCTCGCCCAGAGTTTTTCTAACACATATCCTAACCCGACCTACTCCACGAGGATGAATCAACTCGGATTTGTCTTGCTCTCTCGGGTTGAGTCGTTCTCTTGTATATTTGAGACTACGACTTGTGATCATTGGACCTACACTATGACTGACTCCGAAGTGTGGACTCAGAAAGATTCCGAGACTCTGACAGGGTCGCTCTCCCAAAGTTTTCCTGACACCAAACCTAACCGACCTACTCCAAGACGATGAATCAACTGGGATTTGTGTTGCTCTCTCGGGTTGAGTTGTTCTCTTGTCTATTGGAGACTGCGACTTGTGGCTATTGGACCCTCACTATGACTGACTCCCAAGTGTGGACTCAGAAATATTCCGAGACTCTGGCAGGGTCGCTCGGCCAGAGTTTTTCTAACACCCAACCTAACCCGACCTACTCCAAGACGATGAATCAACTCGGATTTGTGTTGCTCTCTCGGGTTGAGTTGTTCTCTTGTCTATTGGAGACTATGACTTGTGGCCATTGGACCCTCACTATGACTGACTCCGAAACGTGGACTTGAAAATAATCCCGACCGCAGCCCTACGGCTCGACTCCGAATCGACTTGCTATCGATGTATGAGCGAGTTTGCCGATGTTCAGTCTTCTCGATGTTGAACTCAGAAAGATTCCGAGACTCTGGCAGGGTCGCTCTCCCAGAGTTTTCCTGACACCAAACCTAACCGACCTACTCCAAGACCCTGAGTCAACTGGGATTTGTGTTGCTCCCTCGGGTTGAGTTGTTCTCTTGTCTATTGGAGACTACGACTATTGGACCCCAACTATGACTGACTCCCAAGTGTGTACTTGAGAAGCTTCCGAGACTCCCGCAGGGTCGCTCGCCCAGAGTTTTTCTAACACATGACCCAATCCTATCTACTCTAAGGGAATGATTCAACTCGGATTTGTATCGCTCTCTCGGGTTGAGTTGTTCTCTTGTCTATTGGAGACTACGACTTGTGGCTATTGGACCCCCACTAAGACTGACTCCCAAGTGTGAACTCGAAAAAAACCCCGACCGCAGCCCTACGGCTCGACTACGAATCGACTTGCTATCGGTGTGTTAGCTTGTTTGCCGATGTTCTGTCTTTTCGAGGTTGGACTCAGAAAGATTCTGAGACTCTGGCAGGGTCGCTCGCCCAGAGTTTTTCCAACAGCAAACCTAAATCGACCTGCTCCAAGAGGATAATTCAACTCGGGTTTGTATTGCTCTCTCGGGTTGAGTTGTTCTCTTGTCTATTGGAGACTACGACTATTGGACCCCAACTATGACTGACTCCCAAGTGTGGACTTGGGAAGCTTTCGAGACTCCCGCAGGGTCGCTCGCCCAGAGTTTCTCCAACACATGACCCAACCCGATCTACTCCAAGAGAATGATTCAACTCGGATTTGTATCGCTCTCTCGGGTTGAGTTGTTCTCTTGTCCATAGGAGACTACAACTTGTGAGCATTGGACCTACACTATGACTGACTCCCGAATGTTGACTTGAAAAAAATCCCGACCGCAGCCCTACGGCTCGACTCCGAATCGTCTTGCTATCGATGTGTTAGCTTGTTTGCCGATGTCCAGTCTCTTCGAGGTGGGACTCGAAAAGATTCCGAGTTTCCGGCAGGGTCGCTCGCCCAGAGTTCTTCTAACACATATCCTAACCCGACCTACTCCAAGAGGATGAATCAACTCGGATTTGTTTTGCTCCCTCGGGTTGAGTTTTGAGTTGTTCTCTTGTATATTTGAGCCTACGACTTGTGAATATTGGACCTACACTAAGACTGAGTGCCAAGTGTGGACTTGAAAAAAAAAACCGACCGTAGCCCTACGGCTCGACTCCGAGTCAACTTGCTATCGATGTGTTAGCTTGTTTGCCGATGTTCAGTCTTTTCGAGGTTGGACTGAAAAATATTCCGAGACTCTGGCAGGGTCGCTCGCCCAGAGTTTTTCTAACACATATCCTAACCCGACCTACTCCAAGAGGATGAATCAACTCGGATTTGTGTTGCTCTCTCGGGTTGAGTTGTTCTCTTGTCCATAGGAGACTACAACTTGTGAGCATTGGACCTACACTATGACTGACTCCCAAGTGTGGACTTGAAAAAAACCAGAGTTGATTCATCCTCTTGGAGTAGGTCGGGTTAGGATATGTGTCAGAAAAACTCCCGGCGAGCCACCCTGCCAGAGTCTCGGAATCTTTCTGAGTTCAACATCGAAAAGACTGAACATCGGCAAACTCGCTAACACATCGATAGCAAGTCGATTCGGAGTCGAGCCGTAGGGCTGCGGTCGGGATTATTTTCAAGTCCACGTTTCGGAATCAGTCATAGTGAGGGTCCAATAGCCACAAGTCATAGTCTCCAATAGACAAGAGAACAACTCAACCCGAGAGAGCAACACAAATCCGAGTTGATTCATCGTCTTGGAGTAGGTCGGGTTAGGTTGGGTGTTAGAAAAACTCTGGGCGAGCGACCCTGCCAGAGTCTCGGAATATTTCTGCGTCCACACTTGGGAGTCAGTCATAGTGGGGGTCCAATAGCCACAAGTCGCAGTCTCCAATAGACAAGAGAACAACGCAACCCGAGAGAGCAACACAAATCCCAGTTGATTCATCGTCTCGGAGTAGGTCGGTTAGGTTTGGTGTCAGGAAAACTCTGGGAGAGCGACCCTGCCAGAGTCTCGGAATCTTTCTAGGTCCACTCTTGGGAGTCAGTCATAGTGAAGGTCCAATAGTCACAAGTCGTAGTCTCAAATATACAAGAGAACAACTCAACCCGAGAGAGCAATACAAATCCGAGTTGATTCATCCTCTTGGAGTAGGTCGGGTTAGGATATGTGTTAGAAAAACTCTGGGCTAGCGACCCTGCCGGAGTCTCGGAATCTTTCTGAGTCCAACCTCGAAAAGACTGAACATCGGCAAACAAGCTAACACATCGATAGCAAGTTGATTTGTAGTCGAGCCGTAGGGCTGCGGTCGGGGGTTTTTTCAAGTCCACACTTGGGAGTCAGTCTTAGTGGGGGTCCAATAGCCACAAGTCGTAGTCTCCAATAGACAAGAGAACAATTCAACCCGAGAGAGCGATACAAATCCGAGTTGAATCATTCTCTTGGAGTAGATCGGATTGGGTCATGTGTTAGAAAAACTCTGGGCGAGCGACCCTGCGGGAGTCTCGGAAGCTTCCCAAGTCCACACTTGGGAGTCAGTCATAGTTGGGGTCCAATAGTCGTAGTCTCCAATAGACAAGAGAACAACTCAACCCGAGAGAGCAATACAAACCCGAGTTGAATTATCCTCCTGGGGCAGGTCGATTCAGGTTTGGTGTCAGGAAAACTCTGGGCGAGCGACCCTGCCAGAGTCTCGGAATCTTTCTGAGTCCACACTTGGGAGTCAGTGATAGTGTAGGTCCAATACTCACAAGTTTTAGTCTCCTATGGACAAGAGAACTACTCAACCCGAGAGAGCGATACAAATCCGAGTTGATTCATCCTCTTGGAGTAGGTCGGGTTAGGATATGTGTTAGAAAAACTCTGGGCGAGCGACCCTGCCAGAGTCTCGGAATATTTTCGAGTCCAACCTCGAAAAGACTGAACATCGGCGAACAAGCTAACACATCGATAGCAAGTCGATTCGGAGTCGTGCCGAAGGGCTGCGGTCGGGATTTTTCAAGTCAACTTCCGGGAATCAGTCATAGTGGGGGTCCAATAGCCACAAGTCGCAGTCTCAAATAGACAAGAGAACAACTCAACCCGAGAGAGCAACACAAATCCGAGTTGATCCATCGTCTTGGAGTAGGTCGGGTTAGGTTTGGTGTCAGGAAAAGTCTGGGCGAGCGACCCTGCCAGGGTCTCGGAATCTTTCTGAGTCCACACTTGGGAGTCATTCATAGTGTAGGTCCAATAGTCACAAGTCGTAGTCTCAAATATACAAGAGGACAACTCAACCCGGGAGAGCAATACAAATCCGAGTTGATTCATCCTCTTGGAGTAGGTCGGGTTAGGATATGTGTTAGAAAATCTCTGGGCGAGCGACCCTGACGGAGTCTCGGAATATTTCTGAGTCCACACTTGGGAGTCAGTCATAGTGTAGGTCCGATGCTCACAAATTGTAGTCTCCTATGGACAAGAGAACAACTCAACCCGAGAGAGCGATACAAATCCGAGTTGAATCATTCTCTTAGAGTAGATCGGGTTGGGTCATGTGTTGGAGAAACTCTGGGCGAGCGACCCTGCGGGAGTCTCGGAAGCTTCCCAAGTCCACACTCGGGAGTCAGTCATAGTTGGGGTCCAATAGTCGTAGTCTCCAATAGACAAGAGAACAACTCAACCCGAGAGAGCAACACAAATCCGAGTTGAATTATCCTCTTGGAGCAGGTCGATTTAGGTTTGCTGTTGGAAAAACTCTGGGCGAGCGACCCTGCCAGAGTCTCAGAATCTTTCTGAGTCCACACTTGGGAGTCAGTCATAGTGAGGGTCCAATAGCCACAAGTCATAGTCTCCAATAGACAAGAGAACAACTCAACCCGAGAGAGCAACACAAATCCGAGTTGATTCATCCTCTTGGAGTAGGTCGGGTTAGGATATGTGTTAGAAAAACTCTGGGCGAGCGACCCTGCCAGAGTCTCGGAATATTTTCGAGTCCAACCCCGAAAAGACTGAACATCGGCAAACACGCTAACACATCGATAGCAAGTTGACTCGGAGTCGAGCCGTAGGGCTGCGGTCGGTTTTTTAGCGCAGAAATGCGCTTTTCTTCGGGCGTGTTTACTGGGGTGTAACTGGGAGTGGAACGAAAAAATGGGAACGAAAAAATCGCAGCGGGAGGCCTTTAAGATTTTTCCCGGAGCGAGGGAAATTTGAATTCAAGTTGAATTTCATGTGGTGAATCTTGGTGTCTTGTCATAGGTCAATGACAATGAAGTGATGGTAGGTGAAGTGATGTTCAGATCGGTCCCGGAATCACCCCTCCAGACTTGGAAAGTAATGGTCTGATCGGTCCCGGAATCACCCCTCCAGACTTGGGAAGTAATGGTCAGATTGGTCCCGGAATCGCCCCTTAGACCTGGGAAAGTCATGGTGAGATCGGTCCCGGAATCACCCCTCCAGCCTCGAAATGTGAAGGTCAGATTGGTCCCGGAATAAACCCTCCAGACTTGGAAAGTAATGGTCAGATTGGTCCCGGATAGACATCGTTTCCCGTAGTACGGAGTACGTCAAATGTATTTACGTACCACTCCGTTACGGAAATTCATTTTTCGTACCCCGGACCCGAGGATCCTTACTACTTATGATCGGCTTCGTCTGTCAGTTTGTCCTCGTTCCTCCTGGAATACATGGGGATGATTCCGGCACCAATCTGACCTTCACTTTTCGAGTGTGGACGGGTGATTCTGGGACTAATCCGACAATATTCTTCCGAGTCTGGAGGGGTGATTCCGGGACCAATCTGAGCATACTTTTCTGTGTCTGGAGGAAAGATTCCGGCACCAATCTGAGCATACTTTTCCGAGTCTGGTGGGTTGATTCCAGGACGCATATGACAACATTTTGCTGAGTCTGGAGGAGTGATTCCGGCACCAGCCTGAGCGTATTTTTCCGAGTCTGGAGGAGTGATTCCGGGACCAATCTGAGCATACTTTTCTGAGTCTGGTGGGCTGATTCCAGGACCAATCCGACCATGCTTCTCCGAATCTGGAGAGCCGGAAGCCGGATAAGAGAGCGGTCGATACCTGATTCTCGCTCCGTGCGGTATTGTGACTCTACCTCTGTTCTATGACAATACTGTAACGGAGGTTTCCGCTGTCTGCCAAAGCTCGCACTAGGTGAGGTCCTGAGATCTGGGTGAAGAAGGAGCTACGACTAGACCCCATTTTCCGCATCACGGAACACGGAAAACGGAAAATCTGAGTTTTACATCCCAACAGCAAATGAGCACGTGGATGACACATGCACATCTGCCGTTCACTGCTCTTAGGTCGTGATCATAATCGAACACCTATTCGAAGCTTTCACAACGATTCATTGAACTTCGGAACCGAATCCCCGCGTCGTGGAGCACGGGAAGTCAGGAATACATATTCCTTCAGCTCTGCCCGCCTGATTGGCACCTATATGTCTCAGATCTATCGCTCTTGACTGGATGCTCTCATTTCTTCAACGGTTCTTTTGCGACAAAGGAAACTCTAAATCCAAATTTCCGTGTTCCGGAACACGGAAAACGGGAAATCGGAAACACAAGTTCCTGGCGCTCAGACAGTGTGGATTATTCTTAAGTGGCACACGGACACGCACCCCCTGGCAGATCTGCTTGTGCCTTGATTCTAGCATGTTTCGAACATTTCTCAACGATCTATGCACAACACTTGAACGTCTCCTTCGTGAACGATACTCAACACTCGACAGTGAACCCCGCCCCTATTTTGTCTGCATTTTGTGAATTACGCAGATTCTCGGGGGGACTGATAACTTACTCTTCGCTGCCCGTGTTGCGGGACATAGAGATTCGATTTCATTTAAAATGCATAAGAAATGCTCACTGAATGATCTTGAAAGATTTATTGTATGATCTGAGCTTCCAAATTTCAATCATTACATTATGATCGTCGATAGGATATAGATAAGACATAGGGAGAATGATATAAGGGAATTTTGGTCTCCGCTTACGGATGAAGACTTTCATCAGAAGAGAAGCATCTCGGATGTCGATTCAGAAGCCGTGGAATACTGTTCCAGCAAACCCAGAATGCTTGCTACTTCTCCTCCATCTTCTTCAGGATATTCCTCAACGGTTTCTTCTTCGCCATGAAATCCTTCACGAGAAGATGCCTCGTGAACCGGTCATCGTCCATGCTCGACTGACAGTACCGGCGCGCGTGCCGTGCCTTACTAAAGGCACGCTCTGCCGCAACAGACGATGGCTGCAGGACGTCGAGAACACTGAGAAGATGTTTTGGCAACACGTCGTGACCTTCGACGTGGCGCTTCATGATCTTCCGCGCCGGGGGACGAGAAGCCGCGCGCTCATCTTCATCCCTATCTTTGAAATCTTCATAGACGTCGCCGACCCTCTCAACCTCCGAAGCACCTCCGTCACTTTCTCCTTCCCCGGCACCCGGCTGATATCGGCGGATCTCCTTAGCCATGTTGCTCGCGTCCAAGAACGCACGCGAGAGCGTCTCCCCTCCTCCATCCTCAGCGATCTTGCGCTTCGCCTCTTCTAAGAACTCGTCCGGCTGAGTCGATTCGCTCTTCTTGCGTGCGAAGCGAGCCAATCTGAACATCACGTTGCGTATCTGGAGTACCCGGATGCACAAGTTGTGCCGCAACGTCATGGCGAACTCGGTGTGCTCTTCGTTGAGATCTGACAGCATGGACTGCGGATGAATGTCATCATATCAATGAATCAATCGATCTGCCGTGTTACTTCTCTTACTATCTAATGACCAAATAAATATTTATGATTATGCATATTGGAGCCGTTATTGATATCAGGTATTCTCAAGTTATCACTCACCTCGACGGCGAGATCGGCCAAGCGTAATGTAGCGTCAGAGCGGGAAAGACGCTTCGTGCACTTCTCCACGAGGCTCAGCGCTGCTATCATGGTTCTCACACCGTTGAGCTCCCGCTCAGTAAAAGGGAAGAGCCCCGTATCGGGCGCGTGGGCGTTCTCACTGCCATAGAACCTACGGAGCGCCGGTACATTCGAGATGAAGTTCCTCAACATGCGGAGAGTACTATCCCAGCGAGTTTTCATATCCAAGACCAGCTCGAAGTTGGAGCCGAGCTCGGTGGCAAGCTGCATGATCTCGTCTCTCATGACCGCACTGCTGCAGAATTTTCGGCACTCGTTCCTGACCTTGTTGATCAGCTCGCCCGCGATGCCCTCATAGCTGGGTTCGCCGGCCGCCCGCTCCTCTTCTTCCAACTGTCCATCCACGATCCTGAGACTCTCTGGAATAAACATTCAGTAGCACGGAGGAAACAGTCGCCGAGGAAGATTGTTAGTGAGTTGGAACGCTGTATGTTTTGACTGTCTCACCATCCTCTTCGGGGACATTCCCGGCGAGGAGCCACGCTGACGCGTCTTCGTCGACCAGAGTCCTGATGGTCGTCTCCGAATGTAGAGTATCAAGCACGGCGAGATGCAGGGCGTGCGTCATACAGAGCTGGTGCTGGAAGGGGGCCGGATGAGCGGCCTCTCGAAGGAGTTGCCCAAGGCGCTTCATGACTGTAGCTCCGTCGGTTGTCATGCCTGCGATGTCTCGAATCTTGAGACCCAGAGTCTGGAGCCGTTCCAGAACAATGTCCTTCAGGTTTTCGGCGGTGGCGCGATTGCGAAAGCGGGACAAGATCTCCACGGACTTCGAGTCGAAGCTCGGAATGACTTCCGAGCTGTGAAGTGTGACACCTGAGAGGGTGTGAATCGAAATGGAATGGAATGTCACATAAATACAATCTGGGTCGGAATGGAGAAGAGTGCCAGCTGTATCGGATTTTTCTCGATGGATTCGGCGTAAATAGCTCGGACTTACCGACGAATCTCTTGGACTGCCAAGTCCATTCGTCCGCTGTCAGGGTGAAAACGGCGCCCTTCCGTCGAAGTGCGGGGAGATCGCCTTTCAGATCCTCCATAACCTCTCTGAAATTAGCATCGCACGATTTGTTGAGCAAGTTTCAAACTCTCTGCGAATACATTCCGTCTAGCAGTGTGAATAGACCGGCAATATTTCACTCACTCGGCGACCGAGTCGCAGCTTTTTCCCGCGATCTTGTCGTTTACCGGGCCCAGCCCGGCCAGCTTGAAGATAATGTGCAATTCGTCCGAATTGAACAGCTCGGCAGGCATATTCAAATGCCCGATCATGCCTGCGAGGAGCATCTCCTTCAGCTCACGAGACGGGCCATTGCTCTGAGTCTTTTCGTGCCACGCCAGATGCGTGACTAGGGTGCTCTTGCTACCCTTCGATGTCCGGAGTCTCTTCTCACAGATCTTGCAGACCCACACCTCGGGGTCCGGAGTCTCATCGAAACTCTCCCACACGCCGGCTGGGAAATTGAAGAGCATCAGAGATTGTGGGATCCGCACTGCCATTTCAGCGAGGGGGGATGGGCGATCGCGAATCGCCATTAGAAGACGTCAAGCTCAAGCTATAAACATTGTATCAGATCGCCTGGGATCTTCTGGTACTTGACGAAAAGTACCGGAGTATTGATATGCACAAACTGAGAGAATAACTTACTACGGGGCTTGCGAGGCCGACCTGCCGAGCGATTCCGCTGAGTCGCGGTACGTTTCTTCTTGGGGCTTGACTCGGACTCAGAGACAGTCACTTCCGCCGGAGGCACGAACTCCTCTTCGCTCCCGCTGTAATCTTCCGACTCCGAACCCGAGTCGAGATCGGCCCGACTGCACCGTTTGTCCAGCACAAGTTCTGAAAGGAGCCGGAATCATCATGACGCCTCGAGAGGAGAGACTTATGAAGAAATGCATGACAGATGAGATGTGTTAGTGTCTGGAGTTGCTTAGCGACTTACGTCTTGCTTTCCTGGGGCGACTCTGTCGCGGCTTAGATGGCCGGGCTTCCTTTGAAGGTGCCGGTGAGTCAGAAAAAGGGTCGCCTTCCCCTTCGCTTGACACATGAGCGCTCTTAGCTTCTCAAATCGGGCGACAGCTTTGAGGCTGAACGGATGAGAACGTTGAACTCCTCATGTATTCTACATCACTCTGACTAACATCCGATCAAGTTTTCAAAATAATACGACATAAGTCAGAATCGCAAATACTTACGGACTCTATTCTTACTCGACATCTGCGAGAATTCAAGTGTTACCCCCGCAATCCTTACTATTATATAATCGGCTTAGTCTGTCAGTTTGTCAGTTTGTCCGCACTTTTTCTGAAAGACATGGAGGTGATTCTGGGACCAATCTGAACATACTCTCCCGAGTCTGGAGAGATGATTCCGGTACGAGTCTGACTGTACTTTTCAAAAGCTGGAGGGGTGATTCTAGAACCAATCTGACCATACTTTTAAAAACGTGGAGGGGTGATTCCGGAACCGATCTGAGCATTACTTTCCAACTCTGGAGGGGTGATTCCGAGACCAATCTGAGCATTACTTCCCATTCTGGAGGGGTGATTCCGAGACCAATCTGGCCATTACTTCCCAACTCTGGAGGGGTGATTCCAAGACCAATCTGAGCATTACTTCCCAACTCTGGAGGGGTGATTCCGAGACCAGTCTGAGCATTACTTTCCAACTCTGGAGGGGTGATTCCGAGCCCAATCTGAGCATTACTTATCAACTCTGGAGGGGTGATTCCGAGACCAATCCGGCCATTAGTTTTCAACTCTGGAGGGGTGATTCCGAGGCCAATGTGGCCATTACTTTCCAACTCTGGAGGGGTGATTCCGGGGTCAATCTGAGCATTACTTCCCAACTCTGGAGGGGTGATTCCAAGACCGATCTGAGCATTACTTTCTAACTCTGGAGGGGTGATTCCGCGGTCAATCTGAGCATTACTTCCCAACTCTGGAGGGGTGATTCCAAGACCAATCTGAGCATTACTTCCCAACTCTGGAGGGGTGATTCCGAGACCAGTCTGAGCATTACTTTCCAACTCTGGAGGGGTGATTCCGAGGCCAATCTGGCCATTACTTTCTAACTCTGGAGGGGTGATTCCGGGGTCAATCTGAGCATTACTTCCCAACTCTGGAGGGGTGATTCCAAGACCAATCTGAGCATTACTTCCCAACTCTGGAGGGGTGATTCCGAGACCAGTCTGAGCATTACTTTCCAACTCTGGAGGGGTGATTCCAAGACCGATCTGAGCTTTACTTCCCAACTCTGGAGGGGTGATTCCGAGCCCAATCTGAGCATTACTTCCCAACTCTGGAGGGGTGATTCCGGAACCGATCTGAGCATTACTTTCCAACTCTGGAGGGGTGATTCCGAGCCCAATCTGAGCATTACTTCCCAACTCTGGAGGGGTGATTCCGAGACCAATCCGGCCATTAGTTTTCAACTCTGGAGGGGTGATTCCGAGGCCAATGTGGCCATTACTTTCCAACTCTGGAGGGGTGATTCCGGGGTCAATCTGAGCATTACTTCCCAACTCTGGAGGGGTGATTCCAAGACCGATCTGAGCATTACTTTCTAACTCTGGAGGGGTGATTCCGGGGTCAATCTGAGCATTACTTCCCAACTCTGGAGGGGTGATTCCGAGACCAATGTGAGCATTACTTCCCAACTCTGGAGGGGTGATTCCGAGACCAGTCTGAGCATTACTTTCCAACTCTGGAGGGGTGATTCCGGGGTCAATCTGAGCATTACTTCCCAACTCTGGAGGGGTGATTCCAAGACCGATCTGAGCATTACTTTCTAACTCTGGAGGGGTGATTCCGAGACCAATGTGAGCATTACTTCCCAACTCTGGAGGGGTGATTCCGAGACCAGTCTGAGCATTACTTTCCAACTCTGGAGGGGTGATTCCGGGGTCAATCTGAGCATTACTTCCCAACTCTGGAGGGGTGATTCCAAGACCGATCTGAGCATTACTTTCTAACTCTGGAGGGGTGATTCCGGGACCAATGTGAGCATTACTTCCCAACTCTGGAGGGGTGATTCCGAGACCAGTCTGAGCATTACTTCCCAACTCTGGAGGGGTGATTCCGGGACCAATGTGAGCATTACTTCCCAACTCTGGAGGGGTGATTCCGAGACCAATGTGAGCATTACTTCCCAACTCTGGAGGGGTGATTCCGGGGTCAATCTGAGCATTACTTCCCAACTCTGGAGGGGTGATTCCAAGACCGATCTGAGCTTTACTTCCCAACTCTGGAGGGGTGATTCCGAGCCCAATCTGAGCATTACTTCCCAACTCTGGAGGGGTGATTCCGAGACCAGTCTGAGCATTACTTTCCAACTCTGGAGGGGTGATTCCGGGGTCAATCTGAGCATTACTTCCCAACTCTGGAGGGGTGATTCCAAGACCGATCTGAGCATTACTTTCTAACTCTGGAGGGGTGATTCCGGGGTCAATCTGAGCATTACTTCCCAACTCTGGAGGGGTGATTCCAAGACCAATCTGAGCATTACTTCCCAACTCTGGAGGGGTGATTCCGAGACCAGTCTGAGCATTACTTTCCAACTCTGGAGGGGTGATTCCGAGGCCAATCTGGCCATTACTTTCTAACTCTGGAGGGGTGATTCCGGGGTCAATCTGAGCATTACTTCCCAACTCTGGAGGGGTGATTCCAAGACCAATCTGAGCATTACTTCCCAACTCTGGAGGGGTGATTCCGAGACCAGTCTGAGCATTACTTTCCAACTCTGGAGGGGTGATTCCGAGCCCAATCTGAGCATTACTTCCCAACTCTGGAGGGGTGATTCCGGAACCGATCTGAGCATTACTTTCCAACTCTGGAGGGGTGATTCCGAGACCAATGTGAGCATTACTTCCCAACTCTGGAGGGGTGATTCCGAGACCAATCCGGCCATTAGTTTTCAACTCTGGAGGGGTGATTCCGAGGCCAATGTGGCCATTACTTTCCAACTCTGGAGGGGTGATTCCGGGGTCAATCTGAGCATTACTTCCCAACTCTGGAGGGGTGATTCCGAGACCGATCTGAGCATTACTTTCTAACTCTGGAGGGGCGATTCCGGGGTCAATCTGAGCATTACTTCCCAACTCTGGAGGGGTGATTCCGAGACCAATGTGAGCATCACTTCCCAACTCTGGAGGGGTGATTCCGAGACCAATCCGGCCATTAGTTTTCAACTCTGGAGGGGTGATTCCGAGGCCAATCTGGCCATTACTTTCTGACTCTGGAGGGGTGATTCCGGGGTCAATCTGAGCATTACTTCCCAACTCTGGAGGGGTGATTCCAAGACCGATCTGAGCATTACTTTCTAACTCTGGAGGGGTGATTCCGGGGTCAATCTGAGCATTACTTCCCAACTCTGGAGGGGTGATTCCGAGAGCAATGTGAGCATTACTTCCCAACTCTGGAGGGGTGATTCCGAGACCAATCTGGCCATTACTTCCCAACTCTGGAGGGGTGATTCCGGTATCAATCTGATCATTACTTCCCAACTCTGGAGGGGTGATTCCGGGGTCAATCTGAGCATTACTTTCCAACGCTGGAGGGGTGATTCCGGGGTTAATCTGAGCATTACTTTCCAACTCTGGAGGGGTGAATTCGAGACCAATCTGAGCATTACTTTCCAGCTCTGGAGGGTTGATTCCGAGACCAATCTGAGCATCACTTCCCAACTCTGGAGGGGTGATTCCGAGACCAATCTGAGCATTGCTTTTTAACTCTGGAGGGGTGATTCCGGGGCAAATCTGAGCATTACTTCCCAACTCTGGAGGGGTCATCCCGGGGTCAATCTGAGCATTACTTTCCAACTCTGGAGGGGTGATTCCGGGGTCAATCTGAGCATTACATTCCAACTTTGGAGGGGTGATTCCGGGACCAATCTGGCCATTACATTCCAACTCTGGAGGGGTGATTCCGGGGTCAATCTGAGCATTACTTTCCAACTCTGGAGGGGTGATTCCGGGGTCAATCTGAGCATTACTCTCCAACTCTGGAGGGGTGATTCCGGGACCAATCTGGCCATTACATTCCAACTCTGGAGAGGCGATTCCGAGACCAATCTGGCCATTACATTCCAACTCTGGAGGAGTGATTCCGGGGCCAATCTGAGCATTTCTTTCCAACTCTGGAGGGGTGATGCCGAGACCAATCTGAACATTACTTTCCAACTCTGGAGATGTGATTCCGGGCCCAATCTTAGCATTTCTTTCCAACTCTATAGGGGTGATTCCGAGACCAATCTGAGCATTACTTCCAAACTCTGGAGGGGTGATTCCGAGACCAATCTGAGCATTACTTCCAAACTCTGGAGGGGTGATTCCGAGACCAATCTGAGCATTACTTCCAAACTCTGGAGGGGTGATTCCGAGACCAATCTGAGCATTACATTCCAACTTTGGATTGGTGATTCCGGGACCAATCTGGCCATTACATTCCAACTCTGGAGGGGTGATTCCGGGACCAATCTGGCCATTACATCCCAACTCTGGAGGGGTGATTCCGGGGTCAATCTGAGCATTACTTTCCAACTCTGGAGGGGTGATTCCGAGACCAATCTGAGCATTACTTCCAAACTCTGGAGGGGTGATTCCGAGACCAATCTGAGCATTACATTCCAACTTTGGAGGGGTGATTCCGGGACCAATCTGGCCATTACATCCCAACTCTGGAGGGGTGATTCCGGGGTCAATCTGAGCATTACTTTCCAACTCTGGAGGGGTGATTCCGGGACCAATCTGGCCATTACATTCCAACTCTGGAGGGGTGATTCCGGGGTCAATCTGAGCATTACTTTCCAACTCTGGAGGGGTGATTCCGGGGTCAATCTGGCCATTACATTCCAACTCTGGAGAGGCGATTCCGAGACCAATCTGGCTATTACATTCCAACTCTGGAGGGGTGATTCCGAGACCAATCTGAGCATTACTTCCCAACTCTGGAGGGGTGATTCCGAGACCAATCTGAGCATTACTTCCAAACTCTGGAGGGGTGATTCCGAGACCAATCTGAGCATTACTTCCAAACTCTGGAGGGGTGATTCCGAGACCAATCTGAGCATTACATTCCAACTCTGGAGAGGCGATTCCGAGACCAATCTGGCCATTACTTCCCAACTCTGGAGGGGTGATTCCGGTATCAATCTGATCATTACTTCCCAACTCTGGAGGGGTGATTCCGGGGCCAATCTGAGCATTACTTTCCAACTCTGGATGGGTGATTCCGAGACCAATCTGAGCATTACTTTCCAACTCTGGAGGGGTGATTCCGGGGTCAATCTGAGCATTACTTCCCAACTCTGGAGGGGTGATTCCGAGACCAATGTGAGCATTACTTCCCAACTCTGGAGGGGTGATTCCGAGACCAGTCTGAGCATTACTTTCCAACTCTGGAGGGGTGATTCCGGGGTCAATCTGAGCATTACTTCCCAACTCTGGAGGGGTGATTCCAAGACCGATCTGAGCATTACTTTCTAACTCTGGAGGGGTGATTCCGAGACCAATGTGAGCATTACTTCCCAACTCTGGAGGGGTGATTCCGAGACCAGTCTGAGCATTACTTTCCAACTCTGGAGGGGTGATTCCGGGGTCAATCTGAGCATTACTTCCCAACTCTGGAGGGGTGATTCCAAGACCGATCTGAGCATTACTTTCTAACTCTGGAGGGGTGATTCCGGGACCAATGTGAGCATTACTTCCCAACTCTGGAGGGGTGATTCCGAGACCAGTCTGAGCATTACTTCCCAACTCTGGAGGGGTGATTCCGGGACCAATGTGAGCATTACTTCCCAACTCTGGAGGGGTGATTCCGAGACCAATGTGAGCATTACTTCCCAACTCTGGAGGGGTGATTCCGAGACCAATCTGAGCATTACTTTCCAACTCTGGAGGGGTGATTCCGGGGTCAATCTGAGCATTACTTTCCAACTCTGGAGGGGTGATTCCGGGACCAATCTGGCCATTACATTCCAACTCTGGAGAGGCGATTCCGAGACCAATCTGGCCATTACATGCTGAATGAAAATTACACCTGAATGCAAAGCTGGAGGCCTGGGAAAACAAATACCTGGCGGCCTTCACGACGGCCAATGAAAAGGCAGTGGAGAATGTCCAACTCAGAACGGACCTAGACGAAGCACAGTCGAGGGTCGAGGATCTTGAGTTGAAACTCCAGGCTCATGAGGAACAGGCTGCCAACCTCAAAGCACAAATCGAGCTTGACAAAAAGAAAATTGCCGAGCTTTCTGTCGAAACCGCAGCACAGGGAATGACAGTTGCGATTTCTGAGATCGCACTTGATGAAGTGCTTGAGGCGCGTAGACACAAACTATCCAAAGTATGCGCGCTAGTATACACGGATCGAGCTTGCAGAAAGCTACGGTATTCTGCAGCCTCGCAGCCAGAGCTTGACCTGTACAGAAACCTTGCGGGGGACTATGTATTCGGCGAGTTCAAAGTAAAGCAGGAAATGCTCGTCGCTGACGTGGTCAGCAGTGCGAGACAATTCTGTATCGACTTCCCCGACCACAAAGCTCATGTCTTTGTGCATATAGGAGCCAGTGATATTGAAAAGTACCTCGATAATGCGACTCCCGTCGGGTTTGAAGACGTGGCGAGTGCAATCGTTAAACCACTAGCCGAGCTGAAAGCCCAGGAGGCTAACATACTCTCGGTGACGTGGTGCACCATGATTGAACTAGCCGATGGGCACCACTTCAGGCAGATCAACAGGTTGATCACTGAATCTGCGGAAGTCAAATCGCTGAGACAGATAGAAGTTCTCGACTTGACAATGATTTCGGCGAATAAGAATTGTGTCCAGGGTGACGTTAAGATCGCCGCCTACTCCGAAGCTGGACTCAAAATTCTCTTCGACTGGCTCAAGAGCTCCATCATGACGAAGCTCGGAATGAACTCCGAAACGCTTCCTCAGTTGGAAACTCACAGGGCGCTGTTCGAAGAGGAGAGCAAGCAGCAGGAAGAGAAAAGGTGTGCCAGGCGGAGAGAGCTCCTGAAAAGGAAGCGCATCCTTAAACAAGCGATACGCCAGGCACAGAACACGAATCTGGCCTGCGACGATTCGAACACGGAGGATGAGATGGCCGGGCCTAGTAATACCGGTGATACTCGGAATCTGACGGGACAGGACAGAGCCGACAAACGAAGCTCACAAGTTGTTCCGCAACGAAATCCGCAGGGTGCGGCTAGTGGGTGGAAAGGCACCAAATCATCGGAGCCATCCAGGAAACCCCACGGTAATCGGGGCCAACAGAGGTCCCCCGCACATGCCAAGCCAAACACGTCCAGGGATCATCCCAACACACAGGGACCCCGCGGACATCTGGAACCAAGCGCGGCTGAGAAACGCCCCCGATCTCGGGTGATCGACACACCGACAAAACCCAGTGATGGCGGGCCCTCGACCTCGACTGCGCCGAGTAAAGGCTCTAACCATGCAAAGCGGAGGCTTTAACGTGAGTTACCCGGGCCATCCATCAAGACGACAGCGGTTCCGTGGAAACCGACGCACTGGTGGTACATGTGAAACAAGAACTGTCAATAAATTGCGTATATCATCTCTTAATATAAATGGCACTAAATCTAGTATAGCCAAATGGGCTTCTATAGAGAGTGATATTCTTCATGAACGTGATGTGGACGTCTTGCTGCTCAGCGAGACAAGACTCATGAATGAGGAGGGAGTTCCGAGCATTGACGGCTACTGTGCAGTAAACTGCAACCGCCGAGGATCCTCTGGAAGGAAATCAAATGGTGGAGTAGCAATAATGTTCAGGAATACCTTCGACTCCGACTCGGTGTCGAAGGGTGATGACTATGTGACGCAAAAAATATGGCTCGGGGGAAAACGATGGGTATTCATATCCTTCTACATGAAGCATGGGACCGTCAGAGAGAACACATCGTTCTTAAGGTCGCTCACCATGTTTATTAAAACTGAGTGCTGTGCAACAGACTGCATCGTACTAGGAGGCGACGCCAATGCACATCTGGCTGAGCTTGATGGAACGAGCGACAGGAGAGGACTGCTCTTGGAAACATTCTGTCGCGATAACGCGCTCACGATACTTAATCTCACAGACCTATGCGAAGGAAAATGCACTAGAGGTCGGT
Source organism: Phytoseiulus persimilis (assembly GCA_037576195.1). Taxonomy (NCBI): domain Eukaryota; kingdom Metazoa; phylum Arthropoda; class Arachnida; order Mesostigmata; family Phytoseiidae; genus Phytoseiulus; species Phytoseiulus persimilis. The sequence continues at coordinate 23,658,551 of CM075103.1, read as the reverse complement.
CATGTATTGATTACTTTATTGTGAATAGCGCAGCACTTGGAATGGTTGAGAGCATGACCATTGATGAAGATAGGGAAATCGCCCTGAGCGATCATAACCTTCTCGAACTAGTCTGCTCGCGCACGAAGAACTGTGTGCAACCACGAAGAGCGCGAAAAACGTTGACGAACTACCTGAAAGCTGCCGAACTGATTGACCAGGATCTGACCACGAGTTCGAAGCGACTTGAAACGTATGCGGACTTCAAAGCTAGTATCCAGGCAGCAATGAGGGAATCAACGAAAACCGTCAAACACTCTCACATGGCCTTGGTTAGTTCACGAAAAATCAGTGAACTGACGAAGACTCGAAAAGAGCTTTGCAGAGAGTGGAGAAAGATTCGGATGGCGAATCAAAACATCAACAGAGAGCGTGGTACGTTAAGCACCACAAACAGTCGTGCCTTCCGCTGTGCTAACGGAATAGACGACTCTGGAAACAGGTCTCCTAGACATGTCCCTCCTGATGAGAGGGAAGCCGAACGGAGATACCGCGCCGCCCAGCGGCAAGTACGGGAAGAAGTGCACAAAGAGATCAAAGCGAGAGATCGCAGAATCTGTGAGGCGATCCTCAGTGCACCAAGACGAAACAGAGCGAGACTGATGTGGCGTTACATAAATCGCATGAAAAGGTCGGACTCGAAACCAGCGAAAGTCGTGGGAAATGATGGAGCCATTGTCCCAAATGAAAGATTAGGTGAACACCTCACTGCAACGGCCCAGAACCTGCTGGTAGCCAGCACAGAGGGTGATACTGAATCAAGTCCCAGAAAATCCGCTGCCTGCCGCAGAGGTGGACAAACAGACATCTCCATTGAGACGACTGAGACTATAGAGATGCTGGGGAAAATCAATGGACGCACTGGTTGCGGACTCGATGATATCCCTGCTAGCATCTTGAAAAGCTTGGGAGAGAAGGGAGTCACCATCCTGACAGACCTGCTAAATAGAATCTTCTCAGGGGAAGAAGAGATCCCAAACGATTGGAAAGAAGGAAAAGTCACCCTCGTGAGTAAGGATTCGTCCAAGAAAGGACATCTCGACACCTTCAGACCGATAACTATCACTCCGGTTCTATATCGACTATTCACGAAAATACTCGCAACGAGGATTCAGAAGTGGATAGAGGACAGAGGGATACTTGGTGAAATCCAGAATGGATTCAGACCGGGAAGGCGTGGAGATGACAATCTGTTCATTATCACGTCAGCCATAGAACTGTCTAGGAAAAAGAAGCAAGGCCTGATTGCCTGCTTCCTCGATTGCTCGCGAGCGTTCGACAAAATCGACAGAGTCAAACTGTGGAAAGTACTGTCTGATGTTGGAATGAATCCAACGTGGATAGACCTGCTGGGGCGATTATACATAGACAACAAAATAAAGCTTGTCTATGATGGAACCGACTCAGACTGGTTGTACACAACTGAAGGTGTGAAACAAGGCTGTCCGCTCAGCAGTATATTATTTTCCATATATATCTCAGAACTAGGAAATCGCCTGATAAAAACCGGGATCGGTTTTGAAATTTGGAGGAAGGGCGACTTCTGGAACGTAACTGAAAAGAGGTACACCAATGTACCAGGTCTGCTCTTCGCCGATGATCTAGTGCTCATGGCAAGAAACGCCGCAGACATTCAAAAGCTCCTACAGGTCGCATCTAAATTTGGGGATGAAATGAAACTGCATTTCAATCCAAAGAAGAGTGCCATCTTGATCTTTTCTCGGCACCAGGTTGGCGACTGCACAGGACTGAAAGTTCAAGGTGAGCCGATACCGGTGGCTGAGGAATACAAATACTTGGGAATAACATTATGTGATGGAACAAACTATCTCAAGAAACAGGAAGATATTTGGATCAACGCGTCCAAAAAAGCCCTGAACCAGATGCACGCTCAGGTACTCTGGAGCTCTAGCAAATTTGAGCTGTCGAAGACATTCTGGAAAGCAGTGGCTGTTCCCAAACTAACTTATCCTAATTCAGTCACGGTGATGACTAAGAAGACAAGCGACGAGTTAGAGAAGACCCAACGGCGCGCAGCGCGATGGGCACTCGGCATCACAGGGTGGAATGTTGCCAACGAATTCCTTGAGTCCGAACTCAACTGGTCATCCTTCGAAGCGCGGGAGGCCAAGAGTAAACTCAAGTATTTTGCTCGAATCAGTTGCATGGCAGCCACTCGCTGGCCGAGAATGATACTGGACATGCTGAAAGCGCAAAACATTGATACAAAAGCCTGTGCACGGGTGGAAGAGCTCAAAGTCAAGTTCAGATGCGACACATTGCAAATAGAACGAGATGAGACTGGAAGAGCACTCCTCGGCATCTATAATCGTTTACTGAACGAAAAGATCAAAGCCACACAGGACAACGACTGGGTAAACGGGATGGCTAGTAAATCTTCACTCGAATTGTACCGAATGCACAAGGAGTCGAGAACAGCTGCCGTACACATATACGACAATAGTAGGGGGTCCGCACTCCTGGCACTTGCCAGAGCTGGAGGTCTCCCTACGAAGGAGTATCGGTCCCGTTTCTCCGCCAACCCGGAACCGACTTGCAGCAGATGTGGCATCAGCGAGGAAACACTAGGACATGTGATATTCCAATGTAACGATGCACACCACACGACGGAGGACCTCCTAACCAACTTGGGACTGAACAGTGAGATGAATCGATTCGCCGTGGAAGCAACAAAACGACTCCTCGAGAAATGGGAGCGTGAGAACATAGGATCCGCTGAGCTTGCTCGCGCCTGAAGTGAAAGGCTGATGTGCTTATATATTATGCTATGTACACACACAGATCCAAATAAAACCATAACCATAACCATACATTCCAACTCTGGAGGGGTGATTCCGGGGTCAATCTGAGCATTACTTTCCAACTCTGGAGGGGTGATTCCGGGGTCAATCTGAGCATTACTCTCCAACTCTGGAGGGGTGATTCCGGGACCAATCTGGCCATTACATTCCAACTCCGGAGAGGCGATTCCGAGACCAATCTGAGCATTACTTCCAAACTCTGGAGGGGTGATTCCGAGACCAATCTGAGCATTACATTCCAGCTTTGGAGGGGTGATTCCGGGACCAATCTGAGCATTACTTTCCAACTCTGGAGGGGTGATTCCGGGACCAATCTGGCCATTACATTCCAACTCTGGAGAGGCGATTCCGAGACCAATCTGAGCATTACTTCCAAACTTTGGAGGGGTGATTCCGGGACCAATCTGGCCATTACATTCCAACTCTGGAGGGGTGATTCCGGGGTCAATCTGAGCATTACTTTCCAACTCTGGAGGGGTGATTCCGGGGTCAATCTGAGCATTACTTTCCAACTCTGGAGGGGTGATTCCGGGACCAATCTGGCCATTACATTCCAACTCTGGAGGGGTGATTCCGGGGTCACTCTGAGCATTACTTTCCAACTCTGGAGGGGTGATTCCGGGGTCAATCTGAGCATTACTTTCCAACTCTGGAGGGGTGATTCCGGGACCAATCTGGCCATTACATTCCAACTCTGGAGAGGCGATTCCGAGACCAATCTGGCCATTACATTCCAACTCTGGAGGGGTGATTCCGGGGTCAATCTGAGCATTACTTTCCAACTCTGGAGGGGTGATTCCGGGGTCAATCTGAGCATTACTTTCCAACTCTGGAAGGGTGATTCCGGGACCAATCTGGCCATTACATTCCAACTCTGGAGAGGCGATTCCGAGACCAATCTGAGCATTACTTCCAAACTCTGGAGGGGTGATTCCGAGACCAATCTGAGCATTACATTCCAGCTTTGGAGGGGTGATTCCGGGACCAATCTGGCCATTACATTCCAACTCTGGAGGGGTGATTCCGGGGTCAATCTGAGCATTACTTTCCAACTCTGGAGGGGTGATTCCGAGACCAATCTGAGCATTACATTCCAGCTTTGGAGGGGTGATTCCGGGACCAATCTGGCCATTACATTCCAACTCTGGAGGGGTGATTCCGGGGTCAATCTGGGCATTACTTTCCAACTCTGGAGGGGTGATTCCGAGACCAATCTGAGCATTACTTTCCAACTCTGGAGGGGTGATTCCGAGACCAATCTGAGCATTACTTTCCAACTCTGGAGGGGTGATTCCGGGGTCAATCTGAGCATTACTTTCCAACGCTGGAGGGGTGATTCCGGGGTTAATCTGAGCATTACTTTCCAACTCTGGAGGGGTGAATTCGAGACCAATCTGAGCATTACTTTCCAACTCTGGAGGGGTGAGTTCGAGACCAATCTGAGCATTACTTTCCAACTCTGGAGGGCTGATTCCGAGACCAATCTGAGCATCACTTCCCAACTCTGGAGGGGTGATTCCGAGACCAATCTGGCCATTACATTCCAACTCTGGAGGAGTGATTCCGGGGTCAATCTGAGCATTACTTTCCAACTCTGGAGGGGTGATTCCGGGGTCAATCTGAGCATTACTTCCCAACTCTGGAGGGGTGATTCCGGGACCAATCTGGCCATTACATTCCAACTCTTGAGAGGCGATTCAGAGACCAATCTGGCCATTACATTCCAACTCTGGAGGGGTGATTCCGGGGCCAATCTGAGCATTTCTTTCCAACTCTGGAGGGGTGATGCCGAGACCAATCTGAACATTACTTTCCAACTCTGGAGGGGTGATTCCGGGCCCAATCTTAGCATTTCTTTCCAACTCTGGAGGGGTGATTCCGAGACCAATCTGACCATATTTTTCAAAATCAGAATGCTGACCCAGTGAAGGGAAAGAAAAGTGCCACGATGGCAGGGAGCGCCGTCAAACCGCGCACAGCGCGGCCGACTCCAGTCGAACAAAGGCCGGCTGGTACCTACATACACGTTCCTTCTTCGAAATATTCCCTGCTAAATAAACTTGGACGCCTCTAACAACAACTCACCTTTCAGCGCAGTGGATTATGAGGATAAAATATAGTAGTGTGTATATTCGAGGATGACAGCAAGACCTGCGAAATAGTACCTCGAGGTTTCGCATTATGGTCGTGGGCATGGGTAACAAGAGGACATCTAGGCTAACTTGTGAGTGCAATCCACGCAATACGTACATACATGTTCCTTCTTCAATATATTCCCTGCTGAATAAACCCGGACGCCTCTAACAGCAACTCACCTTTCAGCGCAATCGATTATGAGGATAAAATATAGTAGTGTGTATATTCGCGGATGACAGCAAGACCTGCGAAATAGTACCTCGAGGTTTCGCATTATGGTCGTGGGCATGGGCATCAAGAGGACATCTAGGCTGACTTGTGAGTGCCTCCGGATTCGTGACAGGATTAGCCGTTCCCGAGGGAAGAAAGTCGCAGTTCGGAAATGGATGCGGAATGAATTTATTTCTCGAGAACGGCACGCGCTATCAGGAATCCGAGGGCACCTACGAATTTGCCTCGATGCCGCCTACCTTCCAGAGGAATTTCGTGAAAAGAGCAAGGCTGCAACTTTGGACTTTTTTCCTCCGAAACGCAGGGTCGGATCCGAGATCCGAAACCACCCACAATCTTGTCTCGGTGTCACCTACCTCCAATAATTTATTCGTGAAATTTCGTTCGAAACTGGATTTTTTTCCGAAATCTCTATCCTCAGGATTGAACTCATGAAAGCTTCAAACAAGGTAGAGGACATCGAAGCAAAATCGTGGATGCCCCCGAACCCCGGAATGGGCTCGCCGTTTCTGAGAAATTAATTTCTCCCCGATTTCCACTCAAACTTTGGATTTTTTTTCTCGGAAACGGAAGGCCCGACCCGGAATCCGAAACCACCGAATGTCTCGTTTTGATGTGCTCCACCTTCCATATTTATTTCGCGAATTTTCGATCAGAAATGGAGATCTTTGGAAAATTTCCAGAATTTCCTAAATCTCTGCTTTTTGAAATAAATCCACGTGATTTCGGCGGGGAGTAGGAGAAATCAAAACAAGATTGCGGCCCTTCTCGGATTTCAGATTACAGCTTCCGTTTCTGAGAAAAAAATCCGGAGTTCGCGAAGAGTTCAGAAAAAAAAATTAATACCTCGGACACGGCACGTCCGATCGGAGATCCGAGGACATTCTCAAGATTGCTTTGATGTCGCCTACCTTGCATGAAAATTTCGTGCATTTATTCCGTAAAATAGAGATTTCGGAAATTCTGAAAAAATCACAAAAATCTCTATTTTCCATGGAAAATCCACGAATAAATTATGGGGAGTAGGATACATCAGAACAAGATGTTGGGCAGTTTCAGACTACGGATCAGAGCTACCGTTTCTGAGAAAAAAAATTCAAAGTTCGAGAAAAAATTCTGGGAAAAATTAATATCTCAGGAACCGTCAGGCTTAGCGAGATTTTCGAAAGACCGAAGTATTCGTCTCATCGTCCTCTATCACAGGAAGAAAAATTGGCACACTGCTAACAGTGGCAGAAGAGATATCGTCACATATATCTTCCATAGGCGCTCGCTAAGTTTCCGCGCAGGCGCAGTCGGTCTATGGGACCTCAGCATTGCATACGGAACGCTTGTTTTCTTCCCGAAAAAACGCAAAACTCCACGATAACTCGGCCTAAAAACGCGCTCTGCCACTCGGGCGACACTGTCGGAGGAGAATATCACGATATTTCCTTGAATTTCGAGTGATTTGAACCAATATTCTGCGAAACCTATTTTCGCGCCTTTTCGTGCCGAAAGAGCGTGAAAACCGCCGACAACCTTGTCTCGATGTCACCTACCTCCCATGATTTATTCGTGAGTTTTCGCTCAAAACTAAAGATTTTCCCAAAATGTCCGAAATCTCTATTTCAAGGAATAAATTCACGAAATCCTGATCGAAGGTAGGGGACATCAAAGCAAACTTGTTGAGGCTCTCGAATCCCTAATCGGGCTCGCCGTTTCCGAGAAATTTATTGTTTCCTGATTTCCATCCCAACTTTGGAATTTTTTTCCTCGGGAACGGTAGCTCCGAACGAGAATTCGAGACCACCGTTCGTCGTGTTTCGATGTGCTCTACCTTTTATCGTTGTTTCGTGGATTTCAGGCCAGAAATGGAGATCTTTGAAAGTTTTCCGAAATTTCCTAAATCTCTATTTGTCGAGATAAATTCACGAAACCTCGGCGGGGGGTAGAGGTCATTGAAGCAAGATTGTTGGCCCTCTCAGATTCTAGATCGGAGCTTCGGTTTCTTAGGAAAAAAATCCAGAGTTCGCGTGATACTCGGAGAAAAAAATTTATATCTCGGACACGGCACGTCCGATCGGAGTTCAGAAGACATCCACAAGTTTGCTTCAATGTCCTCTACCTCTCCCAAGAAGCACGTGAATTTATTCCGAAAATTAGAGATTTAGGAAATTTCGGAAAATTTTCGTGGAATCCCCATTTCCCATCGAGTATTGACGAACATAAGATGGGAGGTAGAAGACATTGAAAAAATATTGTGAGTGGTGTCGGATGACAGATCGTTTTCCGTGACACGGAAAACGGAAATTCGAAATCAAGGCTCCGTGAATCCCTGGAAAACCTGCGAAGAGATGATGGATTCGAGCTGCAGGGCACTGCAGCCGGGATGCCATATGCCATTCAAGAAGTCAGAGCTGCTAGAATGTGTATTCCAGATTTTCCGTGTTCCGTGATACGGAAAATGGGGTCTAGCTACGACTCACGGAGTAAGAAGACGAACTTACTCGGACACAACTGGGAGCGGGGGCTGGATGCTTAGTCGACCTTTGACGCTAGGGCAGCGGAAGAGAGGGACGTTTTGAGGACGGTCACAACTTGTCGGCGAGCAAATCTACTCTTCTACTCACAAGCTTTTTTCATTCATTTCCCTCTCGCAGGGTCTTTCTATTCTCGCCGGTCGCGTTCTTGCTTTACATTGGTCCCGGGTGCCTTCGCTTCTTCACTATTGATCTCTACCCCGCGCCTGCGCCCTCGGATGCAATGCCGGTTTCACCGCCAGCGCATAACACACATGTGGCCACTGTGATCGTTATATCATCCGGTTACCAGCTCCCCGACTAACTCCCCGACCATCTCAGAAAACTAGGATTTATTCTTCACACGGTTGTGTAGGTTTGTAGGACATACGAAAATAGAGGTAGATAAGTTATATACAGGGACTAATGTGTGACTCGGAGCCTAGAGCGAGTCGGGCGCAGAGTTCTTCTGTCTCGTATATGTGGAACTGGGTGCATCGTTCGCCGCAGTATCTGCAGATGCATTCTGGCGACGCATCGTGGAAATGTTGATGCCGGCAGACGAGGAAATGGAACCCATGGACGGCTCCCCGGGTCAGCTGGTGTCTTTTGCCGAAGCTGGTCCCTTTCCAGTTGGACGTCGTCATTGCAGGCGTGGTGTAGAACGCCGGGCTGATCGATGACTTCTTACTGTTCTTGATCACGATAAACTTCCTGAACTCCGCCGTCTCTTCGAGAGCGAATTGCGACTTGATTTCTTCGACGAAGAAGGGCGTGTCGGCGAGAAGGTAGACCATTCGGTTCGGGGCATTGATGTGTAGGCCGAGTACTCTTTTCAAGAAAGTCGATTTCACTCTATCCAGTTGTTCGAGGTTTCGGTGATTGAGGTCTTTCCAGATGATCTGGATACCGTAGCTCGCGGATGGAGCGACTTTCATGTCAAAGAGTCTCAGGGCGGTGTCGAGGGAGAGTTCCTGAGGATCTCTTATCATGGATGCCGAAATGATTGCTCGCTTACTTCGATTTTCTATGTGTGTGGCGAAGCACGAGCCGGATGTGGAGAGATGTATCCCGAGATAGGTGAACCCCGATGAGTACTGGATGGGGGTTCCATCCAGTCTCAAGGTATCATCGGCAGCGAACCCTCCTCCGTTTCGGAACTTGACTGCTTCTGTCTTCGACGTGTTGATGGTCAGTCCGACCTCTCTGATGTAGTCTGCGAGTTTCGCCAGCGATTGCTGCAGATGGAACCTGCTTCCGCTGAACACGACGGTGTCGTCTGCGTACATCAAGGATTTCGCGAAGGGGTGACCGGGGGAGGCGATTCTCGACGGCAGGTCGGCTGTCAGAACCGTAAATAACAAAGGGCTCAAATTATCGCCTTGCTGGAAACCTGTAGTTTGAGGGATTGCTTCGTGGAGTGCCACCCCGTCGTCGATCTTTATGAAGTTCTCTTGTAGAATTGCGAAGAGGAGTCTCAGGAGTCGCGGTGGGACACCAATTTGTGCCAACCTTTCGAGCGCTAGGCTTCTGGATCCCGAATCGAAGGCGGCCTTGAAATCCACGAAGACACTGTAGAGGGAACCCTTCGGGCGGCTCAGTTGTTTGTTGATTTCCCGGCGTAGTGTCTCACACGCGGAAAGTGTTGATCTGTCTTGCCGGAAACCATGCTGTTCGACTGGGAAGGCTCCCACTGCCTCCAGGAACGGGGTCAGTCTCGAAACTATGAGGCTTGAAAACACCTCATATACACAGCTCTTCTTGCAGATTCCTCGCCAGGAAGAGGGAACTTCACGGGGGCCCTTCCCCTTCGGGATCACGATCATGATACAGGAGCGCCATGCCTTCGGCAGTGTGTCGCCGTTGAGGCATTTGTTGAAGATGTCGGTCCAGCGAGGTGCGAGGAAGTCCGTCGATCTAAGGTGTTCGTTGAAGAGTCCATCCTCGCCACAAGCCTTTCTTGTCGGCAGTCTGGATATGCATTCGTAGACCTCCGCGATCGAGAAGTCTGCATCAAGCTCTTTTCTCCAGTTGATGATTTCCTCGGACCAGGCCGACATGTAGATGGGTTTCTCCGCAGGGATGGTGTTCGCTCCGGCAAACATCGCAGAGAAGTACTCGACTAGGGTCTTGGGATCGATCGGGCAGGTGCTCCGGCTCGGACTCATCCGCCTGAGCCACTTATGTGGCGAGGCCGCAGCCTCTTCCAGTAGTCGCTTCTCCTCATTCATCTCGAAGGTTTTCTTGGCTGCCCGGAGGGTTCTCTTGTAGGACATTTTGAACTCGTGTTCCATATGCTTCATCTCTGGGCGGAGGTTACTTAGGATTTTGGCTTGCTGTGCTTTCTTTCTGGCCTCGGAGCACGCCGGGGTCCACCAGGGTCGGCCCGTGCTCACCATGGGCGGCAGGGTGCAACGTTTGAGGATCCAGGATAAACTGCCGAGCAATGTCTCGGCATCTAGGCTCGAGTTGCCTCCCCTGGCTAGCGAAGTCAGGATGGGTAGTTTAGTGTGATCGATGCGGCGCGACGGGTTTGCTCGGCATTTGGAGGGCAGGCTCGCTGGTGTCGGAACAACCACCTCCATGCCTACCGGGGAGTGCGCTGTGAGATTGATGCCTTCGCTGATGCACGTGTTAAGGCCCAGGTATCGGACTCGGCTGTAGGGGCAGTTCGTAGCGAATATATCGATCACAGATCTGCCTCTGGGGCCTGAGAATGTGGGTTGATCGCTTTTGGAGACGATCCACATTCCAAAAGCTTCGAGGGTTTCCCTCAGAGCGATGGTTCTGGCGCTTGTGGGTCTGTCGAGTCTTCCATTTAGGTCGCCGGCCAGGACGGTGGGGCCTCTTCCTTCGAGCAGTCGTAACCCGTGTGTGACTTTCTCGGAAATCTCAGAAAACGGAAACATCCGAACCCAATCCAGGAAACACTAAAGCACACAGTTTGTTCGGTCACTTAATAGTCACTCCTCGCTCCAAACTTCTAGCTGACGATTTACTCACGTTCCGGCACGTATCGGGAGCTACAACATGTAGAGTGGGGCCGACTAGAGTGGGCCGCGCTCGGCGCGGTCGGACTACGATCCCTGACATCGAGACACTTTTGGCACCCTGAAACAATATTCTCATTCGGTTGATTGGTACATGCTCTTATGGTCAGATGGACTCCGGAATTACCTCCTCAGCGTCCAAAAAGTATGGTCAGGTCGATCCTGGACTCACCCCTCCAGACTCCAAAGAGTATACTAAGATTGGTCCCGGAATCACTCCACCAGACTCGGCAAAAGATTGTCAGCAGACAAGAGACAAACAGACGGCAAGAAGACCTCGCGACGGAACGAAGGATCAATCCTCGTCGGAACAGGAGAGAAAATCTTTGCCGATGTCCTCAGAAACCTTCGCAGCAATATCGACACGGAGACGTCCAGAGCTCTTGGAGTCGACGTCCGAGGGGTGCGCCAAACGGGAGAAGGTGTCAGGATCCAGATTCGGGAAAAGAAAAATGGAGGACAGGAGAGACTAGCCAAATACATCTCTGATGAGCTCAAACTGAGCGCGAAAACGCGGGGGCCCCAACTGATGTATTTACTGATGTATGTCAAATGTATTTACGTACCACTCCGTTACGGAAATTCATTTTTCGTACCCCGGACCCGAGGATCCTTACTACTTATGATCGGCTTCGTCTGTCAGTTTGTCCTCGTTCCTCCTGGAATACATGGGGATGATTCCGGCACCAATCTGACCTTCACTTTTCGAGTGTGGACGGGTGATTCCGGGACTAATCCGACAATATTCTTCCGAGTCTGGAGGGGTGATTCCGGGACCAATCTGAGCATACTTCTCTGTGTCTGGAGGAGTGATTCCGGCACCAATCTGAGCATACTTTTCCGAGTCTGGTTGGTTGATTCCAGGACGCATATGACAACATTTTGCTGAGTCTGGAGGAGTGATTCCGGCACCAGCCTGAGCGTATTTTTCCGAGTCTGGAGGAGTGATTCCGGGACCAATCTGAGCATACTTTTCTGAGTCTGGTGGGCTGATTCCAGGACCAATCTGACCATGCTTCTCCGAATCTGGAGAGCCGGAAGCCGGATAAGAGAGCGGTCGATACCTGATTCTCGCTCCGTGCGGTATTGTGACTCTACCTCTGTTCTCTGACAATACTGTAACGGAGGTTTCCGCTGTCTGCCAAAGCTCACACTAGGTGAGGTCCTGAGATCTGGGTGAAGAAGGAGCTACGACTTACGGAGTAAGAAGACGAACTTACTCGGACACAACTGGGAGCGGGGGCTGGATGCTTAGTCGACCTTTGACGCTAGGGCAGCGGAAGAGAGGGACGTTTTGAGGACGGTCACAACTTGTCGGCGAGCAAATCTACTCTTCTACTCACAAGCTTTTTTCATTCATTTCCCTCTTGCAGGGTCTTTCTATTCTCGCCGGTCGCGTTCTTGCTTTACATTGGTCCCGGGTGCCTTCGCTTCTTCACTATTGATCTCTACCCCGCGCCTGCGCCCTCGGATGCAATGCCGGTTTCACCGCCAGCGCATAACACACATGTGGCCACTGTGATCGTTATATCATCCGGTTACCAGCTCCCCGACTAACTCCCCGACCATCTCAGAAAACTAGGATTTATTCTTCACACGGTTGTGTAGGTTTGTAGGACATACGAAAATAGAGGTAGATAAGTTATATACAGGGACTAATGTGTGACTCGGAGCCTAGAGCGAGTCGGGCGCAGAGTTCTTCTGTCTCGTATATGTGGTACTTGGTTTCAAACGCAAAACACAGGAGACTGGTTTTTCGGGGCCAACCGTCCACCAATCTGCTGCTGCAGTGCGAAGTCAGGAGTTCCGAGCCCTTGGCTCGTGGGTTTGCTCGAGTGGTAGCCTGGCCTGGCCGAAAGGGTTGAAGCCTCGATTCGGCGACTGTCCGTTGTCGAACTCTTCTGCCGGAAGGATTCCAGCTACCGCCAGTACCACCACACACCCGGAGAGACGGTGGCGCGAATGAGAGCCGCCGCGCCGCCTGTTCACTCCTCCCGACAGCGCACGCTTTAGAGATCGGCTTCTGGATATTTATTTGACCACAATAGTATATGTGGAAATCATTGACACTTATACACTTTGACTTTGGAATGATTAATGAATGCCTCAAGAGGCTGAAGGCCCGTTGATAGGTTTCGGACTTCCAAGCGCGGCGAGGTTTGCTTCACCACTCCGCCTTGCCAGAGAACAGTACTTCTCTCTCTGCCCCGCCACCTCGTGGCCGCGGCTCTAACTGCTGTATTCGCTCCATCCGAGCGCTGCGCCTAAAGTGCACGCAACACTCCTGCCGAATTAACCGGCGGTCTAATTCCTAGTCATACATATTAATCACAGCCCTGTTCCCACAGGGTTTTATCTGATGGGAATAAGACAGAATGTAGATGTTGACTGTTGAAGGTAATTTGCATGCTCTGAGCCACCTATGTGACACTCAATGGTTCCTCTGAGAAAAGAAAGCGGAAAATATTCCTTGCTCTGACTCAGGCTTCTGTGAAAACGATTGAAGGTTGCCGATCTCTGACATGCCGATGTTGCTTCTTGGACTTTCCAGAAGACTTGAAAAAACTCTGAGGAGGACTACTGTGAATCCCTCCCCCGGGAAAAGAACAGACGTGGAGAAGCTCTCAACTTGAAGTGCCTCGACCGTCTTTGTTTTAATTGCAAAAGTGTGGAAGTGAATGTGTTCAGCGACTTGAACATCGATGTGCGACTGTGATTGTGTTATTCAAAACAGTCGATCATTGCTTCTTGTGGCAAGTGGCCGAAAACAAAAACGAATTCTCTGACGAATTGTCGCTCTCAATGGAATTGTTTTTCTCGATAACCAGATTTATTGACTGTCTCTCGCACACCGATAGGATAGATCATAGACAGTGGTCTTTTGAGGATCTTCCCGTTAGGCATCTTTATCATGCATGAGCGTCTCCTGAGATCCGTCCTTTCTCCTCCGCACAGGCTGACTACTTTGCAAATGGGCCAATGGCCTCGCGACGGGCTTGGGTCGGCCACGATGCACACGTCTCCGACTTGGAGCTCGTGCGGTTTCTGCGGGAGAACCTCATGCGCGCCACGCAACTGTAGCAGATATTCTTCGCGGAAACGTTTCCAGTATCCTCTGAGGATCGACTCCTGTCTTTTCCAGGCTTTGTTCGCGATGACTGCCACCCCGGCATTGCTGGTCGGCAACCTCGCGACCGATGTGTCCGGGAATCTTGATCGTGCATGATGGCCATTGATTATGTCTGCTGGACACAACGCGCGCGCTTCACAATCATTTGATGTGACGTGCGATATCGGTCGCAGGTTGATGCATAACTCGATTTCTGAAAGGATGGATTCCATCTCTCGGAACGTCGGGATATGCTGACCCAATGCTTTCCGAAGCGGCTTCTTGATCAGAGCCACGACGCGTTCCCACCATGCTCCGCTCTGGGGATATCTATCTGTTATGAACTCCCATTTGATGCGATGCTTCGCCAGCTGATTCTGAACCTCTTCGTTTCTGATGTTTTCATGAGCGATGATCAACTCTTTGCTCGCTCGCTGAAACGTAGCCGCATTGTCCGATATCATTCTCCTGACGGCCGGATGCTTGTTGATGAATTTCCTTAACGACAGCAGAAACTCATAGGTAGTGAGGTCTGGGGTGAGTTCCAGATGTACTCCTCGAGTAACTGCGCAGACGAACAAGGCGATGTACGACTTGCTCCTCTGCCCTTGTTGATCCTTGACAAACACCGGCCCCGCAAAATCTACCCCTGTAAATTCAAAAGGTTTGGATTCCTCGATACGGAATGCCGGAATCGGCGGTGTGATTACCGCTGCTGGCTTTGCCCGATACCGTGCGCAGACACGACAGTCCCTGAGGACTTTGTTGGTCGAGCTTCGCGCTTTGAGAACCAGAAATTCGGACCGAAGATGGTGCAGGTTGGTTGAAATGCCCTGGGCATGGAGGCTTCTTTTCTCATGTATCCAGGCAATGAGCAGGCGCGTGAAGTAGTTCTTGCCGTCGAGAATAATCGGGTACTTCTCCTCAAACGAGAGATCGCCCGACTTTTCGAGTCTTGAACGGCACCGCAACACGCCTTGCTCATCCTGCATCGGATTGTAGAGAAACAGCTTACTGCTTCTGGAACGTTTCTTTCCTCCCGAGGCGAACTCATCTGGGAAGCAAACTTGTTGAAGGTTTTTAATCAGCGTCAACTCCGCTGCGAGATATTCCGAAGAATCAATTGGTGAACTCATGTCTAGTTCTCGCGTGAGACGACGTTTCGTGAATATTCTCCTCACATAGGCGACAGTTCGTACTGCTTTTCCCCAGCTCGAGAAATGTTTCTCGTTGAGAAGTGAATGGATCTCCAGTTTCGATGTCGACCCGACGAGACTGACTGAGCTATAGCTGTCGGCAAGCCTCGCCTCCTCTATCGCGTCGATGAAATGTTCTTTTCCGACTTTTGTCGGCGCTGGTAAGCTCGGTCTGGAAAGCCCAATTGGACCCTGGGTCCAGAAGTTCAAAGTTTCCTCGTTGTCGAGTGGGTCTCCTCGGCTGAGCAGGTCGGCTGCGTTCTGACTGGTCGCGATGTAGTACCATTGGTCAGGTGTTGACAGCTGCTGGATCTCCTTTATGCGATTCGCCACGAAGGTCTTCCAAGCCGAAGGCTTCTCGCGCACCCAGGCAAAGACTGCCGAGTTGTCAGTCCAGAAGAATGTCTTCTTAATCGAGCCCCCGAGCGCCGGCCTGAGCCTATTGACCAGTCTGGTGGAGACTAGGGCTGCCATGAGCTCTAGTCGATGGATGTTCCACTTCCCTTTGTTCGGGGCTACCTTGGGTTTACTGCAGATGAATTTGACTCTTGGGTTCTCATCGCCCTCGTAGAACTCGCGCACGAAGACGACTGCCCCATAAGCTTGGTTCGAGGCATCCGAAAACGCATGGATTTCGGATCGTCTGGGGACTTCGTCGATGCGAGCCCTTGTTCGCCAGATGAGAATCCTCTGCGCATCGTCTATCTGAGCTACGAAACTGTTATACTTTTCGAGGTGTTCTCCGGCTAGCGGGGTATCCCAATCGAGTGCTGCCTTCCAGAACTGTTGCAACAGTATTCTTGCTTGAATCGTAACCGGACTCAGGATCCCGAGCGGGTCGAAGAGCTGAGCCATTCCTGACAACAGCGTGCGCTTGCTCGGCTTGGCTTTTCGAAACGTCTCGACGGCGTTCGCTGTGAATACTCCGAGGGAATCGGTGTTTTGGTTCCACCTGATTCCTAGATACTTGAAATTTGACTCGCCGTGTTTGACTGAAACCGATTCTTCCGACAGGTCTCGCGATACTTGGTCCGCGACTTTCCTCGAGTTGCATGCCCACTTAGCGAGCGGGAAGCCACCCGACGAGAAAATCTCTCTGCATTTCTTGATCTTATCAACAGCTTGACCCGGGTTGAGAGCCTTGAAGGACAGATCGTCGATGTAGATCGAATTCTGAATTTCCTCGATGAAGTTGATCTCGTCTGGACGGGTGCGTTTTTCATTGTCGAGATGGTATTTCACTCCCGCCTGATAAAGCCATGGGCTAGATGAGATGCCGAAATTGAGTCTCCTGTACCAGTACTCCTTGATGGGGGCCTTCTGATTGATGGACACCCCTGGTCGCCAGAAAAATCTGAGGAAAGTACGGTGAGATTCGTCGATTTCGAACTGGTGGAAGGCTTTTTCGACGTCTCCAATCACCGCGATCGCGGCTGATCGAAACCGAGTTAGAACAAGGATTATATTCGGCAACAGATTCGGTCCCGTGACCAGAACATCATTGAGAGAAGCTAAGTCTTTCGATCGACAGCCCGCATCTTTGACGACTCTGATTCTGAAACCGTTCGCTGCTGCGGGGTCGAGTTTCTTGACGACTTGAAGCGGAAGGAAATGAGCGAATTCTCCTGCCTCTCTCTTGGGAGCTTCTTCGATGTAGCCGTTTCTGAGATAGGTTTGAATTTCGCTATCGACGGCGCTCAGCACCTCTCGCTTGCTTCTGCTTATGAGTGTGTTGAGACGCATGAGAGATACTTTTTCGTTGTCGCCGAGCGACAGGAAGGAATCGTTGAAGATCAGTTTGAGGCTGTATCTTCCTGATTGTAAACGCTGAATGTTTCGCTTGAACAGTTCATCGTAGCGTTGCAGTTCCGCCAAAGATTCATCGTCCGCTGGTGGCTCGACTCCGAGGATTTCCGTTTCGAATAGAAACTGGATATCGCTTTCCGTGGATGTCGTACGCTCCTTGATGGCTGTGCACTCTGCATTCTCGTCCGGCCCTGTGCCGTGAGCTTGCAAGGCACAAAATGTCGTCGGGGAAGAGTTGAGAGGAGCTTTCTTACCGAACGTGAACCAACCTAGACGGGTTTTTAAGGCGATGAGTCTGCCTTCTGATTTCGATTCGTCGGTCCAGATCTGCCCAAGATCATCCGTTCCAATGAGGATATCTATGTCCTTGTACTCGGGATTGTCTAAGAGATCAGCATATTCCGTGATGTCTCCTAGCTGTTCCGCTGGAGGGAAAATGGTATCTGTAATGACTGGTATGCCTAAGCATTCGACGGGAATGGGAGAACTGGGAGCAAATCTGCTCGTGAGATATACTCCGAAACGAAGATATTCGTGATTTTCTGAGGTCTGACCTCCTAGAGTATGATTAATCAGGAACTCTTTGCCTGTGATTGGCGCTTTAAGCTTGCTTGCTAATCTGGTGGTGATGTACGATCTTTCGGATCCTATGTCCAGAAGAATCCTTCTCAATTCTACCCCGTTTTCCGTCGAAACGTAGGCGTAACCAGTTGCTAGCTTAGATTTTCGCTTTATTCTATTTGTCAACACCTTATTACAATTCGAGGTGCGACTAGAATTCGCGTTGAATGAGATGCCCATGAGTGTTGCTGTCTCATCCTGGGCTGGCGTTTTCAAGCACAGCATAGAATGATGGCCGCCTTGGCAATTTTTGCATTTGATTTTGCTCTTGCACTTAGCAGCCACATGATTCCTCTGCAAGCACTTCGTGCAGGCTTTCGCCTTGGTCACGATGTCCACTCGCTCTGAATTAGACATCACTTTTCTACACTTGGCAGACGTATGATTTTTTAGCTGGCAGAAAATACATGATGGATCCCCCTCGGATTGTTGGCTGCCAAAGAAAGCGTGGCTTTCCCTGGCTTTCGACTCTCCGAAAGCGTGCTTATTTTTGTTTGCGTTTTGTCGGAATCTACTTTGATCGAGAGAGCTGCCGCTTCCATCTGCCCGAGCGGCCGATGGCGCGGCTTTGATTTTGTTTTCCTTGACAAGATATTTGAGAAGCGCTTCGAGTTGGAGAACTGCCTCGTTAGTCTGAGATACGTTGTGAGATCTGAGAAAGTCGCTGCGAACCGTAGTTGGCAGATTATCTAGCAAAACCGGCAATATCATCACTGCAGCACCTTCAAAGTCCTTAACTAGAGTCTTGAGAGCCTTGATATCCTGACTAACTAGAGGAACCAATGAATGCCACTTATCTGGGGACCTGAAGGTCTTCGATGTACAATGTTTGAAGATGTCGGCTGCGTAGGCGTATTGCGCCGAAAACACACTTCCGTATTCCTCGTGGATAATGTCGATGGCAGTCTTGTAGAATTCGTCCTTCAGAAGCAGATGTTGGATTGTCTTGAGGGCATTGCCTGTGAGACAAGACCTGAGTCTCTTGAACATGTCCAAAGTTGAGCACGATGACACGGCACTCTCGTAGATCTCGAACCACTCCCTGAACTGTCTCGGATCACCGGAAAACTTAGGAATCTTTTCCTCCTGTTTCACGAACACGTCTGTGGGGAACACGATTGGTCCTTGAGCTGAAGTTGACTGCTGGGCTCCGTTTGGTGCACCCGGTGCCGACGCGTTGTATAGCGGCGGGAACAGTCTGGCCCGGAGGTCCTTGGCCTGTCGCACCGCTCTGCGTAGGCTGAGATCGTACACATCGTTTTTGTCCTCCCAAGTTTGACGCTCGGTTATCTCGGTCGCGGTGGTAGGTGGCTGCAACATCTCACGAATGTCTTCGTTGAGACTCTCTACCTTTCCTAGGTAGGACTCCAGCATGTCCATCTCCGACAAGAGTGTGATTTCATCTAGGCCCGACGGGTTTTTCATCCATTCGCTCATCGCATTGCACTTCCTTGTGATTTGGGAGCGAAGAGCAGCCCTGGCGGCCCGTTTCGCATCGTAATCCGCCTGTTCAACGCTTTGTTTCAAGCGTATCTGCATGATAAACAAGTTTGAGGTGGGCGAGTTGCCCTTGGCACGAAGTGGGGATCACTTTTGATTTGAAGTTTGTTCTGACACCATGTTTCAAACGCAAAACACAGGAGACTGGTTTTTCGGGGCCAACCGTCCACCAATCTGCTGCTGCAGTGCGAAGTCAGGAGTTCCGAGCCCTTGGCTCGTGGGTTTGTTCGAGTGGTAGCCTGGCCTGGCCGAAAGGGTTGAAGCCTCGATTCGGCGACTGTCCGTTGTCGAACTCTTCTGCCGGAAGGATTCCAGCTACCGCCAGTACCACCACACACCCGGAGAGACGGTGGCGCGAATGAGAGCCGCCGCGCCGCCTGTTCACTCCTCCCGACAGCGCACGCTTTAGAGATCGGCTTCTGGATATTTATTTGACCACAATAGTATATGTGGAAATCATTGACACTTATACACTTTGACTTTGGAATGATTAATGAATGCCTCAAGAGGCTGAAGGCCCGTTGATAGGTTTCGGACTTCCAAGCGCGGCGAGGTTTGCTTCACCACTCCGCCTTGCCAGAGAACAGTACTTCTCTCTCTGCCCCGCCACCTCGTGGCCGCGGCTCTAACTGCTGTATTCGCTCCATCCGAGCGCTGCGCCTAAAGTGCACGCAACACTTGGTGCATCGTTCGCCGCAGTATCTGCAGATGCATTCTGGCGACGCATCGTGGAAATGTTGATGCCGGCAGACGAGGAGATGGAACCCATGGACGGCTCCCCGGGTCAGCTGGTGTCTTTTGCCGAAGCTGGTCCCTTTCCAGTTGGACGTCGTCATTGCAGGCGTGGTGTAGAACGCCGGGCTGATCGATGACTTCTTACTGTTCTTGATCCCGATAAACTTCCTGAACTCCGCCGTCTCTTCGAGAGCGAATTGCGACTTGATTTCTTCGACGAAGAAGGGCGTGTCGGCGAGAAGGTAGACCATTCGGTTCGGGGCATTGATGTGTAGGCCGAGTACTCTTTTCAAGAAAGTCGATGTCACTCTATCCAGTTGTTCGAGGTTTCGGTGATTGAGGTCTTTCCAGATGATCTGGATACCGTAGCTCGCGGATGGAGCGACTTTCATGTCGAAGAGTCTCAGGGCGGTGTCGAGGGAGAGTTCCTGAGGATCTCTTATCATGGATGCCGAAATGATTGCTCGCTTACTTCGATTTTCTATGTGTGTGGCGAAGCACGAGCCGGATGTGGAGAGATGTATCCCGAGATAGGTGAACCCCGATGAGTACTGGATGGGGGTTCCATCCAGTCTCAAGGTATCATCGGCAGCGAACCCTCCTCCGTTTCGGAACTTGACTGCTTCTGTCTTCGACGTGTTGATGGTCAGTCCGACCTCTCTGATGTAGTCTGCGAGTTTCGCCAGCGATTGCTGCAGATGGAACCTGCTTCCGCTGAACACGACGGTGTCGTCTGCGTACATCAAGGATTTCGCGAAGGGGTGACCGGGGGAGGCGATTCTCGACGGCAGGTCGGCTGTCAGAACCGTAAATAACAATGGGCTCAAATTATCGCCTTGCTGGAAACCTGTAGTTTGAGGGATTGCTTCGTGGAGTGCCACCCCGTCGTCGATCTTTATGAAGTTCTCTTGTAGAATTGCGAAGAGGAGTCTCAGGAGTCGCGGTGGGACACCAATTTGTGCCAACCTTTCGAGCGCTAGGCTTCTGGATCCCGAATCGAAGGCGGCCTTGAAATCCACGAAGACACTGTAGAGGGAACCCTTCGGGCGGCTCAGTTGTTTGTTGATTTCCCGGCGTAGTGTCTCACACGCGGAAAGTGTTGATCTGTCTTGCCGGAAACCATGCTGTTCGACTGGGAAGGCTCCCACTGCCTCCAGCAACGGGGTCAGTCTCGAAACTATGAGGCTTGAAAACACCTCATATACACAGCTCTTCTTGCAGATTCCTCGCCAGGAAGAGGGAACTTCACGGGGGCCATTCCCCTTCGGGATCACGATCATGATACAGGAGCGCCATGCCTTCGGCAGTGTGTCGCCGTTGAGGCATTTGTTGAAGATGTCGGTCCAGCGAGGTGCGAGGATTTCTTGGCTGCCCGGAGGGTTCTCTTGTAGGACATTTTGAACTCGTGTTCCATATGCTTCATCTCTGGGCGGAGGTTACTTAGGATTTTGGCTTGCTGTGCTTTCTTTCTGGCCTCGGAGCACGCCGCGGTCCACCAGGGTCGGCCCGTGCTCACCATGGGCGGCAGGGTGCAACGTTTGAGGATCCAGGATAAACTGCCGAGCAATGTCTCGGCATCTAGGCTCGAGTTGCCTCCCCTGGCTAGCGAAGTCAGGATGGGTAGTTTAGTGTGATCGATGCGGCGCGACGGGTTTGCTCGGCATTTGGAGGGCAGGCTCGCTGGTGTCGGAACAACCACC
Source organism: Phytoseiulus persimilis (assembly GCA_037576195.1). Taxonomy (NCBI): domain Eukaryota; kingdom Metazoa; phylum Arthropoda; class Arachnida; order Mesostigmata; family Phytoseiidae; genus Phytoseiulus; species Phytoseiulus persimilis. Next base: position 23,637,105 of record CM075103.1, on the reverse strand, counting down.
TCCATGCCTACCGGGGAGTGCGCTGTGAGATTGATGCCTTCGCTGATGCACGTGTTAAGGCCCAAGTATCGGACTCGGCTGTAGGGGCAGTTCGTAGCGATTATATCGATCACAGATCTGCCTCTGGGGCCTGAGAATGTGGGTTGATCGCTTTTGGAGACGATCCACATTCCAAAAGCTTCGAGGGTTTCCCTCAGAGCGATGGTTCTGGCGCTTGTGGGTCTGTCGAGTCTTGCATTTAGGTCGCCGGCCAGGACGGTGGGGCCTCTTCCTTCGAGCAGTCGTAACCCGTGTGTGACTTTCTCGGAAATCTCAGAAAACGGAAACATCCGAACCCAATCCAGGAAACACTAAAGCACACAGTTTGTTCGGTCGCTCAATAGTCACTCCTCGCTCCAAACTTCTAGCTGACGATTTACTCACGTTCCGGCACGTATCGGGAGCTACAACATGTAGAGTGGGGCCGACTAGAGTGGGCCGCGCTCGGCGCGGTCGGACTACGATCCCTGACATCGAGACACTTTTGGCACTCTGAAACAAAATTCTCATTCGGTTGATTGGTACATGCTGTTAGGTCAGATGGACTCCGGAATTACCTCCTCAGCGCCCAAAAAGTATGGTCAGGTCGATCCTGGACTCACCCCTCCAGACTCCAAAGAGTATACTAAGATTGGTCCCGGAATCACTCCACCAGACTCGGCAAAAGATTGTCAGCAGACAAGAGACAAACAGACGGCAAGAAGACCTCGCGACGGAACGAAGGATCAATCCTCGTCGGAACAGGAGAGAAAATCTTCGCCGATGTCCTCAGAAACCTTCGCAGCAATATCGACACGGAGACGTCCAGAGCTCTTGGAGTCGACGTCCGAGGGGTGCGCCAAACAGGAGAAGGTGTCAGGATCCAGATTCGGGAAAATAAAAATGGAGGACAGGAGAGACTAGCCAAATACATCTCTGATGAGCTCAAACTGAGCGCGAAAACGCGGGGGCCCCAACTGAACTCCACCATCATTGTGTCTCGCATGGACATGGTCACTGACGAGTTGGAGATCGATAAAGAACTCAGAAACGCATTAGGAAGGCAGCAGGAAGGATACATTCGAGTGGAACAGATAAGAGAAACGAAATCAGGGGAAAGAACAGCCCTGGTCCGACTATCCAAATCCGACGCTGAAAGGATGCTTAAGATAGGAAAGATCAAGATCGGATGGCAACACTGCAGCGTAAAAGAATGGTACGATGTTCCTATCTGCTACAGGTGTCAGGGCGTGGGCCACAAATCCAACACGTGCTCAGTAAAAGAAACAAGAGAGAGGAAGTGCTACCGATGCGGAGGCAACGGCCACATCGGCAAGAATTGTAAATCAGCGGAAGCTTTCTGGACAAGCTGTGAAGCAAGCGGACATTCGGCATACTCATCACTGTGCCCGAAATATCGACTGATCATCCAGACGATGCGAGACCGGTCGCGAAGCAGTGGACAGCGAACTGAGAATGTCGAGAACCGCGGACCAGCAATCGGAAAACCCACAGAAGCCGAGACGCAAGAGAAGACCATATGAAACAGAACAAAGGAGTCCGAAGGATGGATCACAATGCAGAACGGGAAGAGGGTCCCGTCAGGAAACCTACAATGAACATGAAGATAGTACAGATCAACCTCAACAGATCTAGAGCAGCACACGCTCTCCTGGAAGACAGAGTCAACAAGGAAGATATCAGCGTATGTATACTGAGCGAAGTTAATAGAAAAATATCCAACAGAAAATTTGGAAGAGACCAGGGATGGATTTCTGAAGAATCAGGGGATACTGCCATATGGATCACCCGTAACTGTAAGGAAAGTATCAAGGAACGGAAGATAGCTGGAGGTATCACCGAGGTGGCCCTCGCCGAGAGCAACACACGCCTCCTCAGCTGTTATTTCTCACCGAACCGGAATACAGAAGAATTTATTGAATACATCGAAGCACTAGAAAACGTCGTTGAAGGAACGAGCGGACAGCTTATCCTCGCGGGAGACTTCAATGCGGCATCAACGGCCTGGGGAAGTGCTCGCAACACAACCAGGGGCAATGCCCTGGAGGAGCTACTGGCAAGACACGGATTGTATATACTCAATGACAACAAGACCCCCACATTCCGAAGAGGTACACAGGAGACCTTCATCGACATCACAGCAGCACGAATCCCGTCTGGGATCTCAGGATGGACAGTCAATGATGAATTCGACTCGCTCAGCGACCATCTGTATGTGGAGATGGAAGCTGTAGGAGAGGAACAACAAATACCAGAAAGACAGACCGGCTGGATTGCAAGACGACTCGACCAGGAGATCCTCGCGCAAAGCATAGATGAGGAATGCAAAAGACTTAAAGATCTCAATATTAATGTAAATGAACATGTTATTCTGAAGATCCTACGCAATGCCTGTCAGGCAGCATCCTCGAGAGCATCACCCCAGCTTGGCCGAAAAAGGCCAGCGTACTGGTGGACGCGAGAAGTCGCGGAGCAGAGAAAAACTTGCCTCTCAGCACGAAGAAACTACGTGCGATCGAGAAGAACAATACACATGAATCCCGAAACAACGCAGCAGTCCTTAACAAGATACTCGCTGAAAAAGAAGAAGTACATGAAGACTATCTTGGACGCAAAACGCGCGAGCTGGAGGGATCTCCTAGAGAATCTCAGACAGGATGTGTGGGGTCTTCCATACAAGATCATCCGAGATAAGGTTGGCCGACACAGGCGACAACTATCCTCCGAAACAATTGACAAGGCAGTCTCGGACCTCTTCCCAGAGGGCACCAATTTCGAGAGAGAAAACTTATCCATCAATGAAGAAGATATCCCCGAGGTAAACAATAAAGAAGTTATAGACGCTGCCGATCGAATCGCGCTCCGCAAAACACCGGGACCCGATGGCATCCCAGCAGAAGCTCTCAAGATACTCATGAAGAGATGGCCATCCATCTTCGGAAAGCCGCAAACGCGATCATACAGAGTGGAATCTTCCCACCCCAATGGCGAACTGCAAGGCTCGTACTGATCCCGAAACCTGGGAAACCGAACTCCTACAGACCCATATGCCTGCTGGACAAAACCGCCAAGGCAGTGGAGAGCATCATAAACAGAAGACTACAAGATGAGCTTGAAGAGGACGGTCGTCTCTCCGAAAACCACTTTGGCTTTCGACGAGGAAGATCCACCCTGTCTGCCCTGGGAAGGGTTACGCAAATAGTTGATGTCGAGAAGCAGCGCTCACGGAAGCTGAGAGACCGTGTCCTCATCACCCTTCTGGATGTCAGGAATGCCTTCAATTCGGTCGAGTGGGAGGTCGTCCTGAAAAGTCTGCAGAAGGGGCAGATCTCCCCTTACCTCCGGAGAATACTGAGCTGCTACCTACAAAATAGATGGATCGTCGACGAGAAAGGTCGAACCCATCGAATGTCAGCGGGAGTTCCGCAGGGTTCGGTGTTAGGACCGACCTTGTGGAATGTGGCTTATGACGACGTTTTGAGAGAGGTACTCCCAAGGGGAGCTGTGACTATCGCATACGCTGACGACCTTGCGATCATAACTAAGGCAAGATCAATTGAGGAACTGGAAGAAATCACACAGGACTCACTTGACATAATCTCACGGTGGATGAAAGCGAATCACCTCGCCCTTGCGCCTGAGAAAACGGAGGCTGTGATGCTGATCAAACGCAAAAAGGACCGCCTCCCAATAGTGGAAGTGGAAGGACATAGAGTAGAAGTGGCCAGATCCGCGAAATACTTGGGAGTTCTATTACAATCCGACCTGAAGGGGACTGAACACATCAAGATGGTCGTCAATAAGGCCACGAAAGCGGCAACCGACACAGCGACGATTTTACCGCGCACCTATGGAGCATCTGAGGAGCAAAGGAGGATTTTGGCCACAGTGGCCCAATCCATCGCACTGTATGCCGCCCCTATTTGGAGTCCATCTGCGCTGCGATACAAAAAGAACAGAGACGCTCTGGAACGAGCGCAAAGAATCACCGCGATAAGGATCACTAGAGCCTATCGCACGGTATCCACTTCAGCTTTGCTTGTGCTGTCCCGCGCGATCCCGTGGCCCTTCCTAGCGCAGGAGAGAGTGGAGACCTACAGGCGCGACAAGATCCGAGATGGGGACGACGAGTCCGTAAGTGACGAGGAGGCCCACAAAAAGGATGAAGAGATACGCGAAGAGACGCTCAACAAGTGGCAACAATCTTGGAGCAGCTCGCTGACCGGCAGAGCGACCTACGATAGCATATCGGATCTGCGACGCTGCTACAAGCGGGAATTCGGTGAACTAACGTACCACACAACCCAAGTCCTCACAGGACACGGAGATTTCCAGAAGTACCTTCATCGCTTCAAGAAAGCTCCTAGCCCACTGTGCATCCTTTGCGATTCAGGGGCAGAAGACGATGTGGATCATACGAAGCGCTGTCTCAGCCAAGACGAGGCTCAGAAGGAGGCACGGTCCCAGAACTGGTCCAGAAGATGCTGCAAAATGAAGGTAAGTGGAATTTAATCTCACGCAAAATAGGATGTATACTCAAAAAAAGGAGAACATGCTCATGCGAAGAACCGCAGAACTAAACAGGCAAATTATGCCTGCGCCTGAGGTCCCGTAGGGAACCCTAGCCGCAAGACAGAACGGAGAATAGATAACAAAAGGGAGATGAGAGCTGACTGACGAAGCGGACGGCCCTTGGTGACCCGGAAGTAATACAATACAGGGCTTGCCTTGAGTGCCCAGTCACCAAAAGGGCGGAGGGAGGGGTTTTAGAGGACACACCTCATAACTAGGGTAACGGACGTAAGTCCCATCTCTTGTATCCGGAGGGATTCCCCCTACCGCCAGAAAAAAAAAGGACTTGGAGAAGTATGCTCAGATTGGTGCCGGAATCACCCCCATGTATTCCAGGAGGAATGCGGACAAACTGACAGACGAAGCCGATCATAAGTAGTGAGGATCCTCGGATCCAGGGTACGAAAAATTAACTTCTGTACCGGCTGGTACGGGAATTCATTTGCAGTACTACGGAAAATGATGTCTAGTCCCGGAATCACCTCTCCAGACTTGGGAAGTAATGGTCAGATCGGTCGCGGAATCACCCCTCAGATCTGGGAAAGTAATGATCAGATCGGTCCCGGAAGCACCCCTCCAGACTTTGAAAGTGAAGGTCTGATTGGTCCCGGAATCGCTCCGAAAAATCGATGGTCGGTGATCGACCCCCTGGGGCACGGCCATAAACTTCAACGAAGTCGCTCAGGGGGTCCACGTTCGACCCCGTGGTCGACAGGTGAAGTTGCTATTCACGAACGCAGAGGAGCACCTACGCAAGCACTCCCACAATTACACCAGATCTCATTGATGAATATCCTGGTGACATTTGTGCCTGTTAAATACTACCTGTAACCAACTAACCGTCCTTGTGATAGTGTGTATCTATAAACCCGGGAACATCGTTCGAACTCATTGAAGAGTTTCTACTGAAATATGTTCTGTCCCCTGGTGTACAAAACCAGAGAACTTCACTGATTCTATGCGGTGGTTTCGATTGGAACCTGAAAGACCCCTCAGAAAGGAGCAAAATATCTAATTTATGCGAAATCAATTTGAAAATCTTGAACTAATGACCGATCCTGAGATATCGACAACACGTGGCCGGACATGCATCGATATCATATTCTCGAGAGGCATCCAAGATTGCTACTGTGACACACACATAAGCTACTTCAGTCATCAAAACCCGGTATTCACTTTCCTGACCAAATTCTAAGCGACCTTCTAACCTTAGCGTGATAATTTGATGAATGCCCGTCACCGTTCCGGAGCACTGAAGATAAGACCGTCAAAAACAAATTCAGGGGGGCTTTGGGCGGAAGCACTCGAGAAATATTGGACACATGCAACCGCCATTGATAAGAAATCTCAATGTGCTGAAGCGTTTCCCCCTCTCGAGGGGGTGGGGCACCCCCCAACAAAAAAATCGTCGTCTCGTTTTTTGGTAGGTGTTCCAAAACCAATCCACCGTACTTTTCAATTCAATAATCGACGAATTTTGTCTGTCTCCCGGCTTGACGCTAGGTTGTTCGCATTTCTGCGCCCCGGTTCAACCCGTGGATGAACCGTTCCTGGTTTTTTTTTTCAAGTCCACACTTGGGACTCAGTCTCAGTGTAGGTCCAATAGTCACAAGTCGTAGGCTCAAATATACAAGAGAACAACTCAAAACTCAACCCGAGAGAGCAACACGAATCCGAGTTATTTCATCGTCTTGGAGTAGGTCGGGTTAGGTTGGGTGTTAGAAAAACTCTGGGCGAGCGACCCTGCCAGAGTCTCGGAATATTTCTGAGTCCACACTTGGGAGTCAGTCATAGTGGGGGTCCAATAGCCACAAGTCGCAGTCTCCAATAGACAAGAGAACAACTCAACCCGAGAGAGCAACACAAATCCCAGTTGATTCAGCGTCTTGGAGTTGGTCGGTTAGGTTTGGTGTCAGGAAAACTCTGGGCGAGCGACCCTGCCAGAATCTCAGAATCTTTCTGAGTCCACACTTGGGAGTCAGTCATAGTGTAGGTCCAATACTCACAAGTTGTAGTATCCTATGGACAAGAGAACAACTCAACCCGAGAGAGCAATACAAATCCGAGTTGATTCATCCTCTTGGAGTAGGTCGGGTTAGGATATGTGTTAGAAGAACTCTGGGCGAGCGACCCTGCCGGAGTCTCGGAATCTTTTCGAGTCCAACCTTGAAAAGACTGGACATCGGCAAACAAGCTAACATATCGATAGCAAGTCGATTCGGAGTCGAACCGTAGGGCCGCGGTGGGGATTTTCTTCAAGTCAACATTCGGGAGTCAGTCTTAGTAGGGGTCCAATAGCCACAAGTCGTAGTCTCCAATAGACAAGGGAACAACTCAACTCAAGAGAGCGATACAAATCCGAGTTGAATCATTCTCTTCGGGTAGGTCGGGTTAGGTTCGGTGTCAGGAAAAGTCTAGGCGAGCGACCCTGCCAGGGTCTCGGAATCTTCTGAGTCCACACTTGAGAGTCATTCATAGTGTAGGTCCAATAGTCACAAGTCGTAGTCTCAAATATACAAGAGAACAACTCAACCCGGGAGAGCAATACAAATCCGAGTTGATTCATACTCTTGGAGTAGGTCGGGTTAGGATATGTGTTCGAAAATCTCTGGGCGAGCGACCCTGACGGAGTCTCGGAATATTTCTGAGTCCACACTTGGGAGTCAGTCATAGTGTGGGTCCAATGCTCACAAGTTGTAGTCTCCCATGGACAAGATAACAACTCAACCCGAGAGAGCAATACAAATCCGAGTTGAATCATTCTCTTGGAGTAGATCGGGTTGGGTCATGTGTTGGAGAAACTCTGGGCGAGCGACCCTGCGGGAGTCTCGGAAGCTTCCCAACTCCACACTTGGGAGTCAGTCATTGATGAGTTACCCAATCCTAGATGGTAACTGGCCAGACAGAGTGAGAGACTAAGCACACGTGGACTAGTGGTGGAACGAAGCAAAATAATATTTTATTTCCACACCTCTATATATACTATCTGGATAACGAAGACTGATCAAGAGCAGTTTTTGCTACGTCAGCTCAACACCCTCCCTTGCTCGTGATCTGCTGCTGTCTTAAGAAAGCCCGAGTTCTTTCCTGCACTTCAGGAACTTATCCGGCGTGAGACTTTTCGTTAGTATGTCTGCAGTCATCGCGGTTGTCGGGATATATCTTATTACTACAGAACCGCTCGAAACCATCTCCCGGATGTAATGATGTCGCAAATCTATGTGTTTCGTTCTTTTGTGTTGGACATCATTGTCGCTGAGCAGTACGGCACCTTGATTATCGCAAAACAATATCATTGGACGGTCGACAGTCACGCAGGGTAGCTCATCGAAATTCGACAACCATTTTATCTCCTGACAAGCCGCCGAACAAGCCATGTACTCAGCTTCCGTGGTTGACAGCGCTACCGTCGGCTGTTTCTTGCTGTTCCAAGAGATGCTTGCCCCCGCCGCGATGAAAACGTATCCTGTGGTCGATTTCCTGCAATCAACGCAACCGCCCCAGTCTGCGTCGGAGAACCCTTTCATAGCACTCGTCTTGTTCCCGTCGAACTTCAGTTTTAGATCTACGGTGCCTTTCAAATAACGCATGATACGCTTGACCGCCGCCCAGTGGGCCTCACTTGGATCGGCGCAGAACTGACTGACCACGCTTACCGCATGACATATGTCGGGACGCGTTACTTGGGAAATGTGTATCAAGCATCCCACGGCCTCGCGGTAGGGAGCGTCAGTTTTCGGTTCTTGGTCACCTCTCTTGGCAAGCTTTGCGCCTGCTTCCAGAGGCGTTGACGTGGGTTTCGCATCAGAAAGCCCGAATCTCTTCAAAACTCCAAGGATGTTCTCCTTCTGATCCAAGAGAATGGTCCTGATCTCAGGATGCATAGTGATTCGGATACCAAGGCAGTACTGGGCTGGCCCGAGATCTTTCATCGGGAATACTTTTTGAAGACAATCCACCAGCTTAGTCTTCAATTCTTGGTCATTAGTGAAAATCAGAAAATCATCGACATCGATTGTCAACACCATTACACTACTGCCCTGAGTAAAGTAGTAGCAACACCTGTCCGACTTGAGCTCAGTCAGAGCGAGCGTTTTCAAAGTTTTGTTCAGCGTCTCGAACCAAACACGACCCGCTTGCTTCAAGCCGTATAGAGATCTTTTCAGGAGGCAGACCTTCTCTTCCACTTTGAACAGCTCGGGCTGCTCCATGAAAATCTCCTCGGATCCTAGCTTTCCGTGGAGGTAGGCAGTTTCAACGTCTAGCTGATGAACTGACCAACTTTTCTGTGCCGCGGTGGCGAATAGGAATCAAAGGGTCGTGATCTTGACCACTGGGGAATACGTTTCGTCATAGTCGACTCCCTTCGTCTGGGAACAACCACGACCTACCAATCTTGCTTTGTACTTCGTTACACGTCCGTCTTTGTCCCGTTTGAGCTGGAATACCCATTTCGAAGTTATTACCCTCCGCCCAGGAGGTCGATCTACGAGGACCCACGTCCCGTTCTTCGCGTGCGCGCTCATCTCAGACTCCATGGCTGATTTCCATTGCTCTGAATCCGATCTGGACATTGCTTCCGCAACAGTCAATGGGCAGTCCAGGTCTGTCGTGGAACTCGGCCCACACGCGCATGCAAAATCCTCCATCCAGGCTGGTTTGCGTCGCTCACGCTCTGGGTATCGATTCTCAGCTGCGGTCCGAACATCGTTTCGTTCACCTCCGGTTTCTTGGTTTACGGTAGCTTCTTCGGTTTCTGAGCTTACGGAGACCCCTCTGTGCTCTGGGCCTGAGTCTGCCTGAGTTGCGCTGCCAGACGAACCTGCCTCGAAGAAACCAATCTCGCCTTCGTCACAGATTTCCGGCTTCTCCATCCTTTCCGACGCTCTTGCATGTTCGTCGAACGTAACGTCTCGGCTTCGAACTATCTTTGTCATATCCTCGAACGGGACCAAGCGGTAGGCTTTCGAAATGTCACAATAACCAACGAAGATATACTCTTTGGCTTTGTAATCCCAATTCCGTCGTTGCTGTTTCGGGACCTGAGCGTATGCTAAGCATCCAAACACACGTAAGAAACTCAAATCCGGCTTCCTTCCCGTCCATGCCTCTACTGGGGTCTGGTCTCGCAACTTTGAGGTTGGACTGAGGTTCTTCAGCCTACAAGCTGTCTTGACCGCTTCCGCCCAGAAAACTGACTTGAGTCTCGAGTTCGCCAACATCGCTCTCGCTTTCTCCGTGAGTGTACGCTGTGCCCGTTCCGCCACCCCATTCTGAGCTGGCGAAAACGGAACACTCATCTCGTGCCGAATGCCTCTTTCTCGCAAGTACGTCGCCATACGACCGTTCACGTACTCGGTACCGTTGTCACTTCGAATCGTTTTCAGTTTGCTACCTGAGTTGCGCTCAGCAAATATGATGAAGTTCTTGAAATGTTCGAAAACCTCACTCTTGGCCTTCATGAAGTACACAAAAGTCATCTTTGTTTTATCATCAACGAAAGTCAAGAAGTAGCGGCAACCACTAACGCTCGGCACATTCATTGGTCCGCACACATCGCTATGCACCAACTCTAGCTTCTCTCTCGACTGCGACTCTGAGCGATGGAATGGTGCTCTACTCTTCTTCCCTTCGGCGCAAGCACCGCACACAGGCAAAGTCTTCGGAACTTGGAACGATGCTCCTTTGACCAGACCTTGCGGCAGTTTCTTCATGCTTTCGTAATTCAGATGACCTAATCTCTTGTGCCAGAGTTCGAAATTCGCTTCAACCGAGGGAATCGCCAAGGCGCTCACAGTACAACTTTTCAGTTTGTACAACCCATTGACATCGCTTGCCTCCGCACACAGCTGACCTTTCCTGTCCCGAATCTCGCATCTTCCATTACAGAAAACAGTCGTGAAACCCTTTCGACTGAGTTGTTTCACAGAAACAAGGTTGACACTCAAATCAGGAACGAAAATAACATCTGTCAAGCGGGTGAGGTACCACCTGCCTTGGACGCGAAATTTCAGTAGAACATCGCCGACACCTTTCGCTTCGAGAACCTCACCATTGGCTGTGGCGACTGACTTTTTCGGACCGTCGGTAGTAAAGTTGACGAAGAGTTCCTTGTTTCTCGTCATGTGCACGCTGGCTCCGGAGTCCACGAACCAATCGTCTGACTCACCAGCGAAACAACACAACACCCTTTCGATGTCCTGGCTCCTCACCTCGGCGACATTTCCGCGCTCTCCACCTCGCTCTACTCTCACTTGACAATCTTTCGCCATATGCCCAAATCTCTGGCACCGTCTGCACGTACCTCGGAACCTCTGACCGAATTTACCGCGATTTCCGCTACCGTTCCTGTACATGGATTGATTGTGAGTCACTCCGGCACCTCTTTGTATCTGGCGACCTGCCAATGCCGACTCCTGCTTCTGCAGTTCTTGACGCGTGGCCTCAGCCAACAGCCTTTCTTTCACCATCTCGGTCGTGACCTCTTCACCAATACCTGAGATGCTCTGAATCAGAGGATTGAACTCCTCGGGTAGCTTCATCAGAATCAGCCCTGCCAACAAGCGATCTTTAACATCGCCGTCAATGGCCCTGAGCTTTTGCGCTGCGCTGATCTTCCTGTTGAGGTACTTTCCCATTCCTTCACAGTCACTGAACCGAACACTCGTCAGTTCATCTAGCAAAGCTACTTCTCTGTAAAGACCCCTCGGCTGGTACATTTTTTCAAGTTCATCCCAGATTTCCTTTCCGGTCTTCTTATCCCGTATTGACGAGAACAGATTGCTCATGATACCTGACACGATGGCTCCTTTCGCCCTTTTTCCCTGACGCTCGTTTGTCCTTGTGCCTTCAACGAAATCCCACAGATCGCAATTGAACAAATGCGCCTCCATGGCGAACTTCCAGTCAAGGTAGTTGCATGCTCCTTTCAATTTCTCGAACGAACTTGGCACTGCAACGTTCTGTACGACTCCTGCGACAGGCGACGCCACGGTCTCGACCTGTGACATGTCCACCGTTCTCCTCACGTGAGCTTCTTCTGAATCGTCCTCGAAAACTACTTCTTGGTAATCACCTTCTTTCCCCTTCGGGTGTTCTGGGCCCATAACCTGATGAGTTACCCAATCCTAGATGGTAACTGGCCAGACAGAGTGAGAGACTAAGCACACGTGGACTAGTGGTGGAACGAAGCAAAATAATATTTCATTTCCACACCTCTATATATACTATTTGGCTCGATTTTCCCTCGTATCGGGTGGATACATAGCGACACATGCTTTGTAAGCGTACCCTCTCATGGTAGACATACTGCTTTTATCACATTGACTGATGACAAGAGTCGTTTTAGAAAAACGTACTTCATCCGTGATAAAACAGAGGTCTATGATCGAATCGTGGATTTCACAAAGTGGTTTAAATCAAGAACCGGACAACAGGTATATCACCTGCATTCAGATGGAGGATCCGAATTCCAGAATAAGAGGCTCCAAACCTACCTTCGTTCAACGGGTTGTGACTACTCTTATTCGGCTCCGCGGACTCCGATGCATAACGGGGTTTCTGAGAGACTGAATCGATCTCTTCTTGATCTTGCAAGGACAATGATCATCGATAGTGACCTAAGCAAGGCAGCTTGGGCTGAGGCCGTTTCATTTGGTACGTTTTGTCTCAACACCATCAAAATCATATCACCAGAAGAGAAGACACCCTTCGAAATCATCACTGGTCACAAACCATACCTAGGAAGGGTACGTCGTTTCGGCACTCGTTGTTGGTTCTACAACATCAATCCAACAAAGGGCAAACTGGATAAGAGAGCTATCCCTGGTATAATCGTAGGGATAGATGATGACGGACTCAGCTATCGCGTCTTAGAAAAAGGAACCACCAAAGTGCATCGTATCCCAGACATCGTAGTGAAGGAACCAGCACCACTACAAGATGATAGGAACAAATTTCCTCCGATACCATCGAAAGAAAACAAACCAACAACCACAGAAGAACCACCAGAAGATGAAGAGGAGCAACAACCAACTGACCCCACCGATGATGAAGAAGGTGTTGGAGTCACAAAGGATAGCGAACGCCTCGTGGACAAAGAGCTTGGTATAGCTCCCGAACAAGATTCGGTCATCACGAGCCCGCCTGCCCAAGAATACGGACTGCGCAGTTCATCAAATAGAGTACCGGCAGCGACGGAAGGACAAACCGAGGGAAGTAGAACTAGTAAGAGAATTAGGAGAAAACCAGATAGATATCAAGCAGGTGAAGCCAATGCTGCTTCCTGTGGTTTTCCATCTACATTGAATAGTTCTATGGAGCAAGAGGCCAGCGTGCCACTGAACCTGAATGATGTGAATCGCTCTAGATTCAAAAATGAATGGTATGCTGCAATGGCATTAGAGCTTGAATCATTCAGAACGAATGAGGTCTATAGATTAGTAGACCCTGCTCCGGGACAGCATGTTCTGTCAAACAGATGGGTATTTTCTTTAAAAAAGGATAAAGATGGAAAACTTATCAAAAGGAAAGCTCGTCTTGTTGTCCGAGGGTGTCAACAGCGCCCTGGAATTGAATATGGAAGCCTATTCAGCCCCACAGCGAGTTTTGAGACAATTAGAACTATATTGTCTATCTCGGCATGTGAGAGGCTTTTCTTGGTTCAGGCTGATGTTTGCACAGCCTTCCTGACAGCTCCGTTAGATCGCAAACTCTATATGCGACAACCGGATGGGTTCGGAGATGGAACCAAGAGAATTTGTGAACTAAAGAAGGCATGCTATGGAACTGCACAGGCCTCAAGATGTTTTAACAAAAAGCTGAGTGACACCTTGCTTAAAATGAAAGCAGTTAAACTCACTCAAAGTTCACAAGATCCATGCCTGTACTTCTCAAACCCCCCCAAAAGAGCCTTTGTTCTCGTCTATGTAGATGATTGCCTTATAGCCTCAAAGAGCGAGCAACTGAACAAAGAGATCATAAAAGAACTTGAGAAAACCTTTGAAATGACATCCAAGCAATTGGAGTTCCTTTTGGGATTGAGAATCATTGTTTCCCCAGACAGAGGAACAATCAGGATCAATCAAGCTCGGTACATAAATGAGCTACTTGATAGATTCCAAATGCAGAACTGTAAAACCATTGCCACCCCCATTGATGCAACATCAAAAACTGCATTTGAAGGAAAGATTGATCTGAACTTAAAGTACAGAGAATTAGTAGGGGGATTGATGTTCGCCTCGGTGGCTTGCCGCGGAGACATCAGTTATTCGGTTGAGTTTCTATCGCGCTACTTAGCAGCACCAACCAAGCATCTTTGGGAAATTGGTCTTCGAGTATTGAGATGTCTCACAGGCACCAAAACATTAGGACCCATGTATACCGGAGACATCTCAGACGGTATCAATGCGTATTGCGATGCTGACTGGAGTGGATGTCGATCAACAAGAAGAAGCACCAGCGGATCTTTCATTATGATCGGTGGAGCAGGCGTGATCTGGTCATCCAGACGCCAGAGCTGTGTTTCCCTCTCTTCAATGGAGAGTGAAATCTTGGCCTGTAGCGAAATGGGAAAGTCATGCTTATGGCTAGCTAGGCTGCTCAGAGAGATTGGGTATCCAATCACACCGATACTACGAGTGGACAACACCGCCTGTATCAAGCTTCTCACCGAGAACCAGGTAACACGGCGTTCCAAGCACATTGAGACTCGTGAGTTCTGGCTGAGAGAAAAGATTGAAAATGGAGATTTCAAGATAATCCATTGCCCTTCAGAGTTGAATATATCTGATTTGGGAACGAAAGCCCTACCAGAAACTCAATTCGTCCGCTTACGAAATCTTGCCGGTTACAGAAAAGATGCAACTGAAGATGTTCATGATCACAATCATGATGGCGACCAAGGTCGCCGCGTACTTCGAATACGCTAAAGATTGCACGCCCATCTGCATCCGACTGAAACAACCATGCACATTATACGAACGTAATCCAGAAATTTTCCCGGTAGATTGCATTGACTCGAACGATGCATGTAGGGAATTAGCATCACCTAGGGTTGTGTGTATGCATCCAGACGGAAAAGTTCAGGGTGGATCAGACATCTGGATAGACTATTACAACTTTACCCACAGCGGGCCACCTCAGCCAGTCCCAGCTCCAGCGAATGGACTGGATTTCATTCATCTATATGCAGGCATGTTGACTGTACTTGTACTGTTCCATGTGATGTACAGCTTGTTCGCTTGCACAACTCAGATTTTACGCCGACGTGCGTATCAGCGCTTGAAACAGAACAGCCACCAGATTCGAGAGAGGAACCAAGCCCTGAATCTCCATACAGCTCAACTGTTATGAATATTTAATTCATAGTAAAATAAATGACCCTCTCATTGTTCAAATTGAAAATTTACTCTTCACGCAATGAAGTTACGATTACCATCACAGACCTGTAGAATCTTTGAATGTTCCTCATCCAGGACATGATCATCTTTCTTGTATGGGACAACAGATAAATGATGATTGAGTCTGGTCATTCGTTTCACAAGAACACATTTCCGGTCTACAATAGATCTGCATAGTCGATTGTATGAAATGATTTCACATTGATACCTATTGGAAGGTATGTGGAAGAGCATGGGGAAAACTTCAGGCGGCGGAACACTGGTAGTGGTCGGTGGAGGCGTTGAGTACTCTGAGGGGACCACTGCTGATGATGTCTCAGTGGAAGAGGCAGCCACTTTCTGTACAAGACTCTCATCAGCAATTGGTGAGACCGTGGTACTGAGAGAAAGGCTCTCGGATGAAGACCCCTGGGTCATGGTGGATGTTGATGGCTTGCTGGCTGGTTTTGATGTGGTCGTTGTTGTTGAGGTAGTTGTTGAGACCATGACTTTGCTCATTGGTTTCCGAGTGGTTGAGGAAGTGGTCGTTGTGAACGAATGCAATGACGGTGATGAAGAATTCGAAGCCGTCCGCGGGTTCACTCTGACTGATGATAAGTTAGAATCACTTCCTTGGAGGTCAAAATTAGAAGAAACTCTTGATTGTCCATTCAGGCCACGCTGAGACAAATGTTGATTTGAAGATACAGCATTCTCAAATGACATGAGTGGTGGAGCTTTGACACTCACACTCATAGGCTTAGAAAAAGGACTACCGTGGATTATTGGTCGTTGTGACCGAACTGGATATCGGTGGTACCGATCAGGAATGCGATCGGGTTGTTGACCCGACTCGGTGAACAAGCGTTCCCTCAGCTCCATCAAGAGTTGAGCGGTGGAGGGACGAAAGACGGAGGTCTTTGTCGTAAATATAGGTGCACTTGTTGAAAGTTCAGTTCTGAATGTTGGATGCAGAGTCGAGGCAGTGCGGAACGGCTCTATTGAAGATGGAGCGAGCGATGGAGATGGTACATGATGTTCAGAATGTGGTGGAGCATTGGTCGTGCCCACACTAACCTGGGCATCAGCGTTGGGTTCCGTGGGTGATACACCGGAACTGGGAGAAGAAAAACGGAATGATGAATCGATGGTCACCCTCATGTAGTCACGCTCAGGTTCAGAAGACTCATTAGAGGAGAGTAGAGAGGTTACTATACTCGCTCCTGATTTGGACACTGAGTCAGGTTTTCCAATGTGCAGGATGATTGTCCAAATGAACAACAGACACATGGAAACTGAACATACAAAAGCAATACTCGCACTGTTTGAAACGCGGACCTGCATCCTAACGACTGATTGGAAGGCCGATGAATGGCAGTAACTGCCAGAACGAAACAGAGTATTACCGACTATAGAGAAAAGGGGGAGGAGCCATCGTGTGTTACGAAAACACAGAAATACAAGATTCCGTATCTCCAGGCCAATGTTTTGATTTATTTCGTTGCCAATACAATCAAGCTCATCAAAAGATACAGACGTCGACTTCCAAAGATCAAGTGACGGTCTGAAAGTGATTGAGGTTTCGAATTAAAAACCGCCTAACCACAGGCGTAAAATCAAACACGACTACAAACAGTGGTGGGCTTGCCAGCACCACAGGCACTATTGTCAATAGTGTGAGTACACAGGACTGTTTGGGTAACTGGCTTATTGCCGGGAACACTCAAGCATGCCTTAGAGGTCTCATGAATACATATCCATCCAGAGACCTGAGGGTTACGTTTGCATCCATAGTCGCGAAGCACAACATTTTCCGAATCGGACTTCTTGACGAGTCCTGTGCGGTTCACAGGACGCTGCTGAATCACTGGGGGTGGATCACTCGCGGGAACGATTGAGTCGTCATCGGAGAGGTCAGGTATTGCTGAGGAGGTCACCACAACAACACCGGCATGATGAATGCGGTAAATGCCGAAGGAGATACTTCCAACTAGAAGGAAAGAGATTTAATTTATAAGACCCCATTAGAAATTCATTACTGATAGTTCTAGAATGGTGAAGTACATACCCATAATCAGTAGAAGAATGAGAAAAATGCAGAACCCTCTGCATGTGAGAACATAGTTCAGAAGTTCTTGAAATAGACGGATCAAGAATCTCCTTCGAGCAGGCGGCGGTGGTGGTATATCTTCATGCTCTTCTTCGAACGATGACTGGTTCGTTTGTAAGTTATTACACATAGTGTAAACTCGGTCCACATGTGCTGAGATTTCGTTCAGCGACACCAGGATGTTGGCAACGGCGGCACTATTACGTGCGAGTTGATCGCGAACTTCTTGGGGATTTCCCGAGTTCGCTGCCCAGTTCATCTTGCTGGCATCGTCATGAGACTTGAGTGAGCACTCGGTGAGTGTAATCTTGGTAAGCGCCTCATTGATGTTTCTTGAGTTTATCTCAGAATGCTTCTTGGCTGACTTATCGACCGTGATGATCTTGTTCTCAAGACGATGAATGTTGTCCCTCAATTCAGCAATGCTTCGCGTCAGGGAATCAACACTCCCCGTGGTGGATGAGTCGGGAGAACGATCTTTGGAGGACATGACTCCAACCTGACTTACAACCTTGGCAACGTCAGTACGGACACTGGCAATCATTTCATGGACAAGTTGAATCTGTTCGATTGTGGCCATTTTTGACGCAAATTCAGTTTGACGATCAGAGAGTCCACTATGACTTGTACGAGTCATTTTGATGGCCAATCCTTGGTCCTGTACCTGATCATGAATTTGACCCATGGACTTGATGACCTCATCAAGAGCGGCAGTCTTGGGAACACACTTAGCAAATGCATTGAGCTGAGTAAGAAGACTGAAGAAATTATCGGCATAGGTGTCGAGATTGGAGCGAAGAATTTTGACTTCCTCATGAAGCACTCCAATATCAATGTTTGAATTGGGGATGGCGAGAGCTTCACTTCGATAAATGGAGACTGCATTCTCCATTTGAACAAGTCGATCCATGAGTAATTTCCCATACTCAGACACGAGTCCTGATTCCTGAACGTTCACAGTCACAACGTTCCCATCGTTGTTGGGGTGAACAATCATTTGACCAGGTGTCACAGGAACAGGCATAGGAACCCCATGAACATTAAATGGCCTCGGAAGACGATAACCAGTGTAGTTCATTGGAACGGGAGATTGAATACCTGGAGGATGATTGAGGCGAGGCGGTGGTGATGGTGATAGAACGACACTGTACGGCAATTGGTTCGGATCCATGATGCAGTAGAGACCAAACGAGCGTTTGACCAGAGTTCATGAGGAGTTGTAATGGCCTCATGACCTCAGATACTGGTTATAAAGGGTCTAGACTTTCCCCCTCCAATCGTTCGTTATGATTAGTAGCCTAGATTCCAATGTCGGAACAGAACAAGCAGTTCTCGACTGAAAAATTCCGATAAACGAGACTATTTAGACAAATCTACTGTAAAAATATCGATGAGAGGATTGAGTGCTTAGAACTTGAGCGACTCGGACTCGGAAAAACAAGAGAACATATACACGAGTGCCTCTAATAACAAAGATGCTGTTTTCAAAGAGATAGAAAACAGCGGTCTCGCGTTAGTACCTACTCGTCGGTATCGAACACTCGTGAGAACATAAAAAATGCTTTGAACAGCCGAACAACACGTTCAAGGGGGCACACCACAGCCCGGCCTTTGACCCATAGAGGGCAGTTCGTATAAAGCAGAAAAGTTCAAAGACAAGCTCATACTGAAGAAAACCTTCGAGGTAGTAAGACGTCAACCTTCCATAGTGAATTTTGTGCTCTGAAACCTGTAGAAAAGTCTTCATCATGGCATCACCCCAGTTGGACATCTCATCACACCGCATCCGCTACAACAAATTAGCACTACGTTTCGCAAACCTCCCAGAGGTAAACGATCTTGACGGACTTATGGCATGCAGATGTGAATCTGGTGAGTGTAAGATCGACTCATCACTTCACCTATCAGGAAAGAATACGAATACTTTCCTTGGAGGCCAGTATATTAAAAACTGGAACATCATCGACCGGAGAGCTCTGTCACATGGGATAGAGGACATGCCAGAACCATTGAGACAATGGTTCAAAACCAATATTGCAGAGGCAGAACTCACGGATGAGTTCAAACCTGACACACTCACAGGTTACGACGCGTACCTGTACGGGCTGTCATTCTACATGGCAGTGACCCACGAAGTTCTCCCATCGGAGAGATCAATCCAACGAAGATGGGAAGGAGAATCCCGGATCTTCAAGAAGACGATTCAGTGTATCGGACGAGGACTGATCATCCAGTGGTTGATTGACCGCATCAACTTCATGTTCTTGTTCAGGAGCAGAAGAGACAAAAGGGAGGGATGCCCTGGCCCAGTGGAGTGCGTTGGTTTCTTCAAACGCTTCATCAGAAGAAATGTTGGATTCGATTCATTCATTTACGAGGGAAGGAGCGACGCACCTCCTAACAACTGGACAGAACCCCCCAAATTTGAGTGGTCATAGGTAAAGTTAAACATACTGTACAGATATTAGGTAGTCATGATACGTAGAATGTAATCTAGGTAATCAACACTCGGCTTTCATCTAAAGGGGGATGATGCATTATTTAGCCATATTGCGGGTATCTGAAACCCGTCAGTGTGATTACGGTCAGTGGTCAGAGGTAGAGGTGAACACGAAGTTCACCTCTGACACTTCGGAAAATTGCATTCGCATGTCGTGACACAGATCCGAAGGCAACCCAGCTTCGGATCTGCTTACCACCTGTTACGGTACTTTCCCCTGGGTATATATACCAGAGCTAACAAAGCACAGCTCTGAGGAGCTAGATGTTTCTAACCGAAACTCTGTCTGTTTATTTTGTGCCGTGATCTTCAACCCATTTTCAGATTGAGACTGTTCGCCAACTAGCTAGTGAGCCCAAATATCCAACAGTTTCGAACTGACTGTACGAGCAGACGGCGAAACAAAGAGCTCAAAGCTACCGGGACTGCTGTATGCAGACGATCTGGTACTGTTAGGGCGCACCTACGAGGAGATGAACATTCTAACTTGCGGTCACCACAGAGATGGGAACCGAGAAAGATCTCACGTTCAACCCATCGAAGAGCGCTGTCGTCATCTTCAACACAGAGAGACTTGGAGAGCCAAGAGAACTGACGATGCAGGGCAAGAGAATCGAATTCCAGGACCATTACAAATACCTGGGAATCAAAATAAGCAACGAAGTAAACTATCTATGCCAGCAAGAACAAGACTGGAAGAGGGAGGCGCACAATACGTTGCAGAGACTACACGCCCAAGCCATGTGGACCTTCAACCGATTCGAAATTACAAGGATCCAATGCAAAGCCACAGGGGTGCCCGAACTGACATACGCCAACGCGGCGTTAGCATCATGGGCGACGAAGCAGCTGACGGCTATGTTCGACAGAACACAGGTCGCGGCAGGCAAATGGGCTATGGGAATCTCAGGACAGAAGGTTGCCTCCGACTTCATATTAGGAGAACTCGGATGGTCAACCTTCGAAACCAGAGAGGCTCAGAGCAAGATTCGCTACTCCGCACGAATAAGTGCGATGGATCCTGCCAGGTGGCCAAGGATGATTCTATCCATGATGGCAACCGAGAATACCTACACTGAAGCGATTCGTAGACTGAAGCTCTTGAAAACGAAATACGCATGCTGGGACATTCCTCTTGAATACGGAGAGAATGGGAGACCCAAGTTCGGACTCTTCAACATAGCCGTTAGGAAGCGGATAAGAGAAGAGATGGATCAGGCATGGAGGGAGTCGATGAACTCCAAACCAAGTCTAACCCTATATCGAGAGTGGAAAGAACGAGGTGTCACACCATTTGGGTTGTATACAAACGACCGCGGAAGCGCACTGATGGCACTGGCTCGGGCAGGAATGCTACAGAGTAGAGTGCACCGTTCAAAATACCAGGAAACCGACACCCGATGCACAAGATGCGGACGGGAGCCTTAAACCATCCCCCACATTATAATGAAATGTGTCACCAATCAACCCGAGACGGAAGAACTCGCTAGAAGACTGGGTCTGACTGAGAAGTGCAGACAGGAGACATGGAGGGATACGAGAATGACCCTGGAAAAATGGAAGAATGAAACCCGAGAGATCCGCTGAACGCAATCGCCCCAGGAACTGGGTCCCATGTGATATGTATATAAAAGAAAATGTAGATATCTCATTGGAGGATCAATAAATAACCATAACCATTTCACGTAGTGTACTTCGATCAAAAATCGGCATTTGACAAAGTCGATCACCAGATACTGCTTCAGAAGATGACGAACATAGGACTTCACCACAAGACCGTTGAGTGGTGTCGCAGCTTCCTATCGCACCGATCTTTCAGAGTGAGGATCGACAAGCACCTATCTGTGCCATACCCCGCCACGTCTGGCGTACCCCAAGACGGCCCCCTCTCCACATTATTCTACGTAATCTTTGTACTAGATATCCGTAATTACCTCCCCCCGTCCACCAGCTACTTTCTGTTCGCCGATGACTTAAAACTCGTCGGGCCTGCTCGCGACCATGTTGACCGAACAACTCTACAAGCAGCAATCGACGGCGTGGTCCGATGGTGCACAGAAAACAAAATGTTACTATCGATCTCAAAGTGTGCGGTCCCCGTGGACGGCGGCTCGAATGCACCTCCCCCGTCCTACTCCATTAACGGAGAGCTACTACCCTCGGTCCGCACCATCCGGGACCTCGGGGTCATAGTCTCATCAGATCTCGATTTCGGCCGTCACATTGCAATCACGGTTGCCTCGGCTAGGTCTGTGATCAACAACATTTACAGATGCATCGTTGTTAAACGACCCGAATTCTACACGAGACTCTACAACTCGCTAGTCATATCAAAATTTCTCTACTGTTGTCAAGTTTGGCTTCCTTACAAAGTGAAACACGTTAAAATGACAGAATCGGTACAGAAATACTCCACTAGGAGACTTAACCGGCGATGTCCCACTCATCATGGAGTGGTCTCCCTTCAGCCAATTACTGATCTTCTGGCAAACCAGGATACACGGATGCTAAGGCAGATTATATTATCAGGCGACCAGGCGACACAGGACATTATTTTGTCGTATCAAAGAACAATCGCCGAAGCAAATGTACAGTCAGAACAAAATCCATAGCGAGGACAGATGCAGTAAGACACTGCTACTCGTGGCGTATTTGTTCAAAACTCACGAACGGGCACATCGCCAGTGATGTATTTTTGTCGGCGCTGTTGTGATGTTTTACATTTTATACTACCTTTTTAAATGAAGAGTTACTGAATCTGAATTCTGCATTCCGGACAGTACCAGGTTGTTACCGTTGTTTCTTCGACTTTTTTCGAGCATAGGTTGTTCGTGCAGCGTTTGTATAAAAACCCATCGGAGTGTAGCACCAAGAGTTCTACTGTATTCCAGAAATGAAGGGGCGCCGGATCCTTTTTTTTCCTGGGCGATTTCTAGCTGTTGGATGCATTCGAGGAATGTCATGGACGATTCTACATACGCCCGGAACTTCTACAACTCCTCGTTGTGTCCATAGTTTCTGGCCTTCGCTTGACCACCAGAGTTGCAAGTCAGATGTGCGTTGAGGGTTCAGATTGGCTTGCACTGTAGTGATTGTGGTGGCTGAGAGGTTCTGAACCCCGGCATAAATTTTAGTTCGAGCACGATCAATATAGAGAACCGTATGTTCAGTCTGAGTGAACGCGGTTGCTGCCTCGTTCCAGAATGTCACCTCGATAGGGACCATGTTCTCATCGATCAGTACAATCTCGCGTCTCGAACCGGGTTTCCCGTCGCTCTTACGGATGAAGGGTTTGACGTCACGCACTCGAACAAGGATTACACAAACACTGATCATTTGCTCTGGTGTTCGGGAGGCGACAGTTGCCAACGTGTCATAAACTGGCTGCGGTTTGCTTGCTAGCACAAGCTCCTCAGAAGAACAACTGATTTTCGTTGTAGAATTGAGCACGATTTCGAATTCTGAATCTGTCGTTTTGTAACGTGGATCAGTGAATCGACAATGGAATGATTCCACTTGTACAGTGTGACCGACTTTGAAGAATTTGTGATGTTTCTGGCAAGCTTCATTGAAAGCTACAACGCGAACATCACCAGTGTCGTCCTTGAGATCCGCTGAGAACACGGACCCACTACTTGCGCCTTTCGTCCAGCAACGGACATCTGAGTTCCGCGTCACAACCGCACGAATCGATTTGAGTTGTGATCCCAGCTGTAAGTTAGCCAGAGGCAAGAACGGGTGCTCGGAGGTTTGACCGTTGCCTGGGGACTGTGACGGGTAGAGCGTAGGAGATACTGCGGACGAAGTTGATATCGTAAGATTTTGAGGCTGTTGGATATTCTCTCGACGAATAAGCAATGTTGTAGGGGTATGTTCAGCTGCAGGTCGTGGTCTCTTGGCTACCAGCTGTCGTTTAGACATGCCTTCCCGCCCCACGGAAAGCGGGAATAATTTTCGCGCTCCGCTCCGCGCGGAGCGGATAATCACATTTCCGCTTCGGTCGGCGCGGGAATCGATTGGAATTATTCTTGATGAGCATTCATTGAGCCGAGGGTTCCTCAAAGCAATTATACCGAACCAGCCGGCCTTCGGCCGACTGGAGTCGGCCGCGCTCCGCGTGGTTGATTCACGCGTGTTTGGACGGGTACATTTTTTCCCCTTCATTAAGTTAGTTTCGTTTAGATTAGGTGCACATTGTGTATTTTAAGCATGGTGGTTCGCTTGTGTTTCTCTATCTGAATTGTAATTCGTGAATGAAGAGAGTGATATCAGTTACGTAACAAATACGGTTTATTCAGATGACGTTTCGCAGTACGATGTTTTTTAGAATGTTGTTCGGCGCTTTTATCTTCAGCTGGTTGGGGTGGCGAACTCTTGGAAATGCCACGTACAGTTGACCATGGCTGAAAACTTGGCTTTCTAAAAACAGCCCGACTTTTGAGAAGGTTTGCCCTTGACTTTTGTTTATAGTCATCGCGAAAGCTAGCCGCACTGGGAATTGTCGTCGCTTTAAACGGAATGGGATCCGCGAGTCGCAATAGTTGTCGATCCGAGGTATGATGACGAACTCGCCCCGCCTCACTCCAGCGATGAATGTGCACCCAAGTGTATTTCGACCTAAACATTCGATTCTCAGCCTTGTTCCGTTGCAAAGACCATGAGTGACATCCAGATTGCGTAACAACATTACAACGGCGCCTTTCTTTAGGTGCAATTCATGAGGAGGCATACCCGTGGGTGTTAGACTGTTGAGGTATTCTGTTGGGAAGAAAGATCTTTCTCCTTGGTTGTTTTCAACAATTTCATTGATGCTTTTGTAGATCTGTTCCTCAGAGCGAAATTTACAGAGAGCCGGTCGAGTATCCTTTGATTCAAATTGAAAACGTGTACATTCGTTGGTGCTAAGATTGCTTTTTCGGCCGATTCATCAAAGTTCCCGGGCTGTATTACAGATCCGTGAATTTCATCTATGATATCATTTTGGCACATCAGTTCCAAAGGAACGGTCACGTGGCCCTGGGCATTCCCGGATTCCCCGTTTCCAATATGGAGAAGGAACTCTTGCCATGATGAGTCACTACCTCTTGAACGAATATTCTCAGTCAGTTCGAAAGTTTTGAAATTATACCACAGTCCTGATCGTGGAACGCAAGCTTCGAGGGTATCCGCTGCCGAACCTCGTTCAACGATCGGCAGTGTTTGGCGGAAATCTCCTCCTACGACAACAATGAGACCACCGAAAGGGAGGTCATTTTGGAAAATGTCTCGGAGAAGCGTATCAACTGCTTCGAACGCTACTTTGGGCACCATGGAAATTTCGTCCCAAATGATGATGTCCAACTCCGCCAATTTTTTGGCTTCTTTCTGTTGGCGGCTCATTGTTGATGTGCGGTTATTGTCGTTGACGTTCAATTTGAATGTTGAGCTCACGGTGCGACCGTTCGGTAACAGGTTTTCAGCTATTCCGGTCCAGGCAACGCACAGTACGCGACGCCGTTCACCTACCGCGAGGTTATATATTGTGTTGTATAAATAGGTCTTCCCGGATCCACCGGAACCGTCGATGAAGAAGTAGCCCATTCTGGATTCTCTAAGAGCTCCGAGGATCTCGTCAGCTGCCTTTCTCTGATTTGGGTTCAGATTCGCGTACATGAAAGCGCCTTCCGAAGAGTGTCGATCATGGTCAACGTCAATTGTTGTGAGCTGTGGAATCTCGCATTGCGGAATTTGCACTATGTTCTGGAATTGAACGCCGAGATTCGCCAATATTTCAGAAATGTCGTGATACGCTAAAGCAGACGAAACTTCGGCTGAAAAGCCACGACGGAAGAAATCTTCGGCCAAAACGTTAGAAAAATCATTCCAGAGAGTTTGAATATCGCAAACTTCACAAAATGCGATGACACATGCGAAGAAAACTCGCAAAACTTTCGGACTTTGGAAAGACGACGCTTCTTCGAGGCTGCTTCAGAAATAGGTGTCATCATTGAGAAGCCCTGCAGCTTTTGTAGCATCCATGAACGTGGAGTAATATGTTCCGTTGATCGTTCTGAGATCTTCGAACGATTTGGGACTCTTGATGTTCAACAGAAGTATGCGAAGAGCATACCGCTCCGTATCTCGAGGGGAAACTGTGTACATTCGCCCGATAATACCTTTAGTGGCTCGTTTCCTGCGCGTCCAACCTGTTCTTGGCTTGAAGACGAAATATTCTGGGATTTGGTAGTAGAAGAGGTCGCTTTGGTCCCAGATACTGAGGGTTTGCCTGTTCCACGTGGAGTTCAACTCGAAGAAAGCTGTCAGGGTGGTGAACTTGTTCGTTGCACTTTCGAGTGCAGATTGCTCTTCGCCGTCATGGAAAATGACGTTCTGTTGGTTGGGCAAGTGTATGGCGAGTCTCAGAACAGTGTGAGATCTATCTTGGAGCTCGAATCCGAAAATGCGATGCAAAGCTTCTGGAGCACAAACGTAACGCGCATTCAAATGTTTTTTTATCTCATCACAGTCGTCTTCAGTTGAGTTGATTTCGATGGATGCACGATCCGAGCCTTTGTAAACGTACTTGTAGAGGTATTTCACGGAAGAAATCATGCCACAGATTTCAACGTTGATGTGACATCCATACTTAAGCAGGAAGTACGGATTATAAGGCACAACCCATTCATCACTATAGGCAACGTGTCCGATTTGCGCTGAAAATCGCGTTCGTCTGCGCAGATGTGGGTAGCCGTCGTTGGCTATAGATGTTTCAGATCGTAACTCCTTCGGGAACTTCTTCGAGCATCGGCCATCTTTCATACATGGAGCTTCAGGGTTGGATACTCCACAGTTCCGATGAATCATGAAGGCTTTAACAGCCTCGTGCAAACGTGGCTCCGCGATCGGATCTGGTATCTCCCCACAGCAAACACGATCAACCAATTCAGCGGCGCGAGGCTTGAATTGCTCTTTTAATATGAGCAATGTGTGGCAGTGTGGTAAACCGCGCTTCTGAAATTCTACCACCATGACGTATGCTTCGATGTCACCGAACACTTTCTTCTGTAATAAGTCGTTGAAAATTTCTTTCAGTTTGTATTTGAAGACTTTCGATACCAAATCCGGGCGATTTTCAGCGGCCTGTCCAGGATACAGATTTTCTTGTATTTCTCTCCATTTGGGATTGCAAGTTATTGTCATGAATATGTCTGGCTTCCCGGAACGGGCAACAATGGCCATCGCGTCTTGATAGCTCTGTTGCATGTGCCGTTGGGATCCAATGAAAGTGGATGGCAACACTATACGACGACCTGCAGGACCCGAATTGTCGTCGCATTCGACCAAGAAATCCTGAAGTTTTTGATACGATTCTGCACGTATTTGAGCTTGGTTCTGTCGATAGTAATTCAATCTATTTTGCTCGATTTTCACGAAAGAATCAACAGCGAATTGCTGAAATAGCTTCCCAGCAGGCTGGATGGGATTGAAAGATTCTCGGACAGCGAACAAATAGGAGTAAAATTGCTTTTGAGTAATTCTTTTCCCCCGGTTGTCTCGCAGAGAAGGTTCCCAACTATCTTCTCCTGTGGGGAAAAGTAGGGGGTATGTCAACGGATCACAACGTTTGTCCAGGTGCGAGATATTTATCAGCGTACCTCCTCTTTCATGAATGCAAATGGATCGTGTAGGTGGAACGTCACCATCGTCTCCGACGTATACAACTGCAACTTCGTTTGTTGTTGGCAGGTCGTATAGTCTTCCTTGGATTCCTCTCGGACGAACATCATCAAAAACCATGGTTATACCATGGTAGGATCGCGCGTAGGGGTTCACCGCAGCGATGAGCGCACCCAAGCTTTCGAGTAGTCTTGGGTTGCATTGTATGTTCTGTGGAAGTTGTAACCTTTGAGCCGCCGCTTCTGCTGTATCCAGGATATAAATCTGCCCGAATTGTCTGTTTTCTTCATTGGCAGGGTGCAGTGGTCCTATGTTATGGTATATCTGCCCATGTATACGAAAGGTGTGTTGGAAATAACCCACTGGGGTCAGTCGGTGGACACGATCTGGAAGTACTCTGTGAGTCTGGAAGATCACGGCACGGAATTATGAGACAGAGATTCGGTGTTAGAATCATGTAGCTCCCCGAGCAGTTCTTTATTCAGGGTTTAGATATCAGTGTGGAAAGCTGCACCCGTCCGTGAAGACCGGAAGTCCTTCACGGACGCCGTTGTCAGTATCTCACAGAAAAGGGTTCCGGTCACAATGTCCTCGTCTTCTGGACCCATCAGTGTTTCAGACTAATTACAGCTACCCAGAAATATGGCTGTATTTCAACATCCTCCCTTAGATGGAAGAAGTCTGAATGAGCTTTTACCTTTCACTGATGAACACTTAGTTTCCCCTTTTCCTATCTGGACTTCACTGGCATGCAGTCCACAAAAATTAATTTTTGTTCATTAATTTCTATCTGGTTCTCATTTTATCTCCAACGCGGCTTCCGCGTGAGATATTGTATCTAATCGTTAGTCATATTAGATCACTCATTGCCGTATGATTCCGGAACAACGTTCGGAGTTGTCATCCTGGGAACTTTCTGACATCATGAAGTTCTCAAGGTGGATCCTCATGATCCTTTCCGAGGATCTCGATTGATTCTACTCGGTGACGGACCAGGATGTTCCCTCCGGCAATGTATGTTTGGTCTTTCTTCATCATCGATGAAGAGTTGTTCTGACTTAGGACAGAAATGTCCTCTCGAACGAATTCGTCGTGTTCCATTTCCGTCTCTGATGCGATGATGTGCTTGCAAGCGAACCTTACACATTCCCCTTTGGGCGCGTAACTTGGATCTCCGACTAGTCTTTCACAAACGCCAAGAATGAGGTCTCTTGTTTCCGGGAAACCTCATCGCATCCGATAGAAAGGAAGACTTCGAAACGTTGTAATTCACCATGGCGCAGAGGAGATTGTCTCTCTTGGATCAATCCTCTTCCTCTCGAAACTGTGCCTGTTGCACCATCATGGTAAGCGGGGATCAATCGCGTCGTCGTTCACTAAACTGTCTAACCCTCAGCTTGAGAAGGTTATCTTCGTTGCTCTGGTATCCACCGCGGCGAATCATCGAATTGTGATTTCTGGGGATTCTCCACTTCCGTGACACGTGGAGTTAGGTTGCTTCACATAACTGGGAGATCATCGAGTCACATGTTTTAGTGAGCTCTTACTGATCTTAAATACTGGCTTCTATCCTGTCTGGAATCGACTGAGTGAGGGTTCGATCGTAAGGTGACAGCCGAAACGTTGGTTTCTCTACTCCAGGCATACACTTTGTATTGCCACTGGATTCCATTACAATGCTTTGTCACGATCAGCCACTTCAGGCGTGAAACCGTGAAACTCCAGAACCGTTAGTTCAGAATTGATGTTTATGCATTGATTTTGTTCGATAGAATTCTTCCAAGTTCGATCTCTTGTTTGGATAGCAAACCAAGAGGCAACGTGAGTTCGTAGCTTTTAAATGAACTTAGACAGCTGGGTTCGCTATGAATCACCCTTGAAGCGTTCGTTGCAGAACACACTGATCAGCAAAGATGCTTTGTTCATCTTTTATCTTGGGAGCTTTCACCGGTAACATCGGTGACAATATCAGGGATCAGATCAATACAGTCTAACACAGTCTTGAATAGACCTGTACCGAGACGATAGTCCAAACTGATACGTCAGCTCAACCACTTGGGCTTACGGTCATCCTGAAAATGAGTCTGGTGCTCATATTGTAACCGTTTAGCACATTCGTCCTCTGCACTTGAACATCTCCGATATCTGTGGGGCTGTCAACGATGTTTGATGAGTTCCAGACCAAGAACACCCCTCAAATCACAGTCTCGATAAGCTGGAGCTGGTTCTCACATGGATACCACGTTTCGGATCTCGATTGTTCAAGTCAGGATCAAGGACATGAGCATTCGAGGTTCTCGAGAGACAGCTCTGTATTTGCTCTCTGCGAGAATGTCAAATAGGAACCACATTTCCATCGAAATGCTCTGCCTTGTTTTCAGTTTTGCTGATTTCGGAACTTTCCAACCACTGAAGTATTCAGATGAGCTTCTCACGTGAGACTTTCGAGATTACCTTCTAGTGAGGTTGTTCCAGGTCGTTTTTCTCATTGGGATGAATCCAACACGATTCATACTTCCAACCTCTGACCTTCTCGGGAGTCTGGTGCTCTTGTCTGTTCCATCGAACAGATTTCACCGAGATCAAAACTGATTGGGTGTCATAAAAGACCCCTGATCTTCTGCAGGCACTTATCTGAGGAATATCCTTTTGAATCCTGGGATCAATTCATCCTCCCATGCTTCAGTAAGATCTACGTTAGTCAGTTCGCTCTAAAGCATTCGCTTTGCCTCGGTGGATGTGTTCTCAGTTTAATCGAGAATCACTAGCATAATCGCTTCCACGCGAACTTTCGACCACAGAACTCTCCTCCCTCCATCTCAACTTCCGGTTGGATTTAACCCGCCATATTCATAAGCAGGGTCGAGGAAGCAAGGAATCCGAGATTAATAATTCCATTACAATCGCCATTGGATCCTTGACCAGAATGCTATAGTAGCACCGAGAGAGTTCAGAAACCATCCTCTCTTTCTTCAGAGGCTTTACGATTTCCTTTTCGATACTCGAAGCAAAGATTCATTGGGCATGCTGTTCCAATCATGCCGGCATGTTCAGACGATCATCTTTGTCTCATGTCATTGTGCACTTGACTTCATCTTTGTTCTCGTATCTTGCGTCTTTACCAGTTCTCTGTTACTGGAAGACCTGAATGTGACCCTCTCACGATTTTCTGCGGGGTCAATGTTTACCATCAGTACATGCACCAAGTAGAGTCAATGAAAGAACAGCTGATCAGACCGTCAACTTGAATCCCTAAATGATGAGGTGCTCAGGAACGCTCATTACCTTTGTTCATGTCCTCAATGATTTCTCCGGACTGAATGCGTTCCTGCTAAGTCAACTCTCACAGCTTGTGAGTTACTCAATTGATACACCATTTCATGATGATCAAGAGTCATCTATCCTGAGGGAAACTCCAAAACCGTTCCTTGACTGGAGTGAGTTATCCCTGCTTCAGGAGCCCACTCTCCTGTTTCACAAAGTATAGGACCATTTGTTGACCGCACCATGCAATGTCTATCATGGATTCCATACTTCACATGATGACGTGTCAATCACGGCTTCTCTCGCGCTTTTCGTCGAGCGTGATTTTCTTTTGAGTCAATACCCAGTGTTGACAGAGTCAGTGGCTCATACGCATAGCCTTCGTACAGTGACCTGTTCATTCATCCACTAGGGCATGCATTGCTCTGACAGGGACCTCGAAGGATTGTCCTCCCTCCGAGTCAACCTTGATCAGAGTCTACCAACATGAACCGTAAGTTGCAGCAGCAGGAGAGCAGGGTATCATTGACTTCGGTTCCAAGCACGTGCAAAACATAATAATGCAACAGAAAATCCATAACAGCTTCTCGGCAACATTAGAAGTCAAGCTCATCTTCTGCCATCTGGTTCCTTTCCCAAGACCATTTCTACAGGCTTGCTTTTGCTAATTTGAACAAAGCCGTCACTGTCAATTCAGAACCAAAGAGATCTGACAGCGTGTCGTGGTCAGTGGTGACTCGAACTCCTTGCGAGCGAGTCTCTCCACGGAATCTCAACTCATCTTCCATGTACTTTACTGGATTGGAAGTGCTCACACCTTTCATCGTTGTTACCAAGAGAGAAATTTTAGAGCGCGCGACTCTGGCGCCATCGTCAACCATTCCTGTAGGCATGAGTACTGATTCTTCTTTGAATCGAATCCACTCTGACGAGCATTTCGTCTGAGTTCACGGCCTCATTTGATACTGAGTTCACTGGGTTGTTTGGAATCATGAGTTCCAGGGTTCTATCAACGCTGAAGAATATCAGCGGTGGGACTGCTGGACAAGCACTTCAGAATGTATCAAAGTTTGACCGGATGCTTTGGAGTCAGGGTCGTTAGTTACCCACTCCAGTTCAAGCTTAAACACTCAGTCTCCTTTCTCTACAGAGCTCCACGATGAGGCATGGCGTTATTGTTGACCACCAAGTCCTCTGTTCACAAAACAGCTTCCGAAACTACTATCGGTGAATCAAGTACATACTGGTGCTTCGAGCACTCATAGTCCAACCGTAGTAACCAGCATCGAAAATCCTATCACTGCTCCGCTTACCACTGCTCCATCCATGAGTCCACCCAATCCATTTGAGACAAGCGTCTGAGGAACAATTACAATTACTTTTGTACTTCCATTCAGCAACACATGGGCACAGAGTCGTGAGATTCCCCAATGAACAGAAAAGAACAAATTGACCACAGAATCAGGGCACGACTTCAATAATTTCATCACCTAAGACTGAATGAAGTTGCACTCGTACGAAATGTTGAAGACCACTTGTCCATCAGAAATGGGGAAGAGGGGTGAGAATCTACCTTTCTCTACTATAGACTTTCCATGGAGAGCTAGCGAGTACTGGGAAGCCAGAGAAAGAAAGCTGGTATCCGCCGGGCTGCTGGTAGCGTGACTGTCGCCTGTTTTGGAGCGAACAACTCTTGCAGTAAGAAGTGCTATGAGCAAACTCAAGTTGCTTACAAGCTCTGCTCAGAGTTGGAGAAAGTTTGTTCCATGTATGCATAAGCTGGTGATTCTATGAGTGTAGCTGATATGCGATCCGTTTGTCATCTTCGCCTAGACAGTTTCCATTCGACAGCAGGCATGCTATCTTTGTTGACGCTCTCTCTGTACAGGTGGTGCTAACTGAGGGACAATTTTCTGGGAAATAAGTTCGGACTTATCTCGGAAATCCTGACGATAGTTTTTGTTTGATGAAAGATGGTGAACACTCAGAGCCTTACTGGAAAAGCGTGGCTGGTCTTGCAGCCAGCAGGTGGATGCTTACGTTTCTGTCTTGTATTATGATCCACAAGTCCTGCTAGTTTCTGTAAGCGAGCGGAGTGAGTTCCTGGCCACGGAATATTCTCATCAATGGAATATCCTTCGATGTTGAATTCTTTACCCTCCATATTTTCGTAGGATTGAAATCGCCTGGACTCAATATGCTCTCTACAATTAGTTACCTGAATCCTCGTGAACAGCTAAGGGTGTCCGTCATAGTCAACACAAAGCGTGAGCGTGACTAGTCAGCTAGTTTCACTGTGGGTAACGACTGCACTTTCCATGCTTCTGAGAGTTGCGCAACTCTGGAGCCGCGTTGACCAAATCGCGGCGACGCTGCCGAACGTTGTAAACGCGCCACTCAAACACTCTTCTCGTTCGTTTGCAATCAGCCCGATCTGTGTTGCAGTACGCGTCTGGTTTGACGAGTAGAGTCCCTCCCGAACTGGTACGCTTACTCCACGATCTACATGGTTTCATGCGTTCTGTCCGATGAAGAGCCTGTTCTCTGTTTCAATGACCTATTTCGGCCGGCTCGGAAAAATCGCGATAGAGTGAAACCGTGATGATCGAACCGGGAAGTAGCGGGAGAAGACTGTATACCACGGATGACGTATAGGTTACTCTGGACATCTTGAGAGAAAACCTACTACGTGACTGATCTTATTCTTGCCTGCGATCGGTGCCAACTTAAGAGACTCCAATACGCTGACAATACTTCAAAGTGAGATCAACACTTCCCCGAATGGCGGCCCGAACGTGACATCGATAGGAACCGGAAACACTTTTCGGATTGACATTCGGGAGCAATCGAAAGTCTCAGCTTTGAACTGGGTCTGATTGATCCGTATCCTCCCTCAGTCTGGAGAGATTTTTCAATCTCAATCCTAAGACGAACTCGAACCACTTCGAGGTGAGTTCTTGAGTTTTTCAAACTGTGTCCTCAAGCCTTTGCCGTTGCTGAAGTTGATTGAACGATCATGCGTGGACATGGAACTCTCTGAGGGGAATTCGAGAAGAACAGACAAGGGTCCTGTACATTCCCTGTCTGTTAACAGTCCTCAAACTCAGCAGTGCATTACTCGATGACAGTCACATTTGCTGTCCTATCGGCTTCGCGACCTCGATCGCTTCCGTGCACAAGATCAGCTGGTTTGCGCGAGCTGAGCTCCGCATCCAAAGGAACTGAGAGGTGCTCGGTGCCAGCATCTGCCTGAGTGAGACATGATTGCTCCTTGGCCGAGACAGACAATATTGACCGTATAGTTGCGAGTCTCGCCACAGGGCTGTAATGGCTTCCGAAAGTGATGCCGATCACAATCTGTTACTTGAAGCCTCGCCTTTCGCTCGATCATGTTTCAATCCTTGTCTGCTTACAAGGAGAAACCAAGCGGCTCAACAGGACACGCAATCCTGGAGCTGGATCGACCAGCTTGTCATACCGGTTCGATTCGAACTATCCTAGTTCAGAAGCCATCGCTGTTAGTTGTTCATTTTCCTGTGTATGTGTCAAGTTCTTATTATCTTATAGGCGGGAAGGTACGTCTACCTGTGGGTTCGAACTGCCTAGTTTCTTGATAATCTTGTAAGTCGTAGTACTACTGAAGACACAGTGGGCTATCCAAGCCTCAATGCGATCTGGCTTTCACAAGCTCCGAGCTATGAGCTACGAGCTTCGAGCGACGAGCTACCTCGATTTCTCAAATCATACTTGCATCCCTCGTCTTGATCCTTTGTCCTTGCCGGGAACCATCCTATTTTGTCCGCGCGGACCTGTGGCAGGTAGGATCTGAGTGCTGGATACGCGATCGACAGCCACTCCTAACTTTCAAACTCATCATCTTATCATGATTTCTCACTCCACTCCAGTTGCCATTCTCTGACGCTGTCTCAACCGTCGATGTTTTCTGGGAGATGGCACGTTTCTTCTTGGTAAGGGAAGTCCGATGATGTCCGTCGAAGTTGGGTTCATCTGGGGACAGTGGAGGACGCTGGTTAGCGTTTCCATTGGGTAGTACTGGTTTCTGTCCAGTGATGTCACGGATTCGATGAACGTCCTTAGTTCCGAGTTTGAGGATTCTTCAACTCGGTCCATCTTCTTCTATGTTGATAACGGTTCTGGCAATAGCTCGCTGGTCGAGCCTGATCTTGTTAGATTTGCAGTTGTAGAACCTTTCGAGCATATCCCTAATCCGATCGAAGACTTCGGATTCTTTCCGGAGGAGGTACGATTCACGGATACGGCTGCGGTCATAAGTCAATGTGAGGCATGCGTCATGTCTTCCGTAAGAAGGCGTGCTTACGGAACCGACAGCGCAGTTGATCCATACAATGCGAGGGGCAAGTCTGCTGCTAGGCTTCTGCCGGTAGCCAGCTCGATGCATCTTTCCGTCAACACAGCTCTCACAGCTGGTAAATTCTGGGATCACTCCATATCCTTCTCTCTCAAACATCGACTTCAGCTTTCCTACGTTGATGTGAGCGTCTTTTCGGTGCTTTGGCGCGAGGCTGACACTGTTGTTGCCTTCAGCTTCATTTCTTTCAGAAGTGTAGGTAAAGCGTAGAACGTGGAGACATTTCTTGCGTTCTTCCAGAAGAGTCATGTTCCCTTGTTTCAAGGTGATAAAGTCTTGAAGAACAGCCATCTCGAAGTTATCGTCAGCCAGTTCTGAGACTGATAAGAAATCTCGTCGGGCTTGTGGAAGATACAACACCTCATTCAGCTGCACAGTCTGAGAACGTCCGTTGTAGATGGAGGTGAAACGAACAGTTCCGAACCCAGGAGCGCTCAGGGTCCTAGAACCACTCGATCTGATCTCACGTGGCTGATGATAGGGCGTGTAGATGATCGTGTGAGGGATCATTCCACTGTCCACGAAGTATTCATTATCGGTTAATACGTTGCTTGATTCCACGATACCTGTCTCACAGTTGAGAGCTTCGATAACGTGAGTTTCAGTGTCGTTGAAACTTCATAGCTGTTGTCGATTCAAGGGTCGTCCTCTGGGACGTACATGCTGGTATCGGTGGGACTGTTGAGGGCTTTGTGAACGATGTTGTTGACGTTATCGGCTTGAGTTCCTTTTCTGAATTGGGGCCCGACATTGGGCAGTCTGATCATTTGACCTTCCACAATTGAAACAGGATCTCTCGCTGGAACTGGTGACCGTTCGGTTGATGCTGGCCCTACGGTTATGAGTGTTTCTGCGATGCTGTTCTCCATGGGAAGTCTGGAGCTCCATGGACAGAGCCCTCACCTCGTGGGTACTAGAGCTTCAATCCCCATAGCAGTCACTAGGGGCACAAGGGATTTTCCGGATTCCTCCCTCGCGGTGAATGACCGCCTGGAGATCGCTCACGGTGGCATTAGTTTCCACAGGGTCACATCGAGGGCGAACGGGTCTGCATCCAAAGTCGCGGAAAACAACCCATTCGGTGTAGTTCGCACCATCAGGCCGCAGCACACCGATGTATTGGTACCGGTTTCTCGAGCCTACGTCGAGGTTGTTGAAGTCCTCCAGGTCCTCACCATACTCTCGCTTCTGCTTGTTTTCTGCTTTCAGCCTACCACTTTCTATTGTTGCTGAGTGCCCGGGCATCTGGTCGCCTGCGTTGCTTGAGCCGTGGGAGCTACTGGAATCTCCGTGTGTTGGCTGACTCTCCATTTGATACATTTCACTCGTTGGAGTTGCACCGAACTATTCACGGGAGAGTCACACACCTCACAGTACACTGTCCAGTCGTATGGGTCCGTAGAGCGGTATCGTGCGCAATAACGAATGTTGGAAATAACCCACTGGGGTCAGTCGGTGGACACGATCTGGAAGTACTCTGTGAGTCTGGAAGATCACGGCACGGAATTATGAGACAGAGATTCGGTGTTAGAATCATGTAGCTCCCCGAGCAGTTCTTTATTCAGGGTTTAGATATCAGTGTGGAAAGCTGCACCCGTCCGTGAAGACCGGAAGTCCTTCACGGACGCCGTTGTCAGTATCTCACAGAAAAGGGTTCCGGTCAGAATGTCCTCGTCTTCTGGACCCATCAGTGTTTCAAACTAATTACAGCTACCCAGAAATATGGCTGTATTTCAACAAGGTGTACGGTCCCCTTCCACGGGGTTGGATGATTTGCGCGCCCATGGAAGCCATTGCGAGTGAGGAGTTGAAATTCCGAATCAGATCATGGAAGTTCTTCTGGAGATGCAGGAACTCAGCGCTGTTGTCTGATCCGCGTACCAAGAGTTGTCGAAGAACATGAGGAAAATTCTCGAATTTGTTCAGAAGGAATCTTCCAAGATTGCAACAATCCAAGTATAAATTTGGATGCTGTGGTTTCCGTTCGGCCGCGAAATGTTTTGCGCGACAGTGTTCGCATTGGTAACACATCGGACCTAGATAATGCGCTTCGACTTCTCTAGAGTCCAGAGCGATTCGTGAACTTAGATTCATAGCACGCATTGATCGATGTAGTTCGGCGTCAGATGAAAGACGCAGGTTGCGTTCTGTTGTAGTTTCTGAAGCTCTTTGCGTGGCTCGTGCTCTAGCTTCTCGAATCCGTCGCTGAGTTGTTTCTTCTGCGGTTTCAGAAGTTCTCCGAAAGGTTTAAGCTTGAGCTTCTCGATTTCGACGCTCGAAAGTTTCTGCGGCTGTTTCTGAAGCCCTTCTAGTGGATTGCGCTTCAGTTTCCCTAATTCGACGCTGCATCATTTCTGTGGCTGTCTCTGAAGCCTTCCTTTTGGATTGTGCTTCAGCTTCTCGAGTTCGTCGTTGGATCGTTTCTTCGGCTGTTTCTGAAGCTCTCTTCGTGCGTTGCGCTTCAGTTTCTCGTACTCGACGTCTGAATGCTTCTCGGGTTTCTTCCGAAGCCCTTCTTCTGGATTGCGCTTCAGCTTCTTGAACCCGACGCTGAGCTGTTTCTTCTGTGGTTTCTGAAGCTCTTTTCCAGGATTGCGCTTCAGCCTCACGAATCCGACGCTGACCTGTTTCTTCCGAGGTTTCTGAAGCCCTCCTCAAGCATTGCGCTTCAGCATCTCGAATCCGACGCTGGATTGCTTTTTCCGTTCTTTCTGAAGCTCTTCTCCTGGCTTGCGCCTCCGCTTCTCGAGCTCGACGCTGAGTTACTTGCTCCGATGTTTCTGAAAATCGTCTCGCGGATTGTGCTGCAGCTTGTCGCATCCGACGTTGGAACGTTTCTTCGGTTTTCTCTGAAGCTCTCTTTTTAGACTTTCTTTCAGCGTCTCGAACTCGACGGATCTCGGTATCAATAGGACTCCCCGGAATCACAAAGACTTCGGCTTTGTTGTGGAGGAAGTAGACCTTTCGGAATCGGCTATAATCGTCAGTCAATGTCAGGAATGCGTTATGTCTGCCGTAGGAAGGCGTACTGACGAAGCAGACATCGCTGTTGATCCATCCAATACGAGGGGCGCGTGAGCTGCTGGGTTTCGGCCGAAAGCTAGCTCTTGGCATTTTTCCGTTTACACAGCTATCACAGCCGAGGAAATCTTGGATCACGTCATATCCTTGACGCTGCAGCATTGACTTGAGCCATCCGATGTTGATATGAGCGAAATTCCGGTGCATGTTAGTGAGGCTGATCTTCTTCGGCTTGTTGTCCTCGGCGTTGTTTCCCTCAGCGAAATCTACGGCGTACAGGAGGTAATGACCATTCTTTCTAGTTGCACAAATGGTCACCTTTCCTTGAGTCATACGGACTGTCCTTCTGGAGATCCTGATCTCGAAATCCTCATCAGTAAGTTTCGAGACTGATATGAGGTTTCGGCGGACTTTCGGAACGTACAGTACCTCATTCAGTTGGACTGTTATCGGCTTTCCTTCCTGAATGAACGTCACGTGGACGGTTCCGGACCCAGGAGCGCTCAGGGTTCGGGAACCTCCCAGTCTTACTTGACGTGGTTGTTCAAATGGTACGCAGTCAGTCATGTGCTCGCGAGAATTACACATGTGGTAATTTGTTCCGGAGTCCACCACATACTCGTTGTCTGGTGTTACAATGTGGGACTCTGCACTCCTGGTTTCACAGTTCAGGATCTCGACTACATCAGCTTCCGTGTGATGTGCCCTTGCGTGTTGTGGACGTTGGCGGTTGAGGGGTCTCCTTCCACCGCGCCGAGGTTGCTGGTTTCGCCTGGGTGGCTGCGAAGATTTTGAGTGATTCGGGTGTTGCTGTTGGGCTCTTCCTTGGTTTTCATTTCCTTGAGGAGTACGGCACTGTGCACGTACATCACCTGGGCGACCACATCCATAGCAGACCTTGGTTGGCGTGCCAGTCGGCATCCTGCCTCCTCTGGGTCTGTTGTTGAACGTCCTTCGGGTGGGTCGTCTACCTGACGGGCCCCGAAGTCGCGAGAATAGAGCTGTTACTTCACTTGTATCGAATTTCCCTCTTCGAATTGCTTCCATCTCGATGGCTGATGTTAAGTGGACGAGAGATTGAGCTGTCTCATCTCTGGCAGTAAAGCTCTGCTTGAACGACTCCCAGTTTGGTGGCAGACTCGAAAGCAGAATCGTGATTTTCAAGTCAGAGGGCAGGGGAACTCCTAGGGCTTCACAGCGGCTCAATATCTTGTTGAACCTGAGCAGATTTTCGCCAGCGCTTTTGTTTGTCAGATATTTGTAGGTAGTGAACTTGGACAGTGCCACTCTCTTCAGACCTCCATTTGCACTGTTGAATCGTCCGATGATGTCCCTCCACATTTCAGGGGCATCAACCGTCTCAGCGTTGGCATGGAAAAGCGAGACCGCTAGATCGGATTGGAGTGAAGCAAACAGGGTACAGCGTGCAGCACGGTTTCCTGCCTCGAACTTCCTTTTCTGGATTTTTGCGGCTGCACTCTTCGCCGTGGCCGGTGGTGGAATTAGATTTCCCATCGTCACGTCCAGGGCGAATGGATCAGCGTCCAGTGCTGCAGAAATCATTACTCGCCATTCGGTGTAGTTTGCTCCATCCAGTTTCAGTTTCACCAGATCTCTTGCTCGGTGTCTTGAGCCCATATTGAAGTCGTTCAAGTCCTTGTCAGTGTCGTCAGTGGTCCCAATGGTCTTCTGGCTGAAGTCCAACGCCTCATCACCCGTTTTTGAAGAATGTCCTGGCATTTCTTCTCCAACCTCACTAAAGCCGTGGGAGCTGCTGGAATCTTCTAGTGTTCGTTGACTCCCGACTGGATCCATCTTCTTGTCGCACCTTGTAGTACCTTCACCGGCAGGTCACTTTACACGAGAGTCACACACACTCACTTCACAGTGTTCACTTCCAAACGACAGTGTCCACAGAGTCGTATCGTGCGCAATAACGATTGTTGGATTTTCGTTCCCTGAAGGCAGTCGGCAGACACTGATCTGGAATGTTCTCTGGAAGCTGAAAGATCACGGCACCAAATAAACAGACAGAGTTCCGGTTAGGGAATGCGTAGCTCCTCGGGAGCGAAGCTTCTTTATTAGCAGTATATATACCAGTAGGGAAAGCGTGAGCTGACCGGGGCCCGGCTCGAAGCGGGTAGCCTTCGAGCCGAGGCCACACGTCTTAGCCCGGCGCTGAAAGCCCGTGGCGTAATCACGCACACGACTTGTCCTTGTCCCCGTTACGGGTGTGAGCAGTTGGGACATGTTTCAGATACTGAAGTGTAACGATATTTCTCAACACTTCCATCTAAAGGGGGATGATGCATTATTTAGCCATATTGCGGGTATCTGAAACCCGTCAGTGTGATTACGGTCAGTGGTCAGAGGTAGAGGTGAATACGAAGCGCACCTCTGACACTTTGCAGAATTGCATTCGCATGTCGTGACACAGATCCGGAGGGAAGCCAGCTTCGGATCTGCTTACCACCTGTTACAGCACTTTCCCCTGGGTATATATACCAGAGCTAATGAAGCACAGCTCTGAGGAGCTAGATGTTTCTAACTGAAACTCTGTCTGTTTATTTCGTGCCGTGATCTTCAACCCATTTTCAGATTGAGACTGTTCGCCAACTAGCTAGTGAGCCCAAATATCCAACATTCCTTATCAAGCACGATTGAATCTGCGAACATTCTTAATCA
The DNA here is from genome assembly GCA_037576195.1 of Phytoseiulus persimilis. Taxonomy (NCBI): domain Eukaryota; kingdom Metazoa; phylum Arthropoda; class Arachnida; order Mesostigmata; family Phytoseiidae; genus Phytoseiulus; species Phytoseiulus persimilis. The sequence goes on along the minus strand of CM075103.1, from coordinate 23,596,489 downwards.
GATAGTGCGGTGTATAAGTGTGTGACTCTGTGTAGACTTGATTGTGACTTTTGAAGTGATCAAAAAGTGATATTCCGGTGCATACACAACAAGTTCTATGGATCCCGCAGAGAATCCGGCCACACTTGAAGATTCCGCAAGCTCCCACGGCTACAGTGATTTAGGTGACCCAAGACCAGGCTCATCGGTTATTAGAATCGAAACAAGCGGTATGAACCTCATGCAAAGCGACGATGGCATTGGAGATGATCTGAACATGGGCACGCGTCATCGTAATCGCAACGGCGTGGTGCTCAGGTTGGATGGCAGTAACTACAAGGAGTGGAAGGTGCTTATACCAGCTGCTCTTGATGCGGACCCATTCGCACTCGACGTCACCTTGGGCAATCTAGCACCACCACTTCCAGTTGATCAAAACAAACCAGCGGGAAAGAAGCAGATGGAAAGGTACATCGCTGGGAATCGAGCGGCACGATGCACACTCTTTGCATCCCTGCAGTCATCACTCGCACTGTCCCTCTTCGCTCACAACTCATTGACGATCGACGCTCCAGAAATGTGGAGACTAATTACTGGAAAGTTCTCACTAACCAATGGTGGACTTAAACAGTTGGCTCTGGCAAAACTCATGGGATACAAGTACCAGCAGAACAAAACAGCATCAGAGAACCTCTTCCGCTTCAGTCATATAACTAGTCATATTGAAGCACTTGGAGTTCAAACTCCAGATGACCTTAAGATCACCATTCTCCTTGAATCACTTCCGTCAAACTGGGAGCCATTCAAACAGGCATTCACAGCCAGAGAGGACTCTGGAAGATCATTTGCCCACCTCAAACTGGCAATAGAAAGTGAAGCACTCAGGAGAGGCAAGTTCGACACCAACGAGGTAACAGCTCTGTATTCCCGAATGCGTGTGTCAAACAAAGGACATAGACGCAAGAGTACAATCCAGAGAAGGACATACGCCAGTCGCACAGTTACTACAACGACATAACTGTGGTCGTCAGGGACACATCAAATCTCAGTGTACTGCTCCCAAGAAGAACTACAACAACCGACCTCATCAAGGCAAGAACCAATATCACTCCAGCACCTATTTACAACCCGGTTCGAGTAGTTCTCATCAGTCGTCGTCAGCAAAAAGGACAGGCAAGCGTCCATCAAACCGCAGGCAGCAAACCCAGGCCAATGCAAACTATGGCCGTGCTCACATCACAGAAGCCTTGAACTGCGAAGCCGGTACCATGGAGACTCACATGATGACATCAGAAAATGAATACATCATTGATAGTGGAACAAACTTCCATATGAGTAACACAAAAGATCATATGATAGAATACACTCCATATCATCAAGCTCGTCAAATCAGATTGGGAGGATCCCGAACCCTGAGCGCTCCTGGGTTCGGAACAGTCCGTGTGACATTTGTGCACAATAACCAACGTCACACCATCCAACTGAGGGAAGTCCTGGATGTTCCCAAGCTAAGGAGAAATCTGATCTCCGTCTCCAAGCTCGCAGATGACAACTTCAAGATCCAGGTTTGCCGCAAATCCATCATATTGACTCAAGGAAAAGTCAATATACACGCAACTCGTAAAAACGGACTATACGTGTTGTATGCCGAAGATATCCCTGAAGGACATCAGGTCGAGAGCCCGAAGAAGGTCAGCCTTATGGAAATGCACCGAAGTTTCGCTCATATCAACGTTGGTTGGCTCAAAGCATTGTTACAAAGAGGAGGCTATGAAGTTATCCCCGATTTTGTCAGTTGTGACAGTTGCATCAAAGGAAAGATGCATCGAGCAAGTTTCCGATCGAAACCCATAAGCTCGATTTCCCCTCGTATCGGGTGGATACATAGCGACACATGCTTTGTAAGCGTACCCCCTTACGGTCGACATACTGCTTTTATCACACTGATTGATGACAAGAGTCGTTTTAGAAAAACGTACTTCATCCGTGATAAAACAGAGGTCTATGATCGAATCGTGGATTTCACGAAGTGGTTCAAATCAAGAACCGGACAACAGGTATATCTCCTGCATTCAGATGGAGGATCCGAATTCCAGAATAAGAGGCTGCAAACCTACCTTCGTTCAACGGGTTGTGACTACTCTTATTCGGCTCCGCGGACTCCGATGCATAACGGGGTTTCTGAGAGACTGAATCGATCTCTTCTCGATCTTGCAAGGACAATGATCATCGATCGTGACCTAAGCAAGGCAGCTTGGGCTGAGGCCGTTTCATTCGGTACGTTTTGTCTCAACACCATCAAAATCATATCACCAGAAGAGAAGACACCCTTCGAAATCATCACTGATCACAAACCATACCTAGGAAGGGTACGTCGTTTCGGCACTCGTTGTTGGTTCTACAACATCAATCCAACAAAGGGCAAACTGGATAAGAGAGCTATCCCTGGAATAATCGTAGGGATAGATGATGACGGACTCAGCTATCGCGTCTTAGAAAAAGGAACCACCAAAGTGCATCGTATCCCAGACATCGTAGTGAAGGAACCAGCACCACTACAAGATGATAAGAACAAATTTCCTCCGATACCATCGAAAGAAGACAAACCAGCAACCACAGAAGAACCACCAGAAGATGAAGAGGAGCAACAACCAACTGACCCCACCGATGATGAAGAAGGTGTTGGAGTCACAAAGGATAGCGAACGCCTAGTGGACAAAGAGCTTGGTATAGCTCCCGAACAAGATTCGGTCATCACGAGCCCGCCTGCCCAAGAATAAGGACTGCGCAGTTCATCAAATAGAGTACCGGCAGCGACGGAAGGACAAACCGAGGGAAGTAGAACTAGTAAAAGAATTAGGAGAAAACCAGATAGATATCAAGCAGGTGAAGCCAATGCTGCTTCCTGTGGTTTTCCATCCACATTGAATAGTTCTATGGAGCAAGAGGCCAGCGTGCCACTGAACCTGAATGATGTGAATCGCTCTAGATTCAAAAATGAATGGTATGCTGCAATGGCATTAGAGCTTGAATCATTCAGAACGAATGAGGTCTATAGATTAGTAGACCCTGCTCCGGGACAGCATGTTCTGTCAAACAGATGGGTATTTTCTTTAAAAAAGGATAAAGATGGAAAACTTATCAAAAGGAATGCTCGTCTTGTTGTCCGAGGGTGTCAACAGCGCCCTGGAATTGAATATGGAAGCCTATTCAGCCCCACAGCGAGTTTTGAGACAATTAGAACTATATTGTCTATCTCGGCAAGTGAGAGACTTTTCTTGGTTCAGGCTGATGTTTGCACAGCCTTCCTGACAGCTCCGTTAGATCGCAAACACTATATGCGACAACCGGATGGGTTCGGAGATGGAACCAAGAGAATTTGTGAGCTAAAGAAGGCATGCTATGGAACTGCACAGGCCTCAAGATGTTTCAACAAAAAGCTGAGTGACACCTTGTTAAAAATGAAAGCAGTTCAACTCACTCAAAGTTCACAAGATCCATGCCTGTACTTCTCAAACCCCCCCAAAAGAGCCTTTGTTCTCGTCTATGTAGATGATTGCCTCATAGCCTCAAAGAGGGAGCAACTGAACAAAGAGATTATAAAAGAACTTGAGAAAACCTTTGAAATGACATCCAAGCAGTTGGAGTTTCTTTTGGGATTGAGAATCATTGTTTCCCCAGACAGAGGGACAATCAGGATCAATCAAGCTCGGTACATAAATGAGCTACTTGATAGATTCCAAATGCAGAACTGTAAAACTATTGCCACCCCCATTGATGCAACATCAAAAACTGCATTTGAAGGAAAGATTGATCTGAACTTAAAGTACAGAGAATTAGTAGGGGGATTGATGTTCGCCTCGGTGACTTGCCGCGGAGACATCAGTTATTCGGTTGGGTTTCTATCGCGCTACTTAGCAGCACCAACCAAGCATCTTTGGGAAATTGGTCTTCGAGTATTGAGATATCTCTCAGGCACCAAAACATTAGGACCCATGTATACCGGAGACATCTCAGACGGTATCAATGCGTATCGCGATGCTGACTGGAGTGGATGTCGATCAACAGGAAGAAGCACCAGCGGATCTTTCATTATGATCGGTGGAGCAGGCGTGATCTGGTCATCCAGACGCCAGAGCTGTGTTTCCCTCTCTTCAATGGAGAGTGAAATCTTGGCCTGTAGCGAAATGGGAAAGTCATGCTTATGGCTAGCTAGGCTGCTCAGAGAGATTGGGTATCCAATCACACCGATACTACGAGTGGACAACACCGCCTGTATCCAGCTTCTCACCGAGAACCAGGTAACACGGCGTTCCAAGCACATTGAGACTCGTGAGTTCTGGCTGAGAGAAAAGATTGAAAATGGAGATTTCAAGACTCAATTCGTCCGCTTACGAAATCTTGCCGGTTACAGAAAAGATGCAACTGAAGATGTTCATGATCACAATCATGATGGCGACCAAGGTCGCCGCGTACTTCGAATACGCTAAAGATTGCACGCCCATCTGCATCCGACTGAAACAACCATGCACATTATACGAACGTAATCCAGAAATTTTCCCGGTAGATTGCATTGACTCGAACGATGCATGTAAGGAATTAGCATCACCTAGGGTTGTGTGTATGCATCCAGACGGAAAAGTTCAGGGTGGATCAGACATCTGGATAGATAATTACAACTTTACCCACAGCGGGCCACCTCAGACAGTCCCGGCTCCAGCGAATGGACTGAATTTCATTAATCTATATGCAGGCATATTGACTGTACTTGTACTGTTCTATGTGATGTACAGCTTGTTCGCTTGCACAACTCAGATTTTACGCCGACGTGCGTATCAGCGGCTTGAAACAGAACAGCCACCAGATTCGAGAGAGGAACCAAGCCCTGAATCTCCATACAGCTCAACTGTTATGAATACTTAACTCATAGTAAAATGAATGACCCTCTCATGGTTCAAATTGAAAATTTACTTTTCACGCAATGAAGTTACGATGACCATCACAGACCTGTAGAATCTTTGAATGTTCCTCATCCAGGACATGATCATCTTTCTTGTATGGGACAACAGATAGATAATGATTGAGTCTGGTCATCCGTTTTACAAGAACACATGTCCGATCTACAATAGATCTGCATAATCGATTGTATGAAATGATTTCACATTGATATCTGTTGGAAGGTATGTGAAAGAGCATGGGGAGAACTTCAGGCGGCGGAACACTGGTGGTGGTCAGTTGAGGCTTTGAGTACTCTGAAGGGACCTCTATTGATGATGTCTCAGTGGAAGAGGCTGCCACTTTCTGTACAGGACTCTCATCAGCAATTGGTGAGACCGTGGTACTGAGAGAAAGGCTCTCGGATGAAGACTCCTGGGTCATGGTGGATGTTGATGGCTTGCTGGCTGGTTTTGATGTAGTCGTTGTTGTTGAGGTAGTTGTTGAGGCCATGCCTTTGATCATTGGTTTCCGAGTGGTTGAGGAAGTGGTCGTTGTGAACGAATGCAATGACGGTGTTGAAGGATTAGAAGCCGTCCGTGGGTTCATTCTGACTGATGATAAGTTAGAATCACTTCCTTGGAGGTCAAAATTAGAGGAAACTCTTGATTGTCCATTCAGGCCACGCTGAGATAAATGTTGATTTGAAGATGCAGCATTCTCAAATGACATGGGTGGTGGAGCTGTGACACTCACACTCATAGGCTTAGAAAAGGGACTACCGTGGATTATTGGTCGTTGTGACCGAACTGGAGATCGGTGGTACCGATCAGGAATGCGATCGGGTTGTTGACCCGACTCGGTGAACAAGCGTTCCCTCAGCTCCATCAAGAGTTGAGCAGTGGAGGGACGAAAGACGGAGGTCTTTGTCGTAAATATAGGTGCACTTGTTGAAAGTTCAGTTCTGAACGTTGGATGCAGAGTCGAGGCAGTGCGGAACGGCTCCATTGAAGATGGAGCAAGCGATGGAGATGGTACATGATGTTCAGAATGTGGTGGAGCATTGCTCATGCCCACACTAACCTGGGCATCAGCGTTGGGTTCCGTGGGTAATACACCAGAACTGGGAGAAGAAAAACGGAATGATGAATCGATGGTCACCCTCACATAGTCACGCTCAGGTTCAGAAGACTCATTTGAGGAGAGTAAAGAGGTTACTACACTCGCTCCTGATTTGGACACTGAGTCAGGTTTTCCAATATGCAGGATGATTGTCCAAATGAACAACAGACACATGGAAACTGAACATACAAAAGCAATACTCGCACTGTTTGAAACGCGGACCTGCATCTTAACGACTGATTGGAAGGCCGATGAATGGCAGTAAATGCCAGAACGAAACGGAGTATTACCGACTATAGAGAAAAGGGGGAGGAGCCATCGTGTGTTACGAAAACACAGAAATACAAGATTCCATATCTCCAAGCCAATGTTTTGATTTATTTCGTTGCCAATACAATCAAGCTCATCAAAAGATACAGACGTCGACATCCAAAGATCAAGTGACGGTCTGAAAGTGATTGAGGTTTCGAATTAAAAACCGCCTAACCACAGGCGTAAAATCAAACACGACTACAAACAGTGGTGGACTTGCCAACACCACAGACACTATTGTCAATAGTGTGAGTACACAGGACTGTTTAGGTAACTGGCTTATTGCCGGGAACACTCAAGCATGCCTTAGAGGTCTCATGAATACATATCCATCCAGAGACCTGAGGGTTACGTTTGCATCCATAGTCGCGAAGAACAACATTTTCCGAATCTGACTTCTTGACGAGTCCTGTGCGGTTCACAGGACGCTGCTGAATCACTGGGGGTGGGTCACTCGCGGGAACGATTGAGTCGTCATCGGAGAGGTCAGGTATTGCTGAGGAGGTCACCACAACACCACCGGCGTGATGAATGCGGTAGATGCCGAAGGAGATACTTCCAACTAGAAGAAAGGAGATTTGATTTATAAGACCCCATCAGAAATTTATTGCTGATAGTTCTAGAAGGGTGAAATACATACCCATAATCAGTAGAAGAATGAGAAAAATGCAGCACCCTCTGCATGTGAGAACATAGTTCAGAAGTTCTTGAAATAGACGAATCAAAAATCTCCTTCGAGCAGGCGGCGGTGGTGGTATATCTTCATGCTCTTCTTCGAATGATGACTGGTTCGTTTGTAAGTTATTACACATCGTGTAAACTCGGTCCACATGTGCTGAGATCTCGTTCAGCGACACCAGGATGTTGGCAACGGCGGCACTATTGCGTGCGAGTTGATCGCGAACTTCTTGGAGATTTCCCGAGTTCGCTGCCCAGTTCATCTTGCTGGCATCATCATGAGACTTGAGTGAGCACTCGGTAAGTGTAATCTTGGTGAGCGCCTCATTGATGTTTCTTGAGTTTATCTCAGAATGCTTCTTGGCTGACTTATCGACCGTGATGATCTTGTTCTCAAGACGATGAATGTTGTCCCTCAATTCAGCAATGCTTCGCGTCAGGGAATCAACATTCCCCGTGGTGGATGAGTCGGGAGAACGATCTTTGGAGGACATGACTCCAACCTGACTTACAACCTTGGCAACGTCAGTACGGACACTGGCAATCATTTCATGGACAAGTTGAATCTGTTCAATTGTGGCCATTTTTGACGCAAATTCAGTTTGACGATCAGAGAGTCCACTATGACTTGTACGAGTCATTTTGATGGCCAATCCTTGGTCCTGTACCTGATCATGAATTTGACCCATGGACTTGATGACCTCATCAAGAGCGGCAGTCTTGGGAACACACTTAGCAAATGCATTGAGCTGAGTAAGAAGACTGGAGAAATTCTCGGCATAGGTGTCGAGATTGGAGCGAAGAATTTTGACTTCCTCATGAAGCACTCCAATATCAATGTTTGAATTGGGGATGGCGAGAGCTTCACTTTGATAAATGGAGACTGCATTCTCCATTTGAACAAGTCGATCCATGAGTAGCTTCCCATACTCGGATACGAGTCCTGATTCCTGGACGTTCACAGTCACAACGTTCCCATCGTTGTTGGGATGAACAACATTTGACCAGGTGTCACAGGAACAGGCATAGGAACCCCATGAACATTAACTGGCACCGGAGGACGATAACCAGTGTAGTTCATTGGAACGGGAGATTGAATACCTGGAGGATGATTGAAGCGAGGCGGTGGTGATGGTGATGGAACAACACTGTACGGCAATTGGTTCGGATCCATGATACAGTGGAGACCAAACGAGCGTTTGACCAGAGTTCGTGAGGAGTTGTGATGGCCTCATGACCTCAGATACTGGTGATAAAGGGTCTAGACTTTCCCCCTCTAATCGTTCGTTATGATTAGTAGCCCTGATTCCAATGTCGGAACAGAACAAGCAGTCCTCGACTGAAAAATTCCGATAAACGAGACTATTTAGACAAGTCTACTGTAAAAATATCGATCAGAGGATTGAGTGCTTAGAACTTGAGCGACTCGGACTCGGAAAAACAAGGGAACATATACACGAGTGCCTCTAATAACAAAGATGCTGTTTTCAAAGAGATAGAAAACAGCGGTCTCGTGTTAATACCTACTCGTCGGTATCAAACATTCGTGAGAACATAAAGAATGCTTTGAACAGCCGAACAACACGTCGAAGGGGCACACCACAGCCCGGCCTCTGACCCATAGAGGGCAGTTCGTATAAAGCAGAAAAGTTCAAAGACAAGCTCATACTGAAGAAAACCTTCAAGGTAGTAAGACGTCGGCCTTCCATAGTGAATTTTGTGCTCTGAAACCTGTAGAAAAGTCTTCGTCATGGCATCACCCCAGTTGGACATCACAGCGCACCGCATCCGCTACAACAGATTAGCACTACGCTTCGCACACCTCCCAGAGGTGAAAGATCTTGACGGACTCATGGCATGTAGGTGCGAATCCGGTGAGTGTAAGATTGACTCACCACTTCACCTATCAGGGAAAAATACGAATACTTTCCTTGGAGGCCAGTATATTAACAACTGGGACATCATTGACCGGACAGCCCTGTCAAATGAGATAGAGGACATGCCAGAGCCATTGAGACAATGGTTCGAAACCAAGATTGCAGAGGCTGAACTCACGGATGAGTTCAGACCCGACACACTCACAGGTTACGACGCGTACCTGTACGGGCTGTCATTCTACATGGCAGTGACCCATGAAGTTCTCCCATCAGAGAGATCAATCCAACGAAGATGGGAAGGAGAATCCCGGAACTTCAAAAAGACAATTCAGTGTGTCGGAAGAGGACTGATCATCCAGTGGTTGATTGACCACATCAACTTCATGCTACTATTCAGAAGTAGAAGAGACAAAAGGGAGGGCTGCCCGGCCCCAGTGGAAAGTGTCGATTTCTTCAAGCTCTTCATCAAAAGAGATGTTGGGTTCGATTCATTCCTCTACGAGGGGAGGAGTGACTCTCCTCCTAACCACTGGACAGAGCCCGCCAAATTTGAGTGGTCATAGGTAAAATCAAATATGCTGTACATATATTAGGTAGTCATGATATGTAGGATGTAATCTAGGTAATCAACACTCGGCTTCCATATAAAGGGGGATGATGCATTATTTAGCCATATTGCGGGTATCTGAAACCCGTCAGTGTGATTACGGTCAGTGGTCAGAGGTAGAGGTGAACACGAAGCTCACCTCTGACACTTTGGAGAATTGCATTCGCATGTCGTGACACAGATCCGAAGGCAACCCAGCTTCGGATCTGCTTACCACCTGTTACAGCACTTTCCCCTGGGTATATATACCAGAGCTAATAAAGCACAGCTCTGAGGAGCTAGATGTTTCTAACTGAAACTCTGTCTGTTTATTTCGTGCCGTGATCTTCAACCCATTTTCAGATTGAGACTGTTCGCCAACTAGCTAGTGAGCCCAAATATCCAACATTCGTTATCAAGCACGATTGAATCTGCGAACATTCTTAATCAGATAGTGCGGTGTATAAGTGTGTGACTCTGTGTAGACTTGATTGTGACTTTTGAAATGATCAAAAAGTGATATTCCGGTGCATACACAACAAGTTCTATGGATCCCGCAGAGAATCCGGCCACACTTGAAGATTCCGCAAGCTCCCACGGCTACAGTGATTTAGGTGACCCAAGAGCAGACTCATCGGTTATTAGAATCGGCGAAACAAGCGGTATGAACCTCATGCAAAGCGACGATGGCATTGGAGATGATCTGAACATGGGCACGCGTCATCGTAATCGCAACGGCGTGGTGCTCAGGTTGGATGGCAGTAACTACAAGGAGTGGAAGGTGCTTATACCAGCTGCTCTTGATGCGGACCCATTCGCACTCGACGTCACCTCGGGCAATCTAGCACCACCACTTCCAGTTGATCAAAACAAACCAGCGGGAAAGAAGCAGATGGAAAGATACATCGCTGGGAATCGAGCGGCACGATGCACACTCTTTGCATCCCTGCAGTCATCACTCGCAGTGTCCCTCTTCGCTCACAACTCATTGACGATCGACGCTCCAGAAATGTGGAGACTAATTACTGGAAAGTTCTCACTAACCAATGGTGGACTTAAACAGTTGGCTCTGGCAAAACTCATGGGATACAAGTACCAGCAGAACAAAACAGCATCAGAGAACCTCTTCCGCTTCAGTCAGATAACTAGTCATATTGAAGCACTTGGAGTTCAAACTCCAGATGGCCTTAAGATCACCATTCTCCTTGAATCACTTCCGTCAAACTGGGAGCCATTCAAACAGGCATTCACAGCCAGAGAGGACTCTGGAAGATCATTTGCCCACCTCAAACTGGCAATAGAAAGTGAAGCACTCAGGAGAGGCAAGTTCGACACCAACGAGGTAACAGCTCTGTATTCCCGAATGCGTGTGTCAAACAAAGGACATAGACGCAAGAGTACAATCCAGAGAAGGACATACGCCAGTCGCACAGTTACTACAACGACATGTTATAACTGTGGTCGTCAGGGACACATCAAATCTCAGTGTACTGCTCCCAAGAAGAACTACAACAACCGACCTCATCAAGGCAAGAACCAATATCACTCCAGCACCTATTCACAACCCGGTTCGAGTAGTTCTCATCAGTCGTCGTCAGCAAAAAGGACAGGCAAGCGTCCATCAAACCGCAGGCAGCAAACCCAGGCCAATGCAAACTATGGCCGTGCTCACATCACAGAAGCCTTGAACTGCGAAGCCGGTACCATGGAGACTCACATGATGACATCAGAAAATGAGTACATCATTGATAGTGGAACAAACTTCCATATGAGTAACACAAAAGATCATATGATAGAATACACTCCATATCATCAAGCTCGTCAAATCAGATTGGGAGGATCCCGAACCCTGAGCGCTCCTGGGTTCGGAACAGTCCGTGTGACATTTGTGCACAATAACCAACGTCACACCATCCAACTGAGGGAAGTCCTGTATTTTCCCAAGCTAAGGAGAAATCTGATCTCCGTCTCCAAGCTCGCAGATGACAACTTCAAGATTCAGGTTTGCCGCAAATCCATCATATTGACTCAAGGAAAAGTCAATATACACGCAGCTCGTAAAAACGGACTATACGTGTTGTATGCCGAAGATATCCCTGAAGGACATCAGGTCGAGAGCCCGAAGAAGGTCAGCCTTATGGAAATGCACCGAAGTTTCGCTCATATCAACGTTGGTTGGCTCAAAGCATTGTTACAAAGAGAAGGCTATGAAGTTATCCCCGATTTTGTCAGTTGTGACAGTTGCATCAAAGGAAAGATGCATAGAGCAAGTTTCCGATTGAAACCCATAAGCTCGATTTCCCCTCGTATCGGGTGGATACATAGCGACACATGCTTTGTAAGCGTACCCTCTTACGGTCGACATACTGCTTTTATCACACTGACTGATGACAAGAGTCGTTTTAGAAAAACGTACTTCATCCGTGATAAAACAGAGGTCTATGATCGAATCGTGGATTTCACGAAGTGGTTCAAATCAAGAACCGGACAACAGGTATATCACCTGCATTCAGATGGAGGATCCGAATTCCAGAATAAGAGGCTGCAAACCTACCTTCGTTCAACGGGTTGTGACTATCTAATTCGGCTCCGCGGACTCCGATGCATAACGGGGTTTCTGAGAGACTGAATCGATCTCTTCTCGATCTTGCAAGGACAATGATCATCGATAGTGACTCAAGCAAGGCAGCTTGGGCTGAGGCCGTTTCATTCGGTACGTTTTGTCTCAACACCATCAAAATCATATCACCAGAAGAGAAGACACCCTTCGAAATCATCACTGATCACAAACCATACCTAGGAAGGGTACGTCGTTTCGGCACTCGTTGTTGGTTCTACAACATTAATCCAACAAAGGGCAAACTGGATAAGAGAGCTATCCCTGGAATAATCGTAGGGATAGATGATGACGGACTCAGCTATCGCGTCTTAGAAAAAGGAACCACCAAAGTGCATCGTATCCCAGACATCGTAGTGAAGGAACCAGCACCACTACAAGATGATAAGAACAAATTTCCTCCGATACCATCGAAAGAAGACAAACCAGCAACCACAGAAGAACCACCAGAAGATGAAGAGGAGCAACAACCAACTGACCCCACCGATGATGAAGAAGGTGTTGGAGTCACAAAGGATAGCGAACGCCTAGTGGACAAAGAGCTTGGTATAGCTCCCGAACAAGATTCGGTCATCACGAGCCCGCCTGCCCAAGAATACAGACTGCGCAGTTCATCAAATAGAGTACCGGCAGCGACGGAAGGACAAACCGAGGGAAGTAGAACTAGTAAAAGAATTAGGAGAAAACCAGATAGATATCAAGCAGGTGAAGCCAATGCTGCTTCCTGTGGTTTTCCATCCACATTGAATAGTTCTATGGAGCAAGAGGCCAGCGTGCCACTGAACCTGAATGATGTGAATCGCTCTAGATTCAAAAATGAATGGTATGCTGCAATGGCATTAGAGCTTGAATCATTCAGAACGAATGAGGTCTATAGATTAGTAGACCCTGCTCCGGGACAGCATGTTCTGTCGTGACAGCTTGTGCCGTCCATTCCAGACCCTGGTCCGTGGCGGCCGGCGAGCGCGGAGCACGTCATGAGCTTTTTGAGAATTGTGAGGGAATATCGTGGGACCACCTCAGCGGATACCACGCTCAACAATTTCCGTATACTCTATATGAAGCGACAGGTTGCCAACTCCTTGAATTTGGACAATGCGATTGAAACATTTGCCGAGCAGAAAGCCAGGCACGGCTTCAGATACAATAGCTAAACCCAGAGCGCGGCTCTCGAAATGAAATTTGCGTGAAATCCACTGAATATTCATGGCTGACTCTCCATTCCAATATCATGCGTCGAGCATCACAGAGGTGCCCCCCCCTCTCGAAAAAATTGCTGACTGGGCTTCTTTCCTTGAATCCGCCACTTTCAGGAGGCTCATTTGAAAGGCTCCACTTTTTGGCCTTCATTATAATTCTTCCGTCTCCAGACCGCTTGAAGGCACCGGTGAGACATATTCAGCTAGCTGGAGATTCGAGGGACCGTGGGTCACGGGCAATAGAGTTCCAGGTCGCCTTTCGAGACCATAGGTCCCCTAACTCATCTCTCCTTCCAGGAGGGGTGCCCCGACTAGTAGACAGAAGCATTTTCCCTTTCGCCACCCGTTGAATCCGCCACTGCTTCTAGAGTATCACATGGCCCGCCCATACCCTCGCGATCCGAGAACTGTGGTTCATATTCTCTGCACACACTTCCTCAGCTCATCCGAAACGTATTGATGATTACGCCGTATCGTATTGATATGAGTACATGGATCTCCTTCGATCTGACATTCGTAGTCTCCATTCGAGTCATCCGCTAGTCGTTCAGTGCTTGGTGACTACGATACTTCATGTCAGTCAGCACGATTAACTCAGAGTTCGATAATTTCTGCTCAGTTCAGTCGCTTTCTCAGAGGTTTTTTTTTGCGCCTGCTTCTCCGTGTTCTCAATTCTCCGCCACAGATGTGAGCACGATCTCGCGGATGTAAACACGGAGCAGCGAACGCGCCGCCAGCTCAGCGGTCGGAGGTCCCTTTAAAAATGCATCCATCCGACTCGATTGGGTACAGATTTCCACGGCGTTCCCAAGACATTGAGACTCGTGAATTCTGGTTAAGAGAAAAGATTGAAAATGGAGATTTCAAGATAATCCATTGCCCTCCAGAGTTAAATATCTCTGATTTGGGAACTGAAGCTTAGCAGAAACTCAATTCGTCCGCTTACGAAATCTTGCCGGTTATAGAAAAGATGCAACTGAAGATGTTCATGATCACAATCATGATGGCGACCAAGGTCGCCGCGTACATCGAATGCGCTGAAGATTGCACGTCCATCTGCATCCGACTAAAATAACCATGCACACTACACGAGCGTAATCCAGAAATTTTCCGGGTAGATTGCATTGACTTGAACGATGCCTGTAAAGAATTGGCGTCACCTAAGTTGTGTGTATGCATCCAGACGGAAATGTTCAGGGTGGATCAGACATTTGGATAGACTATTACAACTTTACCCACAACAACCGCCGCAGCCAGTTCCGACTCCAACGAATGGACTAAATTTCATTCAGCTGTATGCAGGCATATTGACTGTGCTTGTACTATCCTATGTGATGTATGATGCAAAACCTGCAGTCTCCAACCTGAGTATTGACGAGTCGCTTTGGATGGTTCGTACCGGCCGCAGCCGTCCCAGGTGGCCTGTGGAAATTGCACGTATTGAGAGCGCTGGCTCTCGAGATCCGTTCCCGTGAACGGAGAGATTCATACTAAACGTGCAACGTTCCACCCTGCGGCGCTGCAACGCAGCTAACCGCCGTGCACCCTGGGAGCGACTTGACCATATTTTATTAGCATTCAAATATCGATTAGCCGTCCTGCTGACTGGCCCTCTACCTAGAAACAAAGATGCAGGTAGCGCCCTGGCGCTACACTCTCAGAATTCTAGGTGAAATGGAGCGATTCCGTGTTTCCAACCGGTGCGCTTGCGGCGCCCCGTGGTGGCCTACGGCCGAACTGCCGGAATCGCTTCCACGAAAGTGTCGAGACTCTGGGGTCCGACCACCTTTCGTGACACTCCCGCCGAACCGGGCTCCGGTTCTGATTATCATTGGACAATTCATTTTTCACGCTTGTCGTACGTAATTTTACATTGCTTCCGCGAGACTGGAACAGTTCGTCTCCAACAACCGGAGGATCTCGCGCTACATGATACTTCGAGCACACTTGAACTACCACATTTGAAACTCCGACGAAAGTCTGCCATGCCATTTGACACCGTAATCCCGATATCTTCTTATGCAAAGACCAAGGAACTTGATTGGAGGATTATGGACGAATCACACCCGGGCCGCACTGGCGGTGACTTTTACTCCACCCCCCCAGTGCCCTGGACTATAAAACCCGCCATTGTGATCTCCTCTGTCCTCACAACTCGTCAACCTGGCTGGCGTCTCTCCGTGAGATTTCTTGTTTTCCACCGTCCATTCAACGATCGTAAGTTTCCGCCCATATTTCCCCACACCAGACCTACCATTTTCCCCCCTCGGACATGTCCTCCTATTATCTTCCATGCTCCCTTTCAGTCCAGGTCAACGATGGCCAACCCTTTCAAACACATGTGCACGAGCGCATTGGTCGCCAGCGGCATGCATTTAGAGTATGCGTGTACCCCACGGGGGTTTCTCGCCCTGATGTGGCGTATCACTTGCCCCGGCTTTGAGCGCTGTGCGACGCCGCCGGGGCCAGCGCCTGGATACTACTTGGCCGCGGCCAGTCCGGCCGCCCTGCGCACCCTTTCCGCCAGCGCGGAAGGGTGCCGGCGTGCCGGCTGTCCCCGCGCCCTATCCCGTATGGCCACGGCCCTCATTGACGCCGGCTGGCTCCTGCCACTCCGGGCCCCCGCCACCGCCTCTTTGATTCGCTCCCACTGCCGCCCCCTGCGCGCCGCACCGCCGCTGGGTGACCCCCCAGCAACCCGCAACGCGCCACCGCCACCGCGCCCCCCAGTGACCCCGCCGCAGCCTGCCGATCTGCCGTCACACCAGCCGCCAATGACCCCCGCACGACCGCCAACCTGCCGTCCACCGCAGCCGCCAGCGACCCGCCGCGCCACCTACCAAACCGCCGCCACCGCAGTGACCCCAACCCACGCCCCCCAGCACCGGTTGCCGCCGCCACCTCCAGCCCGCCGTCCACCAGCCGCCGATTCCCCACGCCCTTCCGGCCCCCCTCCCGGTCCGGAAAGCCGGCGCGCCGCCGCCCACTGCGGCAGCGTCGGCCGCCCGGCTGGCCCGCGAGAGATGGCCGAGTGGAACGATCTCGAAGGACCGCCGCCCGAAGATTGTCGGCTCCTGTGTGTACCGGCGGGATGACCCGTAAATACGGCAATAAACTGTGTCACCGAAACACGCCCGACTCCTGTTCTCTATTTACGGCTGGCGCCACATCTATCTTGTAGAGTAGCTGGATGGGTCTTTTAAGGAATTTTCCCCGTAGGTAGTCGTACGATCACGGTTCTGACGCGTCCGTCTGAGCCTCCCTCCCCGCGGCAAACAGAATGCACGCGAGCCATGGGCCAATACGCTCGCGATGCCGCTGGGTCGTCTAGGAGAACTATATCGCCCTCTTTCAATGATCTACTTTCTACCGGTAGCCTTGCTAAATTGGACTTCAGCTGAACCAAGTACTCTTTGCGTATCTTGCCCAAAACGCGTTCATGATGTTCTGCTGATATTTCCATCTTTCCGATAATATGATTGGTGTGGCCAACTCCGACGTGTTTATCACGTTCGTTAGATCTGGCAGCGCTGGCTGCACTGATTCCCGTATAGCAAATCTGACGGCCTCAACGGTAGCAGCTCATCGGGATTCGTGCTGACGCACGTTAACGGCCTGTCGTTCACTATCTTCTCGATGTCCGTGAGAATCGTTCTCTAGTTCCCTAAACGTGGGAATGTTTCTCCCCAGAATTTCCTCAACGGGCGTTTGATCGTTCCTATTAGCCTTTCCGTGAAACCATTCCTCCACGGCGCCCTCTCCGTCGAGTGAAACCAACTGAGCGAATTTTTTGCTAGGAAACTCTGCGTTTCCGCCGCTCTCGACAAATCGAACATGGCTTTCACTTCTTTCGCCGCCCGTCGGAACGCAGCGGCGTTGTCCGAATAAAAAGCTTTAACCGTAGGGTTCCTGTTGTAGAACCGCCGCATGGCCATCAGGAATTCATACGTGGATAAATTCTCGACCAGTTCTATCCTCACTGCCCGCGCTACTGGACATACGAAAATCATTGCGTACGCCGGAACCTTTCTCCCCGCCGAATTCCTGACCGTGAGTGGTCCCGCCGCGTCGACACCTGTCGTGTGAAACGCTGGTGCAGTGGCCACTCTGAACCCAGGCAAGTCCGGCATCTCTTCGGCCGCTGGTCGCGCCTTGAAACGATTGCATGTGCGACACGCCACCAGCGCCTTGCTAGCGGCCCGACGTGCTCTTACACGAGAAACCTCCTCCTTAACCGCTGTAGAATCCCTTGCACCGCGCCGGCGTGCAGACATAGTTGCTCATGCGTCCAGCGAATGTATGCCGCTACCACCTCGTTCTCTCCTGGAAGACTCACTGGATTCTTGATGTCGAACGTGACATCTTTGAGATTACTCAACCTCGACCGACACCTGATGAGCCCGTCCGCATCCAGGAATGGACTGAACTGGGAAATCTCGCTCTTTTTCGACAGCTCCTTGAGCCCCTGGCTGAGTTCTGCCCCGAAATGCTGCCGTTGCACCCGTTTGAACACCTCCCGTTCCGTAGCTTGCCATTCTGGCGCCGTGACTGTCTGTAGCCACTGTGGTTTGAGAACCCTCTTATACCGTCTCCATCGAAAGATGTACGCCAAAACTCTCATCGACTTCGCCCAAGAAGAGCCCAACGGTATATTCAGCATTCCTACGCTCGCCGTGGTTGCTCCAACGAAACACTGCGACCTTTTCTCGCTCGCGACCTCCCGTTCTAGCTCGTCTGGGTTTAAGGAATGACTCCGAGGCATACCCATAGTTCCCAACCAACTCGGTCCCGACAACCAGAACTTTCTGAGTTCCGCCGTATCTAGCGCTGAGAATCTCGAAACAAGATCTGCCGGGTTGTCCGCTGTTCTGACGTATCTCCATTGCCGTGCTTCCGAACTACTCTGGATTTCTCTGATGCGGTTCTCCACAAAGCTCTTCCACCGCTCCGGTCGATCTCTAATCCAAGCTAGGACACATGCGTTGTCGCACCAGAAATTCACCGATACAAAGGGAACGTTCACCGCCTCGCCAATTTTCTTCGCGATCCTCGTGGCAACAATGGCACCCAACAGCTCCAGTCTATGGATGGACCATTCCCCCTTCAACGGTGCTACTCTGCCCTTCGCCATTATGAAAGCTACCTTCACGTTACCCGGCTCGCCGATATCTCTCGCATATGCTACGCAACCATAACCCAACAAACTGGCATCGCAATATACATGCAGTTCTTGCGCGCTGGCGCACGTCTGCCCAACCATCTTCCCGAAATTCCGCTCGACGCGGACCTCTTTCACGTGCATTAAGCGACCCGTGGTTTCCAAATATTCCGCCTTATCTGCCTCGTCTAGCGGTGCGTCCCAATCTAGTTTTTTCTGCCAGTACTTCTGGAGCAGCCTCTTGAATCCTAGCATTATTGGCGCGACAAGACCGATTGGATCGAAAACTTGACTAGCGCCTTTCAGCAAAGCTCTCTTCGATGGAGAACCCGCCTTGAAAAACTCGATTGTCTTAGTCGCGTCAATATGCAGCGAATCCGCTCTTTGATTCCATCGGACACCCAGAAATTTGAAATTCTCGTCTTGGAAAGTGACGGTCGCATCCGGATATTTTGCTGTGATGAATTCCCCGAGTTCCGCTGAATTCGTTGACCACTTCTTGAGCGGAAAACATCCCGCAGCAAACGACTCATTCAGGACTTCCACCACTTTTTGTCCCTGTTGGACATTTTCCGCGCCTGCCAATAGATCGTCGACGTAGAAATATTTCTTTACGAATTCCAGGAGTGTTCGATGCTCCGGTCTCCGCGCGATCTCGTGCTCTAGATGCAATCGGATCCCCGCGCAGTGTTGAAATGGTGCCGAGAGCAAGCCGAATGACAAACGACACGATCGCATTTCTCGAAACTTGGCTCTCGGATTCTTGCTGATTCCTAACGGCCACAGAAACCTCAAAACCTTCCTATGTTCCGGCGTGATTTTGAATTGTAGATATGCCCTTTCTATATCTGCCGTTATGACTATTGGCAACTGACGAAACTGTAACACCACCGCAATCAACTCCCTAATGAGATTTTCACCCTGGAACAATACATCATTCAGGCCTGCCGCATTTCGTGACCGCGCACTGGCGTCGTTCACTACTCTGACTTTCATCTTCGAAGTGGCTGTCGCCTGCTTCTTGATTACTGCTAGTAATGGCAGATAATGAGACTGCTCTCCGGGCCTGGGAGGATCCGTGAGTTCTATGAACTCCTGCTCGAGCAAATCTTGCATTTCTGCATCCACCGCCTCGAGCAGCTGTGGGTTTTTTCTTGCTTGAACGAGGAAACTCCTCAGACGCCGCTCTGTGAGATCCCGATTGTCTCCCAAGGTATGAATGTTTGGCTTGAACGGCAGCTGAATGACGTACCGCCCGTCTGGGTCTCTCGTCGTCGTTGATTCAAAGAACCGCCTAATCTCCTCGTCCGGTGCTTCGTCGTTCTCCTTGAAGTATGGCTCGATGCCCATGACTTCCGTGTCCCAGAGAAACGAAATGTCCTCCGGTTCGTACTTTGCGCGTACCACAACCGCCAATGAAACTGCTGTTTCACTC
Source organism: Phytoseiulus persimilis (assembly GCA_037576195.1). NCBI lineage: Eukaryota > Metazoa > Arthropoda > Arachnida > Mesostigmata > Phytoseiidae > Phytoseiulus > Phytoseiulus persimilis. The sequence goes on along the minus strand of CM075103.1, from coordinate 23,576,591 downwards.
CTAGGTTCCTTCCCTCCAGACCAAGCTTCCCTCTTTTGCCTGATAACCGACAATAAAGGCGAGTTTGCCTGTGTCTCTTGGTGTTGTCCGGTTCCACATAGAAAGTAACCGAACAGCGTTTCAAACGCCACGAAACCCCCGACTTTTTTTATGGACTGCCCCACGATAGGATACAAATAATCAACCCCTATGAGAATGTTGATCTCGCTCGACCATTGTCCTTCGTTCCTATCAGCTATTGGGCCCAGGTTCCCTACACACCCTGCCTCCGGCAAACAACCTTCTACCACATTCGGCAGCGCAGTGGCGTGTATGACCAAATGTTTATCCGAGAATCGGCTCTTTAACGTGATCTCGACAATTCTTCCCTTGCATTTCTTGGGCTCTGCTTGGCCAGCTGCCTGTAGGAAGAAACTATCCGTGCCCACCGACTTCGCTTTGATAGCGTCCGCGAACCGATTTGAAATAAGCGTCTTCTGCGACCCCGTGTCCAGGACGATCCTCCCGACTGCCTCGCAGTGATCGCTTACCACCTCCACATACCCCGTGGGGAGCCGCCTTTCCGCAACATTCGTTATCCTTATGGAATTCACGCTAGCCCGCCCCGTGGATTGAGTCACAACCGGTGCCGACGCCGCGACCTCTGCGTTCGACTTACTGCACAGCAACTCGTGATGTCTACCCTTACATCTCGCACAAGGCTTGGCTTTGCACTTGTCGACCCGGTGATTACGGTTCAGGCATTTGTAGCAGGCATTCTTCGTCGTTGCACACTTCCTACGTTCCTCCTGAGACATTGGTTTCCTACACTTATTACTAGGATGCTGCTCAGAACAAAAAATACACGCCTGATCTGCGGATAGGTTACTGGCATGGACTGCGAACGAGTGTTGGCTACTTACAGCCCCGGTTGCACCGGCAACACTGAACCTATTATTCTCTGTTCGCCGGAAAGAGTTGTTGCTTGAGACGCCGCCAAACCGACCTCCCTTCATATTCTTCGAAGGACCAGCTGCCTCCACTATGCCTCTCGACGATAGTTTCAGCCGTTCGACCTGTTTTTTCTCTTCAGACAAAAAAGCGACCAACGCCTCGAGCCTCGACTCTCTTTCCTCCTCTGGCTGAGCTCTATTTGCTCTATCAAAGTCCCTCCGCAGATCATACGTTAGCGATTGCATAATTAATGTGGAAGCGAACGCTGACATACCCTCGTAGCTGTTTCCCAACAAGACCAACGAATCGATGTTTTGTGCGAGGTCTTCAACGAAGTCTACAAACTTGCGGTTGGCCACCGCTTCCCGTTTGAAACTCCAGCCGCATAGGCTGATGACCGTGTTGACATGTTGTTCCTCGGCCAGGACGATGTCATCAAATCTGTCGTAGAGGGAGTTCCTCGCGTCTTCGTAATTCTCCGCCGTGATGTCGCGGCCTCCTAGGCACCTCGCTGCTCTGCCTGACAACGTCTTCAGCATGAGCTCAAATTTTTCCAGCGGGTCCATCGCCGTCGAGTCCACGTGCAGTACGAATGCGTTTTTCCATCTCCGGAACCTCGTGGGATCACCGTCGAATTTCGGAATCCTCTCTAAGATGTCCTTCCATGAGCTTCTTGGACCTGATGTCCTGTGCTCCAATGTCGAGTGGAATCGTGACTCTCTCTCCATGACGCTATCATGCTGGATGGAATCGGATTCTCGCCGGGACCCCGCGCTGTCGGAAGTCCCTGGCTCCAAGCTTCTGATAAACGCCCCGATTTCGAACTTCGCATCGGCGATTTTCAGCTCGTAATCCATTGCCTTCGCGGCCTCCGCCTCCTGCACGTCGTCCGAGAACAACTTTGAGTCCACCACACGCTGCGTCGCTTTGGCCAGCCGCTGTCCCTGTTCGCTAAGCAGATTGGCTGCTTCCTTGGCGTTTGCCACTGCTTTTTCGCAGGATCCCTGTTCGATCACGTTTTTTGTTCGCGTAATCGATCGGGTAACCAAAGCTCTAGCCAACGACAGTTCCCTCTTCAGGCCATCCGTATTTCCGCCCAGGACCTCTCGTCCCGACAGCTCGACATCTGCTTTGTCCTCCATTGGCATCCTGCCACTATATTTCTTCAAGCGTCACTCAGAAAATTCTCCTTCAGGCGTGACCTTGTCCGACCTCGCTCGAGCGCTGGCTCTTGTGTGGATTCTTCTCTTGACCTTCCGACACCACTGATGCAAAACCTGCAGTCTCCAACCTGAGTATTGACGAGTCGCTTTGGATGGTTCGTACCGGCCGCAGCCGTCCCAGGTGGCCTGTGGAAATTGCACTTATTGAGAGCGCTGGCTCTCCCGTGCCGTTTGTTTGAACGGCGAGTAAGTTACTGAACGTGCAATGTTCCAACGCGCGGCGCTGCGCCGCAGCTAACCGCCGGGCACCCTGGGCACGACTTGACCATTTTTATTTGCCTTCACGTATAGGTTAGCCGCACTGCTAGCTGGCTTTTTACCTAGATACATTGATCCAGGTAGCGCCCCGGCGCTACACTCTAGAAATTTCAGGTTAAATGGAGCGATTCTGTGTTTCCTTCCGGTGCGCTTGTGGCGCCCCCTCGGTGGCCTACGGCCGAACCACATGAATCGCTTCCACGAACGTGTCGAGACCCGGAGGTCCGACCACCTTTCGTGACACTGCCCAGGTGCAGCTGCAGAAGAACGAGTTGGATTTCATGATGGTTCAGAGGTGCGTTGCCGCAGCGATCACCAAATTAGAAAGCCTGAATGGCTGAAGACACGGGACTGGACGGCCAGGGCAAGCATCGACAATGCTACTTCGAAGTTCTGGACGGCATGAAGTGTGAGCTTCGAGAACGCGAAAAGGGTTTCCAAGAAATAGATTCTGTGTTCGAGTTGTTGCTGCCCGAGACGTTGAGTACCATAGACGCGTGTCTGCGACGCAGCGTGGATCTTTTCATGGAAACTTATCCCGAGTTTCTCACGACAGCTCGAACTATGAGTTGATGACTTTCAGAGAGATGTACTTCACGCACGACAACAGTGATTTCTGTAGAACACGCCGCTCAGCTACCTGGAGTTTGTGGTCGACAACAATATGATGGATAGCTATCCGGCGTGTTGCAGCTTGTTTCGCATATTCCTTACCCTCCCGGTAGGGTCGGTGAGCGCGGAACGCGTCATGAGCTCTTTGAAAATCGTGAAGGGATATCGTCGAGCAACCTTAACGGATACAACGCTCAACAATTTTGCTGTACTCTATATAGAGCGACGAGTTGCCGACTCCTTGAGTTTGGACCATGCGATTGGAACACTTGCCGAGCAGAAAGCCAGGAGCGCCTTCAAGGTACAATAGCTGAGCCCGGAAGCGCGGCTCTCATAATAAAATTCGCGTGGAATTCGCTGGATATACTTTTCCCCTTGAATCCGACACTGCTTGCAACGGATGAGTGTGATGTGATTCGATCGAGGAAGCAGCGACGGGAGACTGTTCTTTTCGAAGATGCAACATCGCTTGATAGCGATGTGTCTGGGGTGCAAATCTGGGATGTGGCGGAGAGAAGCTGCTAAGAGCGCATAGCACAGTGACCAGAAATCAATTCTCACAGCGCATGGGTATTGAGGAACGGGCGGTCTATTTCGGAAACCGATGAGGAAGAAATCGCCCGGCAGGGGAGTGTCGCAGGTTGCGTACCAAGCTGGAAAATGTTCGTCGACTCCCAACTCCCACCTTCATCTTCACTAGAAGAGAGGAGTCGCAACCGGCTGAACTCGGAAGGAAAGGAAGTTGTGACGTTTGAATCTCGGGAGTAAAATGGAGATTCGTCGATTCGGATCTGTGCCCGATTTTCGGCTCACGAAAAGTATAGGGAACATTGGGCTCTCATAGAAAACATCGCATTCCAAATGTAGCACAGGACCATACCCAAATTATTCCACTGGAAACTCGAATCTGAGAAATTTAGAGTCACGACTTTTCGAGTTTGGCGTCGTATCTGGTGAATCCTTTCATCATTCTCTTCGAGATCAATTTCCTTCACTCGCTCTTCTGGATTATCTTTCACTCGAGAATTGCCCTTGCGATCCCGACTACTTCCCTCCCACTCTAAAGACCAGCTGTGGAGAAATAAGAGGACGTGACAGATGAAGTTGCCCGACCGGCGACCGGAGTAGACCCTTGGTCCGTGCGAAGCCGTACAGCGGCCTGCGAATGACGGGTGACTGCGTGTCGAGAACGGAAAACGCCGCATTGGAGTTTTCACGCACGAATCCGCAACGCACAGTGGAATCGTGGACGCGACCCAACCCTTCCTCGACTTATTCTGCAGACGCTGTGCGAGAGCACGGAGGGAGATGGGGATAACGATTTCCCGGGATCACATCCCGGTTTCGTGTTTCAACATATCGTACCGGATTCCGCGGCTCGCAAGCAGTAATCCGACTTGTTCGGGCAGAAGAGTCCGTACCGAAAAACCCAGACATCTTCCTGAAGACCGGCACACCGCCATTCCGACTTTTCGGGAGTTCACTGCATGACTAGAGCCGATTGAGAGCCGAGCGACTGACAACCAGGCCGACAGACGGGCGCAGTTCTTAAGACTCCTCACGACGGTTCAAGGTGATGAGACAGGAGAATATGTCTTGACCGAGACGGCAGTCTTGTAATCGAAGGCTGATCCGATGACAGCTGGGACGGGAGATCGATATTAGGCTTCGAGAGCGATCCTTGTACGAGGTGACAGCGTTCGTGAGCCGTGCCAAGGCCGGCACGTCGACCGACGTGGAGTCGACCAAACGAGCAAGAATGGTTCGTTTCGAGAACGTGGAGGACTTGAGGAACTCTGAGGAGAAGGTAAAAGACCAACCGCCGGTGTATAAGATAGAGCCTCACCTTGGAAACTGGGAAAAGGAGGCAAGACGATCCGCTGTGGCCCGTGAGGTGGAGGGTCCATTCGACTAGCCCATTGACTACGCACATACGACGGCTCGAATCAAGAGTCAATCAGTTGGGCCTTGCCCGTACGAATCGGAGTCGCGACGAGTTCTGTTCCTCTCTCCGGTTCAATCACAGTATTTGAATGCTTGCGAATTACTCTCTGGGACGCATCACGAGGTAGAAGGCGAATCCTCTTTTCTTCAAATTTTCCCTTTTGCATCTGTCTGAGAGAGAATATAGAACCCATCCACTGCGGGGACAGCGAACATCGAGGGCTCATTGGTTATTTTCGGCGTCCGATCGAAGGACAACGACGGTTTCCGTTCTTATCTCAAGCGTGTTTCGCACAGTGCAGGGCGGGGACATCCCATGAGACAGGAATGATTCGTGGGCTCCGCTATCGATTCCTGTAGGAGAACAATACAGAGTTCCTCCAGAGTGTGTCTTGATTCCATACCTGGTCGAGCCATCAGAGTTCTCGCTTCGGGATCCTTGTCGTCATGCGTTCCAGGAATGGAGATATCCCTTGAAGGCGTTCCTCACTCTAAGGAAAACTCGTGAGTGACAGAAATTAGCTGTAGTCAGGATTTCATGTGCGGCAACATGATCGAGCTCCTGGTCTGCTTGGCCGTTGGAGTCAGCCAGCTTCGAGGACAAGCGTTCCCCTCGGAAATCGTAGCTGCGGCCGAACAAACTGCAATCAAGTTGGGCGCAGATCCAACGTCTCTTCTCCTCGTCGACATGGGAGGAACACTCTCATCGGGTAGTTTAAGCCCCGAGTTCAGCTCGCTCCTGCTTGGTTCTTCTACTCCTGAATATGGTAGGGGTATGTTCCCTCTGGTCGCACACACCGCTCTGTACGAAGCGTTGGCAGCGCCTCAATACATCATTCTTCTGACGACGCGGAGGGAATGTAAGGAAAAACGCCCGTTTTATCATTCCGATTTCACTCAGAACATACGGCATAAATTCCTCTTCCTGGTCTTGGTCAACAGCGACTCCGACGGAAACGAGTTGCAACGATTTCGCCCAAAGTTGTTCCCGGTCCGAACGCTTGTACTGACAGGGCGCGGAATGAGAAGTTTTCACTGCGTCAGGAATCAGGACAATCTGTTCAATGAAGTGCTTGGGCATGCCATCACTGCTTGCGGATTCGCAATTGGGACCTGTAGAACGGAACAGGTGACCGACACCACGGCCTCTACATTGGCAGCCTTCAAAGTCACATCGAAAGTCCGATGCAACTCCACGCGCGCTACGTTAGCCTTCTATGCACGCCCGATGCTTGCCAAAACGGAGCCGCTTGCGTTCCAGTTGGAGAGAAGATGGATCCTCCGCGAAGAATATAGTCGCCGTTGCTTCACCTACATCCCAGTGGTCAGCGCAGATGTCACGGCCCTCCTGGAAGCATTCGAACGAGAAACCTGGTGTTTCATTCTGCTCGTATTGCTCATTCTAACAGCTATTTGGTCACTCATGGCGCGTGCGTCAGCTTCTCCGATTTTCTGTGGGCTCTTACTTGGCATCGTGACCAGTCGAGGGATCGAGACCTCACCGAGGAATTACACCACCCTGATGATTGGATGCACGGCGTTCGTATTCACCTTCTTCGTGGGACACATCTACACGAATGACGTGATGTCCTCCTTCCTGAGCCCGACCGGGAAGCTGCAATTTAATCCCATCTTCTCCGACTGCGAGACTACCAAAGCCTGCGAAAACGTTAGCGCGATATCAAGGAGTTTACAATTCGTACCCGTGTGTAGTATGCCTCAACATGTGTATCCCAAGATAGGAAAGCCCTTGCAACGCTACCGTCCCCTGGAGCGACGTCACGTTACGGAGCGGAACCGGGAATCTTTGAATCTGGAAACGAGTCCGTCCTGGTCGAAAACATCCTCAACCGTCCATCCGTTGCCGTTGGTGCTGAGTCATCCCGGAAAAATTCTCGACCGAATGCTCCAGTCTGGGATCGTATCTTTCCGGAGGATGAAAACTCTTGAAATGCGAGTTTACAAAGGAACTGACACGATTAAGTACTCGGCGAGGGACATGGTGGATGCCCTCATGTACAAGAGTACCGTGGTATTCTTCGAGACCCTGACACCGATGTTCGAGAAGCACCTGACCTACAACACGACAAGAGACACGTTCGACATGGACGGATTCGTGAAGATACAGCCTCTCTTCGCTCTATGCTGTGTCTTCATATTGGCAAGGCTTTGTCAAGAAGTTTGTCAAACTTGTAAATCGACGATCCCGTGTTGCGTTCGCAGTGTACTGAACAATAGCCGCCAACAATCATGTATGTGACGCGGAAGGCTCCTTCACCATCCAGGAACCGTAACAACGATGCTTTTGAGCCGTCACCCATCAGCCTAGAATCAGAATGCTCCCCGTGTCTGGTACGTCAGTACTGCCTTCTACCCCCCAGAGCATTTTGGAGCATCCCTCCTCGAAGCACTGCCAGAATAGGTCGGAGCATTCTGGTCGGAACACCAGCCCATGTAATCTTTTCGAGAATGATCGTTCTTGATGCAAGGTCAAAAGCTGCCTTGTGGTCAACGAATATTGCGTAATACGGTGCTTGTGCCCTTATTGAAGGCCACTCTGATCCTCTCGAGCAGTTTGCTGCAAGCTGTTATAGTTGATCTAACGCGCCTGAATACGAATTGTTCCTCGACAATGTTGTTCTTGAATTCAAGAAAGTCGACCAGTCTCTCGCTGATCAGCTATGATAGAAGTCTACTGAGGACGTTGCGCTTCGCGATCCCTCTGCATGAGGCGGGTTCCAGTTGGTTTGCCTTGCGTTTGAGAGTGATAACAAGTTCACAGTTTCTCAATTCGACTGGGATATCCCCATTTCCAAGACAGGCGTTAAGGAGCTTCGTAATGAGCGGTACCAGCGCTCCGCATTCCGGAACCGCGTGTCCAGCGGTGCGCCGTTCGATTTCAGCGTCCTCAGAGTTTTGCGCACACCGCATACCATCGATGAAATCCAGCAGAGCCGGGTGGGCGACATTAAACTAACGTTGTGGGCTCTCGTGGGTAGCATCTACATGTTTGTCCGTCAGGGAGTGTTCTTGAAAACTTCGTTTGCAAACAGTCCACATGAAACAGGGAAGGTTGGTGCTCGCGTACTGAGGGTTCTATCATGTCGAACCTGGAGGCGTGCCATGTATTTGCGTCAAAGTAGTCTGGAAGCACTTGCTATTCGCCAGGCAAATTCCACGGAGTTGCGCCGGCGCGCTTCCTGGCCGTTCCAGCGGGATGAATGCGAGTCCTGGGATTATTTCCTTTTCCAGAGCTGATTCCGGCTCATTTCGATACCGTCTCTTCATGGGAGGAAGCAACTTTCTCTCTCATTTTCTGAACAAAGTGGAAGAAATAGCCATGGAACCCAGCTGCCGGGAAATGAGCACCAAAAGCATCCATCAGGCTATTCTCAAAATCCATAAGGATTGTCGGATTGATCTCGGGCCAGCAGAGCTTCAATAAGTCGATCATCTGGCGGAGCATATCGTCATCACAGCACATCGTCAAGCTCGGATTCTCACCTTTTTTTGTACCGTTATTTGTTTTTTTGAGAGGAGGGCATCGCGGATCGGAGTTACATCACCACGGCGCCCCTCGAGGACGACGAACACTTGAGGAAACAGATTCGGCGCGAAACTCAACGTGTCGTCAACATCAATTCCCTCACTCAATGCGATACACGCCGCGACGCTGTGCATGCCAAGGATCCTAACCAGCAGAGTTTACTGCCCCCGCGGATGGGTTTTCTGACGTATGACGAAATGTATATGGACAAGGAATGGTTAATAAACCAATCAATCTGAGAATTCGATCGGGGTTTTCCGTGTGACCTGTAACGCAGAGCAAGAACTGCTCAAAGTTTTCAGGCATGCTCCCGTAGACAGTGTACTCGTCCGCTATGAAAATTTCAGTACGATATCTGAAATCAGTTGCTGGAACGCCAAAACGATGTCGTGCCCTCTGATGAATTCTCGCTAGCGATCCTTCGCTCTCCATTGATTCCTGGGCGACGATTGGGGAGGTGCGACCAATCTTGTAGATGATCTTCTGTTGTTGTTCCGTTTCCGAGTCGTTTTCTGGCGTGAAGCTTGAATCGCAGCACTGTTAGAGTAATGAGAATGTATTCCCTTGAACTCGAGTTCCCCGATGAGGACAGAGAGATTTGAGCTCGTCTAGCCTTTTATTGACACCGACGAAATTTTCGCTGTCCAACTTTGCTGAACTTCGCGAACAGGTGTCGTTAGCCGTCATGCGAAAACTTCTGCCGTCCTCGCTGTCTCTCGTCAGAGAGACTCGAAGCATCATCATGGCACTCGTAACAAAAATACTTTGAATCGATAGATCAACTTTAGGAGTTCTAAGGAGCCACCTCTCATGAGGATCGTTCCCTGATCTGAGGCGGAAACAAGAGGAACTCAACATCGCCCATCCATCAGGCAGGATCGCACAAAATTCATGATGGTTCGTCGAGAGGGCAAAAACTCAGATGAAAAAATCAGACTTCTCTTACACTGTAAGAATTTAGGAGAAATCCTGCCCGCATCGAGGAAGTGAGTAGTTCGTGCTAGCCCGGAATCGAGCTGCGTGTAGACGGAGAGAACTTCGCCAAACACGTCAAACAGAGGCTGAGAAGGCGAAGATAGCATTCGGCTCAATACCGCACCCGAACGAGCTGTCGCTGCAGACCGCCTTCTTTGAGCTGAAGATATCGCCGAGCGCATCATACGGAATCCAGCTTATCTGGGAAAATCTCACCCGATCACAGCTAGAATCGTTTGACAAACTCTGGGCAGCGTACGTCAAGCTAACCCTACAACTGCACCGATCAACCGAGAACAGACTCTCCTTCTCTCTCGTAAACACAGACAGCATGACCGAGACTCTGCGAATGAAATTTGATCTCCGCTGATCACATCATACCAAGAACATGTCGAAAGCAGCAAGCGAGAAAGAGAAGCCATCGATCCAGCATTCCACTCCTCTCCTGCAATAACATTAGATTGTTTGAAAGTGTCGGAGTTCAAGAAGAGACATCGCTTCACCAGAGGCACAGATCACGGCTTCCACCACGTCATATGCAACAAAAAGACCAGACACAAGTCGGCCGAAACTTGACACCTTCGCTAGTCCGGCCCGGGCGGACCGCCGACCCATCTTCGACGTCAACCCCAGACTGGCCCCTTTCCCTCCCGCCCGTTTCCGATGGGTTGTTCCGGCATAGTGGCACAAGAGCATCCCTTCCCAGCCGGAGAGTGCCACCATGAACCACTGCTCTTCGCTTTTCTTCGCGTCTGACCTTTTCTCTTATGACGACTTCAAAGAAGCTCATCACAAACGGGAATTGTTCCTGACCTTGCATGGCCCATTCCAACACCTCCCTGACTGTTTCGCCCATTATATCCCCTCTCGTCACCCCTAGGACGTCTGGGAACACCGCGGTTAGGCCTTATATGCCAGACTCAAACACTCTCCCGATTCTGGATAGGTCCCCGCTAATTTAGCGGGTGGGTCCATGAGTGCCGGCTTCTGATCAAGCGCTCCGGCGAAAGGCTGGGTGCTCACGGAAGCACCGAGCAGCTCGAGCTGTGAGTCCTCCAGGAGCCGAGCGTTGGGGGGTGAGTCCCGCATGCTCCGGAGGCACTCGGAACGTGTTTGAGCGTCGTCCGAAACGATAGCCACTTCGCAGTTGGCGTCGTTGAGAGGCAAGCCCGAGTCTTAGGCGGACCTCCTGACTCTCTGGATGTCAGCCAACACCGACTCTACCAAACCATCACGCGTCCCATCATCTAGAAACAAGGTGGACAAAGGAAGTTCCGGAGAGTTGGAAATTGAGATACTCACACCTCGACCTCCTCGACATCTGTGTTATGAAAACCTAATCACCGATCGAACTTATGAGCCACAATGATGCAACAAATATACTTGCCGAGGTACAGGAAGTACGGGATATCACACAGAGCGCTCCCGAAGGGTCTATGCACGATTGAATGACAGTCAATGAGTGCGACCAACGAGCAGATACATGTACATCGAAGTCACCGCTGTGTCTATCACAGAGATATTGGATGAAGATATTTATGTAAGTTCCAAGTGGATCCATCTCTAATTGACGAACAGGTAAACTGATCACGAATCGTCCACCTTGGAGACATCGAGCAGAGCGTCTCGCTCGGAGCGTGGAAAGGATCACACGTCACACGAAGCTTCTCGCAGGGAATTCTCGGATATTCTCCGTTTGCCGGCGACCGGGAGCGGATATTCGCTCTTCGGATTCCGAAGACCCCACCGCCGCGCGAGATGGCCATGGTTCCTTGTCCCCCGGCAGTCCTGGTTCTCGAAAAGTACTGCAAAGTCTAGACAGGTAGCGAGTCTCCCAGGTTTTTTTCCCCAAACGTTTCCGTTATGACGGAAATACTATTATGATCCGTAATGCGTTATAACGAAAAATAGGTCTAGTCCCCACACACGATGTCCCTAGTTCAACGTGCAATTCATTCCTGAGCTATTCCTAGCGCCAGATGCCAGATCTCAGCCCTCAGAGTATGCCCATCCGATAAGACGCTTCCCCGAGGAACAGTGGCGTATCTAGGGGGGGAGGCAGAGGGGGCTCGTGCCCCGGGCGCGAAGCTGATGGGGCGCTCAGTTATGGGGCGTGAAACCCTACTTGATTTTTACCCGTAGCCCTAACCGCAAAATGAACTTGATCTGTCTTCCGAACGAATAAACGCCGAAGAGATCTGAGGGGTGCCAGAACACAGTTGAAGTTCGTCCATATCCGTGTCTGCATTAGAGATTCGGAATCTCGCCTCAGAGAAGTCAGGGGCGCACACGTGAGGGGCGCAGAAGAGGTGAATTACCATAAATGTCCAGGACTGCAATAAAAAATCGCCTCCACTTAGGCACTGCAACATGCACCAGAGGACTGAGGGCTTGCATGTCTACGTCTTGAGGGCGCATAGCTAGAGTCAAAGGAGTTCGAAGCTCTGTCGATCTCCTCCACCGCGGCAGAAAAATCGGAATCGAGAACATAATCGCGACCCATGGAGCTGAGGAGCGTAGAATCGAACTTCAACTTCGATCTATCGGAAAAACTTTGTGATGATATAAATGACTGTGAAACGTTGATCCTTGCCGGGGATCATTATGGCTCAAGAGAGGCTGGGTGCATCAGCATTTTCGAGCATTGAGCGACGAAACGAAAAAAAAAACGCTTTTGGAGCCGCAGTCAAGGCTCATCGTGCGCGATTCAGGTCATTACACTCTCGTGGTAACATTGAGTGAACATGACCTTGTTCTCAACAGGAAGATCTCTTGCGATAGCTCACCAAAGTTTCCCGCGCGCTCGGAGAGGGGGGGGGGCGCATTTTCGCCGGTTCGCCCCGAGCGCCGCTTGAGCTAGATACGCCATTGCCAAGGAATCATACACTTATCAGAAAAGGAGCGGCTTCGATTAAGTTCGAGTTCCTGGAAGAAAATCGTCTCATACGCCGGAGAATAGCCCGTGAATAATTGCGGTCGTATCCGCACTTCCCTCGCGGTCATCGCGGTTATTAACCGTGGTTAGATTAACCGTTGCAGAGCCTAGGTGCACCGAGCATGGTCTTTGTGTACCGCAGTGGCGGAGCTGGAGGGGAGTTGCGGCCCGTACCGCGCGGCACCTCTCACTGCGGCATCATCGCTTCTGACTTTTCTCATCTCTGGTTGATCGAAAACATCGAGACTTTCTCTTCCGGAACTTCTCCGCGACATCGTCCTGGCTCAGCTTGCTTGGAGCTCGCGTGAGCTGTCGCGAAAGCAAACATGGTAAACCGAAGAAAAGTCAATTACCTGTGTCGAATCAATCAAATGCGGAAGTAGATTGGATAGATTAAGGACGCGCGCTAAGAAGAGCTCCCTACACAAAATGCGTCCGTTCCAATTCACTCAGGTCACACTCCACCTGATATCGGTGATCGTGAACACTCTTCCTCTTCACGATCCCGAACGAAAAACACATTCTTCCAACTCAGCTGAAGCCTCTAAAATCTTCCTTTCAGTACGGAGCTTCGATCATCGTCGGGTTATCCGGAAAAGCTGGAACCCCAGTGTTGCGGAAGTCACGCTTGGGAAATCGCTGTCGCCGGCTATCCAGAATGGAATATTCGCTTTACTAGGAGACCGGGATTGGGGAAATCTTGAAGCACCGAGTTGAAGCCAAATATTCCTGCATCATCTTGGACAGCATGCCAGTCGCGTCGTATACCGATCGGTTCATACCCGATGTGCCGAAACCGATTGCAGCGAAAACCCGGGGAACCGAAAAAAAAACCCTGCTACGAAAACGCGCGGGGCCGAAAAAAATCCCGTAGGGCCGAAAACCCCTTTTCACGTTCTGATAGTCAAGCGGATCCAGCTAAGCTTCTATGCACAGCACAGGGTCTGAGACTGAGAAACTTCACTTGGATGAGCGAGAAGAGACAAAGTTGATCATGACAAACTTGGGAACTGTATATCCAAATGATACCCGACTTGATAGCGAGCCGAGCTATGTAGGTTACTGATCAGTTACACACTGGTGATGTGAGGGAAGCTGGTTACGTCGAGGAAATTCTCAACATTGGAATTTTCGCGGGGCACCAGCAAGCTCGACTTCACTGCAGATCGTTTGCTCGAATACCACAACTTCAGAATGACACGAGGGCAGTCTCTCAGACGTATGCATGGAAGCTTTGCTCAATTCGCTTAACCATCGGAACGAGAGAGAGGGTTTTCGGCCCTACGGGATTTCGGTGCAATTACTTTCGGCACATCGGGAAGACACCTACCGAACAGATGAGCCAGATACTGGGCTACTTGAGGATCAATGGTTCCCAAACCAGCGTGGTCCACCTACTTGGGATCCACCTACAGGAGGACCTCAGCGTGAACCACCACGTCCGCGCAGCCACGATGGAAACGAGAAAGGCAAGCACCGACAGTGCCAGAATCTTGCCGAGAGCATACGGGACAACGGAGGGGCAAAGAAGAATGTAGGCGACTTTCGCGGAGTCCATCGTTCTCTACGGGAGTCCAATATGGGCGGCCACGGCGCTGGGAACTGCGAGAAACAGGTCGCTACTCTTGAAGACGCAGAGAATCACAGCTATAAGAACAGTCAGATGCTACAGAACGGTATCGACGGAAGCGCTCCTGGTCCTAGCTCGATCCATCCCATGGCCTGTGCTGGCTGCGGAGCGAGCTGAGATTAGAACGGGAAATAAACGCCTCGAAGACCCCAACGAAACGAATAATAAAGATCAGGAGGACATAAAAGATGACACCATCTCTAAGTGGCAGGCGGGATGGGACACATCAACGATGGACGCATCTCTGCATACCGCACATCAAGAAATGGATGCACAGGGAACATGGAGAGCTATCGTACCGTACAAGTCAAGTCCTCACGGGTCACGGCTGTATTCAGTCGTGCCTACACCGCATTAGGAAGGCCCAACGAAGCAGTGTGCACCATGTACAACGGGAGGGTTGGATGACCTCCATCATACGGTTCTGGAGTGCCCGGCGCTTAGCTCCGCCAGAGGTAACCTGGCAGACACCGACAGCATCCCGCGGCTTCTCGAAAACATCATTGAGAGCCAATAAGCCTGTGAGAAGACAAGCAGACTCTTTGCCTGCATCCTCGAGGAGAAGGAAGCACTGCTCAAAGGAAAAGAGGTGTTCCGGCGAACAATGAAAGACGTCGACTCGAATCTGTGCCCGACTTTCGGCTCACAAAAAGTATAGGGGAAATCGGGCTTTGACAGGAATGATCGCATTTTGAATGTAGCACAGGACTATACCCATTGTGGCCCACGCTCCGGAGGATAAAGAAAACACGTCTGCTGTCCTTCACCGAGAGGAACGACGGGCGCACTGGGATTCACTACTAGCGGCGCCGGAGCGGCTTACGCTGTTGAAATAATGAACCGTGGGCTCTGGAGGGAATCGCTAGGAGTCCGGCTGGGTTTCAAACTCGGGCCGAGTTTGCTCACTGAACCGGGATTTTCCGTAGGATCCGCGCGTGAGCCGATTGCTTCGAGGTCAAATCTTGACATGGCCGCTGGAGCCAGAACGATCAGCTGGCTCCAGGGACTTGAGATGGTGACGTCAGCGGGAGAAGCCGCGCTGACGTCAGAGCCTGTGACTCGTGATTCCGAGTGCGCCCCTTGAAGTTCTCTCGTACTTTATTTCTTGACAAGCCCGAATGACCGGTGTCGCTGCCTCCTTGGCGGCACGTATGATGTGGACTTGACACCAATGTGATGATTCGCTTTCGACATAATTAATAAATGGTTCTCACATGTACAGTATCTTCTCTGTGTGATGTGTTGTTGTGCATGTGCAAACCCTTTGGCGATCCCTATGGGCCGTACGCCACACCCATATTATTTCGCTGGAAACTCGACTCTGAGAAATTTAGAGTTACGACGTTTTGCATTTGGGCTCATCAATTCGGCTCAGCTTGACGTCGATCACTGTGGACAGCGTCGTATCCGGTGAATCCTTTCATCATTCCCTTGGGAATCAACTTTCTCCACTCGTTCTTCTGGATTATCTTTCACTCGAGAATCGCCCTTGCGATCCCGACTACTCCCCTTCCACTCTGAAGACCAGCTCTGGAGAAATAAGAGGACGTGACAGATGAAGTTCCCCGACCGCCGACCGGAGTAGACCCTTGGTTCGTGCGAAGCCGTTCAGCGACCTGCGAACGACGGGTGACTGCTTGTCGAGAACAGAACACGCCGTATCGGAGTTCTCACGCGCGAATACGCAAAGGAGACTGGAATCGTGGACGCGACCCAACCCTTCCTCGACTAGTTCTGCGGACAATGTGCGAGAGCACAGAGGGAGATGGGGATAACAATTTCCCGGGATCACATTCCGGTTTTGTGTGGCAACATATCGTACCGGATTCCGCGGCTCGCAAGCAGTAATCCGACTTGTTCGGGCAGAAGATCCCGTACCTCAAAACCCAGACATCTTCCTGAAGATCGGCACACCGCCATTCCGGTTGAGTGGCGAGCGACTGACAACTAAGCCAAGAGGCGAGCGCACTCATTAGGACTCCTTTCGACGGTTGAATGTGAGGAGACGGAGGAACATGTCTTGACCGCGACGGCAGTCTTGTAATCGAAGGCTGATCCGATGACAGCTGGGACGGGAGATCGATATTAGGCTTCGAGAACGATCCTTGTACGAGGTGACGGCGTTCGTGAGCCGTGCCACAGCGCCAAGGCCGGCACGTCGACCGACGTGGAGTCGACCAAACGAGCACGAATGATTCGTTTCGAGAACGTGGAGGACTTGAGGAACTCTGAGGAGAAGGTAAAAGACCAACCGACGGTGTATAAGATAGAGCCTCACCTTGGAAACTGGGAAAAGGAGGCAAGACGATCCGCTGTGGCCCGTGAGGTGGAGGGTTCATTCGACTAGCCCATTGACTACGCACATACGACGGATCGGATCAAGAGTCAATCAGTTAGGCCTTGCCCGTACGAATCGGAGTAGCGACGAGTTCTGATCCTCTCTCCGGTTCAATCACAGTATTTGAAGGCTTGCGAATTACTCTCTGGGACGCATCACGAGGTAGAAGGCGAATCCTCTTTTCTTCAAATTTTCCCTTTTGCATCTGTCTTAGAGAGAATATAGAACCCATCCACTGCGGAGACAGCGAACATCGAGGGCCGATTGGTTATTTTCGGCGTCCGATCGAAGGAAAACGACGGTTTCCGCTCTTATCTCAAGCGTGTTTCGCATAGTGCAGGCGGGGACATCCCATGAGACAGGAATGATTCGTGGGCTCTGCTATCGATTCCTGTAAGAGAACAATACAGAGTTCCTCCAGAGTGTGTCTTGATTCCACACTTGGTCGAGCCATCAGAGTTCTCGCTTCGAGATCCCTGTAGTCATGCGTTCCAGGAATGAAGATATCCCTTGAAGGCGTTCCTTACTCTAAGGAAAACTCGTGAGTGACAGAAATTAGCTGTATTCAGGATTTCATGTGCGGCAACATGCTCAAGCTCTTTGTCTGCTTGGCCGTTGGGGTCGGCCAGCTTCGAGGACAAGCGTTCCCCTCGGAAATCGTAGCTGCGGCCGAACAAACTGCAATCAAGCCGATCACATTCCTCGCCGATCACATTTCTCGCCGATCACATTTCTTCTCTTCTCGACCGACTAACTGACTATTCGGCGTCTGATGACTTCCTTCCCCAGCACGACATCTTGAGCCAACTTGATAGACTTATCACCCGCGAGCGCTCTGCCATCGAGACTCGCATCGCTTCCTCGGGTAACTCGAAAGACTTCTTCAGATACTCCCGAAGCCGTATCAGTGGAACCCAGACTTTCACTCCTATCAAGGCCGATGATGGCTCTATCCATACATCCCCGGCTTCAACGGCAGATCTATTCGCCCTTCACTTCACATCGACGTTTGTAACGGACGACGGCTCTCCAGTCCCACCCTCATGCCCCCGGAGTATAGGTCTCAGTTTGGCCCTGCCGGAAATTGATGAACTCACCGTATACAACACTCTCAGATCTATGGGTTACTGTTACTCCGGATGGTCTACCACCTCTCCTTTTCTCCAAAGCTGCTCTGGGTTTAGCAAAGCCGCTCCAGCTCATCTTCAACCTCTCCCTAAAAACCTGCACGGTCCCTCTTGCTTGGAAGATGGCCTACATCACCCCTGTCTACAAATCAAAAGGCAAACGATCGGACGTTAAGAACTACCGTCCGATATCTATCACAGCCGTGGCTAGCAAGATCCTTGAGAAAATCCTTGCTGATCGTATCTACAGGGTGTGTCCTCTAAGCTGCAACATTTTCGTGGCCTTTCTGTTTTGGGCTGTATTTCGGTCAAATTTTATCCGATTCGGGAATTTTTTTTTTGATCGAAAGCTCTTGAAGAGACGCATCTTTTCGCTCCATTATTTTTGATCATCAGATCAGTGTTGAGTTTTCCAGAGCCTGTCGAAGTTTTCCTCAATTCAATCCATGGTCCCTGGAAGAACTAACCAGGAAATCGCCGATTCTCAACCGATTTCGGAAATTAAAAAACGGAAAGATTCGCCTCGAACCCAGCTACAAAACGCTCGCAAGAACGCGCGGATCGGTGGCGAACTGGAGGAACGGTATCCAATACGAGATACCCCAAAATTGAGCCTCACGGACCCCCTGCCGACCCCTCCAGTAAAGAACTGCCTGTAACTCCTCAGGGAAGCCGATTTCGGAAATTTCACTGATGGCAAAAGTTTCTTATTTTGAGCCTAACTACCCGGAAACGAAGTCACCGAGTCGATCCGATAACTTTTTTTTCCACCTCAAAAGTCATGAGATGAGCGCCCAGTGACTTTTTTGACAGAAAACTCAACACTGATCTGATGATCAAAAATAATGGGGCGAAAAGATGCGTCTCTTCAAGAGCTTTCGATCAAAAAAAAAATTCCCACATCGGATAAAAGGATCTGGGGGTTTCGTGTCCAAAGTCACGGATTTTGATGATATTTACGGAGGATGATCCTTAGGTCGAGCTGAGCTCTCAGCGCTGTATTCAGCTCTCGCGGACTTCTCGTTGTCTTAAAACAAGATAAAGAAAATGCCAGAAAAAAACCTAAAAATGGTAATTCCTCGAGAACCATTGATGCTATTGGGACGAGCTTTTTTTTTCTGGGAAGCTCTCGACGAGGGCCCTCCTCTGACATAGTCAGATCGAAATTCAGACGGCTTCTTCCATGACTTTGTGCTCGGGAGTAGCCTTTCCCGTGGTCGCGCCACCCTGTGATATGTCTTAAAATGTAGCTCTTTGGCCCCCCTGCACACTCCTAAAGTATCACCGAGATCGGAGTGGTACTTCATACTTAAATCGGTAAAAGTAACATGTCGACCACACTCCTAAGCTCTCGTGGAATTCTCCGGAGACTCTCGTGGACACTCCTGATTGGTCGCCTGGACACTCGTGGATACTCTCCGACCTCAGAATCACCTCCATAGACCCTCAAAAGTATGGTCAGATCGACCTAGGAATCACCTCCATAGACCCTCAAAAGTATGGTCAGATCGACCTAGGAATCACCTCCATAGACCCTCAAAAGTATGGTCAGATCGACCTAGGAATCACCTCCATAGATCCTCAAAAGTATGGTCAGATCGGATTCGAATCATGCCACTCTCTGGTCGGAAGGGCCTCGAAATCACTCCTCCATACTCAGGGAAGGATGGTCAGAAAGGCCTCGGAATCACCACTCTTCCGCCACCTAACTGAGCGGGAACGCGAGAGTTCGAGCACATCATGGGCATCGAATAGCCTCCGAAGACATCGTCGCCTTGGGGAATCGAGCCAGCAATCGTTGGATCTCTCTCGTGCCACAGCAACTTCAGCCTTCGTATTTGAAATGATGATTTCCCGAAAAACCTGCATCCCTGTCCATGAAGAATCTAGGAGCTCCGCTAGCTCCTAGATTCGCTAGAAAGAGGAACGGGAAAGATCAGGAAATATCGTGGGGATAGAAACGACTGAGCGCCGATTGATGACAGCAGTCAAAGATATTTCAGACTGAAGACAGCAAAAGCTTTATTGCGAAGTTTTCATTCATCAGCACCATCGTCTTCCGACTCTGCTTCGTCCTCAGCCATGAAGATTTCCGTCAAGCCAGCCGCTGGACGAGGAATCGTTGCTAAATACCTGGCATAAGACAGATAGTAAATGGCCGCGGTCACATGACAGCAGCATCCAAGTGTGCGGCTCCCATTTGGACATTCGCACCAATGTCCTCTGATCCCTTGAACGTCATTCGAGTCTGGTTCGTACTGGATGAATAGTCGGTAGGTCTTCCGACTCACATGACGGGATCTAATGTCGAGACGGACGATATTCGGCTGTTCCTTGACGAAACTCATCTGGATGTTATTCTCGTCGTCCATCGTGTCCGCCAGATAGGAAGCAGCGAGCTTGACCTGATACGGCCCGGATGCGAGAAGGACCAGTTCACGCTCCGTCAATCTCGGAAAATCGGTGAGTTCTTCGGCAGAGATCCTCGAGAGTGTTGTGGGTCTCTGCATCCATCTCTCGCGTTCGACGCGCTCTCCAAGATCATTCGCTACATGCTGTCGCGCATCCATGCGTTCGAGGATCTCAGACTCGAAGGCATCGCTGTCCCACGATAGACCACCAAAGCGGTTCTCCAAGTATCCGACCAGAGAGTGGCATGATTCGAATCCGATCTGACCACATTTCTGGGGGTCTATGGAGGTGATTCCTAGGTCGATCTGACCATACTTTTGAGGGTCTATGGAGGTGATTCCTAGGTCGACCTGACCATACTTTTGAGGGTCTATGGAGGTGATTCCTAGGTCGATCCGACCATACTTTTGAGGGTCTATGGAGGTGATTCCTAGGTCGATCTGACCATACTTTTGAGGGTCTATGAAGGTGATTCCCAGGTCGATCTGACCATACTTTTGAGGGTCTATGGAGGTGATTCCCAGGTCGATCTGACCATACTTTTGGTGGTCTATTGAAGTGATTCTGGGATCGATCTGAACATACTTTTGGTGGTCTATTGAAGTGATTCTGGGATCGATCTGAACATACTTTCTAGGGTCTTGGTAGGTGATTCCGAGGTCGGAGAGTATCCACGAGTGTCAAGGCGACCATTCAGGAGTGTCCACGAGAGTCTCCGGAGAATTCCACGAGAGCTTACGAGTGTGGTCGACATGTTACTTTTACCGATTTAAGTATGAAGTACCACTCCGATCTTGGTGATACTTTCGGAGTGTGCAGGGGGGCCAAAGAGCTACATTTTGAGACATATCACAGGGTGGCGCGACCACGGGAAAGGCTACTTCCGAGCACAAAGTCATGGAGGAAGCCGTCTGAATTTCGATCTGACTACGTCAGAGGAGGGCCCTCGTCGAGAGCTTCCCAGAAAAAAAAAGCTCGTCCCAATAGCATCAATGGTTCTCGAGGAATTACCATTTTTAGGTTTTTTTCTGGCATTTTCTTTATCTTGTTTTAAGACAACGAGAAGTCCGCGAGGGCTGAATACAGCGCTGAGAGCTCAGCTCGACCTAAGGATCATCCTCCGTAAATATCATCAAAATCCGTGACTTTGGACACGAAACCCCCAGTTATCCCCCAGACCCTTTGACCGAAATACAGCCCAAAACAGAAAGGCCACGGAAATGTTGCAGCTTCGAGGACACACCCTGTATGTATATCCACTGTGAATCGCACGGTCTCTTTGACAGACAACAGTTTGGCTTCCGACCGGAAAGATCCGCAGTTATGCAACTTACCGACACTCTCAATCACTGGGTTACTGCACTCAACGAAAAAGCTGCAAAGATCGATCCTTACTACATATAATCGGCTTAGTCTGTCAGTTTGTCCGCACTTTTTCTGGAAGACATGAAGGTGATTCCGGGACCAATCTGAACATACTCTCCCGAGTCTGGAGAGGTGATTCCGGTACGAGTCTGACTATACTTTTCAAAAGCTGGAGGGGTGATTCCGAAACCAATCTGAACATACTTTTCAAAACGTGGAGGGATGATTCCGAGACCAATCTGAGCATTACTTCCCAACTCTGGAGGGGTGATTCAGAGACCAATCTGAGCATTACTTTCCAACTCTGGAGGGGTGATTCCGAGACCAATCTGAACATACTTTTCAAAACTTGGAGGGATGATTCCGAGACCAATCTGAGCATTCCTTCCCAACTCTGGAGGGGTGATTCCGGGGTCAATCTGAGCATTACTTCCCAACTCTGGAGGGGTGATTCCGAGACCAATCTGAGCATTACTTTCCAACTCTGGAGGGGTGATTCCGAGACCAATCTGAGCATTACTTTCCAACTCTGGAGGAGTGATTCAGAGACCAATCTGAGCATTACTTTCCAACTCTGGAGGGGTGATTCCGGGGACAATCTGAGCATTACTTCCCAACTCTGGAGGGGTGATTCCGGGGTCAATCTGAGCATTACTTTCCAACTCTGGAGGGGTGATTCAGAGACCAATCTAAGCATTACTTTCCAACTCTGGAGGGGTGATTCCGAGACCAATCTAAGCATTACTTCCCAACTCTGGAGGGGTGATTCCGAGACCAATCTGAGCATTACTTCCCAACTCTGGAGGGGTGATTCCGGGGTCAATCTGAGCATTACTTTCCAACTCTTGAGGAGTGATTCCGGGGTCAATCTGAGCATTACTTTCCAACTCTGGGGGAGTGATTCCGGGGTCAATCTGAGCATTACTTTCCAACTCTGGAGGAGTGATTCCGAGACCAATCTGAGCATTACTTCCCAACTCTGGAGGGGTGATTCCGAGACCAATCTGAGCATTACTTCCCAACTCTGGAGGGGGGATTCCGGGGTCAATCTGAGCATTACTTTCCAACTCTGGAGGAGTGATTCCGAGACCAATCTGAGCATTACTTCCCAACTCTGGAGGGGTGATTTATATACAGTGGCGGTCAAAAGTTTTGGGCCAGTTCGTATTTCGCAAATTTTTCGAGAAATGCATGCGCTGCGGAGCTGATTCTCACAGTTATGATTGAATATGACCCTAGGAGCTCGGGTATGAGAACTGATATAAATACCGAGGACAGAACGGATTTTTTTATATTTTCCTCAAAAATGTGATGAGCAAAAGTTTCGGGCCAAATCTGCCCGAACATCAGGACGCTTCCACGGACAACCAGCATACCGTGGAACTCTCCTACGACCTCGTCTTATATTGTTCGTCCACACACGCCCTCTACTTACACCCAGGGTAATCATTCTCCAGAGCTTTCGTAGAATCTCAAGGAAAGTTGACCAAGCTAGCCATTCATAGGATGCGCTATTCCAACGATGACAACGAGGTGCCATCAGCAGAGGACTCTTCGCGGAATGTTCCCCGAGCTCGCGAATGCACTCGTTGGCATGCAGAGAAGTTCCGGAGTTGTATATTTACTCTCGGATTGTGAACATTCGAAATATTGAAGATGGATTCCAAAATCCTGGCTTCACGCGCTCATGGGAGTCACTCGGACCTGATGTCGGCACTCCGTACAGACTGAAAAATCACGTGCTTCACGTCAATTTAGCGCTGCTTATGGTATTTATGTGAAAAGGAAAAAAAAACACATTCACAGATTCTGATTTCATAGTTGATATCGACCGGAGTAACAGCTCAATGAATGCGTTCGCATCGGTCGATTTCTTGCTCAGTATTTGGTGGCATAGCCCCTGGACTCTATTACGGCAGCACATCGACGTGGCATAGATTCGATCAAAGTTCGTATGCGTCCATTAGGAATGTTGAGCCACAGATTCTCCAATTGAATCCATAATTCTGTCTTGTTCGAGTGATTTGTCGATCTCAAGTGCATCTTTAGCTCTAGCCATATGTGCTCGATTGGGTTCAGATCAGGGGATTGAGAAGGCCACTCCATAACGGGGACCTTCCGCTTGGTGAGAAATTCTTTGAGCCTGACGGAAGTGTGCTTGGGGTCGTTGTCTTGCTGGAAGACCCAACCTCTAGGCATGTTTTCTCGAACGAATGGCAACATAGTATTCTCCAGTATGTCTCTGTACATCAAGGCGTCCATTTTACCTTCAATTCTCCTCAGGGTACCGACACCGTTCAGAGAGAATCCACCCCAGACCATGATATTCCCACCGCCGAATTTGACTGTGGGTATCTGATATCTGACCGCGTTCCTCTCTTTGCCGCCTCGTGGGCGTCCGACGTACGTTCTCCCATGGCTACCGAACAGCTCGAATTTCGATTCGTCGGAGAAGAACACCTTCGCCCATTGATCTAGAGACCACCATTGATGAGCCCTGGCGAAATTCAACCGCTTGTGTGCGTTCCGCTTGCTGATAAAAGGCTTCCTCTGGCCGCAACGGCCGAAAAGGCCGACGTTCCGGAGACGGCGTG
The DNA here is from genome assembly GCA_037576195.1 of Phytoseiulus persimilis. NCBI lineage: Eukaryota > Metazoa > Arthropoda > Arachnida > Mesostigmata > Phytoseiidae > Phytoseiulus > Phytoseiulus persimilis. Next base: position 23,552,698 of record CM075103.1, on the reverse strand, counting down.
CGACTGTTTCAAGACTCACATGAGCAAGATTTTCCTCCTTGAGCTCGCGCGCGATCTGCGACGCATTGGTTCTTGGGTTCATGATAGCCTTTCGTTTAATCAGCTTATCTATTCTTGCTGTGGTCTTCCGAGGTCTTCCGCTTCGAGGCTCGTCTCGGAGAGAGCCTGATGAACGATACTTCTCGAGCACTCTGTTCACCGTACTTTTGGAGGTGTTCGTCAGTACAGCCATATCACGCGATTTCTTGCCGAATTCTGACATCTCGCAAATGCACTCGTTGGCATGCAGAGAAGTTCCGGAGTTGTATATTTACTCTCGGATTGTGAACATTCGAAATATTGAAGATGGATTCCAAAATCCTGGCTTCACGCGCTCATGGGAGTCACTCGGATCTGATGTCGGCACTCCGTACAGACTGAAAAATCACGTGCTTCACGTCAATTTAGCGCTGCTTATGGTATTTATGTGAAAAGGAAAAAAAAACACATTCACAGATTCTGATTTCATAGTTGATATCGACCGGAGTAACAGCTCAATGAATGCGTTCGCATCGGTCGATTTCTTGCTCAGTATTTGGTGGCATAGCCCCTGGACTCTATTACGGCAGCACATCGACGTGGCATAGATTCGATCAAAGTTCGTATGCGTCCATTAGGAATGTTGAGCCACAGATTCTCCACTTGAATCCATAATTCTGTCTTGTTCGAGTGATTTGTCGATCTCAAGTGCATCTTTAGCTCTAGCCATATGTGCTCGATTGGGTTCAGATCAGGGGATTGAGAAGGCCACTCCATAACGGGGACCTTCCGCTTGGTGAGAAATTCTTTGAGCCTGACGGAAGTGTGCTTGGGGTCGTTGTCTTGCTGGAAGACCCAACCTCTAGGCATGTTTTCTCGAACGAATGGCAACATAGTATTCTCCAGTATGTCTCTGTACATCAAGGCGTCCATTTTACCTTCAATTCTCCTCAGGGGACCGACACCGTTCAGAGAGAATCCACCCCAGACCATGATATTCCCACCGCCGAATTTGACTGTGGGTATCTGATATCTGACCGCGTTCCTCTCTTTGCCGCCTCGTGGGCGTCCGACGTACGTTCTCCCATGGCTACCGAACAGCTCGAATTTCGATTCGTCGGAGAAGAACACCTTCGCCCATTGATCTAGAGACCACCATTGATGAGCCCTGGCGAAATTCAACCGCTTGTGTGCGTTCCGCTTGCTGATAAAAGGCTTCCTCTGGCCGCAACGGCCGAAAAGGCCGACGTTCCGGAGACGGCGTGCGACTGTTTCAAGACTCACATGAGCAAGATTTTCCTCCTTGAGCTCGCGCGCGATCTGCGACGCATTGGTTCTTGGGTTCATGATAGCCTTTCGTTTAATCAGCTTATCTATTCTTGCTGTGGTCTTCCGAGGTCTTCCGCTTCGAGGCTCGTCTCGGAGAGAGCCTGATGAACGATACTTCTCGAGCACTCTGTTCACCGTACTTTTGGAGGTGTTCGTCAGTACAGCCATATCACGCGATTTCTTGCCGAGTTCTGACATTCGAAGCATAATTTTCCGAACCTCTGAAGACGTATGCTTTCCCATGATAGTGAACGCAGAACTCCGAACGCACCGTTACGACCGAGGAAATTCGGAAACGTCGTCGTTCTCATCGTAAGAATGCCGCTTCTCACTCTGTTGTCCGTCATTCGTGCTGCGCTGCCGGGTCTGGGCGTTCGCAGTGTTCTAAATTAATAAAAATTTGGTTGGCGCTGCAAAAACCAGTGATGGACCCTCCAAATGAGGTCTCGTTCAATCTACGGCGGTCCCCAGGACTTTTTCCGCGAAATGGCCGCGAATTTCGAGCTTTCGAGGGTTTGGCCCAAAATTTTTGCACATCGAATTTTCGAAATTTATCGAAAATTTTCGGTTTCGCACTCGATATTGATGAGGCCTCAGATAGTTCAGTTACTCGATGTGCCTCCGATCATCAGTGTGTTTGTCAGCGCCGTGTTTCATGTATTTTCCGAAAAACCCGTAAAAAGTCGTCCGGCCCAAAACTTTTGACCGCCACTGTATATCGACTTCCGCGCCGCTTTCGATGTGGTGAATCACCGACTTCTGATCGCCAAGCTACCCCACTTTGGAATCACCCCTGATCTCTGCGTGTGGTTCGCAAACTTCCTTGAATCCCGTACCTTCTGCGTCAGGATTGGGGATGCTCTCTCCCGTTGGCACCCCTCCCCCTCTGGGGTACCTCAGGGAACTGTGATCGCCCCCCTACTGTTCCTCCTTTACACAACTGATCTCCAATATGAGATTGAAGAGAGAGTCTTCCACAGAACGTATGCTGACGATACAAAGATTTTCGCTGACGTCGCCGAGCCTGCGGGTCAGTCTGCTCTTAAGCTCACTCTCAGGAACATCGAAAAATGGGCTCTTCGTTGGAAACTCCTCATCTCCACCTCCAAATCGGCTTGCCTTCACGTTCTTCACAACAAGCCGGCAGGATACACCCTGTTCGATCAAATTATTCCCGAGCTCGATAGTGTTAGAGACCTTGCGGTCCTTGTCTGCTTAGATCTCAAACCCGAGCTTCACCTAACTGATTCCATCGCACGTGCCAGTAAATTGGCGAATTTCGTCATCAGGGCCTTCGTGTGCAAGCTTCCAAAAGTTTATCTGAGTGCCTACGAGTCGCTCGTGTTGCCTAGCCTTCTATACGGCTCCCAAGTGTGGAGACCGTGGCAAGTGAAGCATATAAGAACTCTCGACGGTTTCCAGAGAAGATTCATCGAACGAGTTGCCCATAAGTGTGACCTCGACCCCTGTGAGATCTCTATCGCTGAGATCTCCGATGTTCTAGACTCCAGGGACCTCCAGCTTCTTCACCAACTCAACAAAAATCCCGACTTCGTTGACTTCCTCCAAACAAAACGTACTAAAACGCGCTCTGGTGTGCAGTACATCGTTCCGAGAGCTAAAAACAATGTAATCCTGAACAGTTTCCGATGGCGTATCGCGAGTAAACTCAATAATGCTTGAGTTATCACTTCCCCTCACCCCTATCTACCTTTTTGAAATCCAATAAATTTCAGAGAGTCCATTACCAAGCCCCGAGTTCAGTTCGCTCCTGCTTGGTTCTTCTACTCCTGAATCCCGTCCAGTCCAGCTGCCCTCGGTTCAGCCGAAGACGCGCGGCCAGGAGCCGCCGCCAAGACAGCACTCCACGAGGAAATCAAAGCACGCCTGCTGCATCTGTGGTCAACAGAATTGCTGGGGATCGAAGATCCAAGTCAGGAGTCGGGCGATGCGGTCGAGGCCGAGCTGCAATTTTTTTTCGAAAATAATCGAGAAAGGCTAGAAGAAGGCCGATACATGGTCAGACTCCCTTTCAAGGAGAATCTGCGAACTCTAGGGGACAACGAGAATATCGCGGGAGGCAGCTTGAAAATATTTCTAATCAGAGCTTTCAAAGACAGAGAGCTCCTCGCGGCGGTAGACGAAGAGATGAGCCGGTACATAGGAAATGGCTACGCGGAGCTGGCATCCCCAAAGAAGCCGGGCGAACTAGTTCATTATCTCCCGATTCTGCCAGTGGTCAAGAGAGACCCAGAGAGAAAGCTCACAAAAGTCAGATTCGTGAAGGACGCGGGCGCGCGCAGAAAAGACGAGACACCGCTGAACATCGGACATTGAGAAAGCATTCTTGCAATACAGGATCTGCCCCGACCACCGCACCTTCCTGAGATTTTTCTGGGCCCCGGGAATCAGCAGCGATCCGCGGGCGCCAATCAAGGAGTATTGGAGCACTACGCTCGATTTCGGGACATCAGTGTCGCCATTCATTCATTGCGCCGGGTTGACGTACCATATCAGACACCTCGCGCAACAACACCCAGACAAAGCGCACTTCCTGAAAGACTTAGAACAACATTTCTACATGGACGACCTGGCCTTCACAGTACAAGCAGAAAACGAGGGCGCAGAATGTTTCAACTTCATGTTCAAGGCGTTCCAGACGGCAGGCTTCAGGCTGTGGAAATTGGCGACGAATAGCTCAGTTTAAGGTCAAGAGATAAAAAGGTCGCTCAGCGACCCAGATGTTCAAGTCGCCTTCGATCAAGAGGATTTCAAATTTCTAGGAATAGGTTGGTACCAGAAAACAGATCAACTTCACATAGACGTCGCGCCGGCGATAGAAACTCTAGAAGCAAACATCCCGTCGAAGGGAACCATCTTGAAGGGCACGGCACAGATTTACGATCCTCACGGTTTCATTTCTCCGCTCACAGTCAGGCCGAAAATACTTCTACAAACATGCTGGAAACAAAAACTCGATTGGAACACAGAACTGACAGGGGACATTCGCAAAAATTCTTAGAAACAACGGACGCGCTCAAGCACGCACAGGAATTTCGTATACAGAGAAACATAAACACAAACGAGCGCGACGTCACCCGACAACTGCACGTGTTTTGCGATGCGAGCCTGTCGGCACTCGGATGTGTGGCATACATCAGAGAGAGGTCGAAACGCGGCTCCGCGCAGATCTTTTTCGTCGCCTCAAAGGCGAGAGTAGTCCCAATAAAATCGACCTACACGATTCATAAGTTAGAGCTTGTCGGGGCAGTCATGGCGGCCAGAATGGGGTCGAGGATCAAGCAGTATCTCAATTATCATTTCGAATCGACCCATTACTGATCCGACAACTCCCCGACGCTACACTGGATCAAAGAGTCTCCGGACAGACTAAAAGTTTTCCTAGCGAATAGAGTGAGAGAAATTCAATCCCTGACAGCGGTGCTGGAGTGGGACTACGTCACCTCCGCGCAGAACCCAGCCGACCGGTTGAGTCGCGGAGCAAACGTCGCGTCGGAGGAATACAGTTCCATGTGGCTTAAAGGGCCGCGTTGGCTAGCGTAGAAAGGGCGGCCAACAGAGAAGCACTCACTAAACAAGTTCTTTGAAAGCGAAATAGAGTCAGAGAGGAGAGCGGTTAGCATGTTGACGGTAGAGCAAAATCAACCAATATTGGATGGCTCCCGATTATCATCTTGGAGCGTGCTAATCAACAGTACGGCGCGAATCCTCAGGTGGCTTCCAAGCCGCTACTCGCCAGCGAGACGATCCCTGCGAGATGCTCCGGTTTCGGCAACCGAAGTATGGAGAGCAACGATCAAAGTCATCCAAGCCCTCCTAAAGAGCCAGTTCAGGGCAGAACTAGACTCAGAATGTAAGGAAATCTCGAAAGAAAGCAAGCTGCTCAAATTGGCACAGTTTCTGGACGTCGGGGGATTGATTAGATGTCGTTCCAGACCAGAACGAGGCGAGGAGTGGGGATACGATGAAGAGTATCCAATCGTGCTATCAGGGGAGGCGCACGCAGTCAGGCTGCTCATCAGGTTTTTCCATGAAAGAAATGCTTCCACGTAGGCGGCGTCGCGGCAACATTGAGCATGGTAAGGAAGAAATACTTCATCCTCGCGGCGCGCAAGGCAGTCAAAGCAGTCCTCGGAGACTGTAAAGTTTGCATGTTATTCCGGATCGGAGCGGCAGCGAAGCCAGCGCCCCCGATTCCGAGTTTCAGACTGTCAACAGCCCCTCGATTCACGGTTTGCCGAGTAGATCACGCGGGACCAATCACTCATCGACTCCCAAGCGGAGATCTCGCCAAGTCGTACACACTGCTATTCGTGTGCTCGAATACGAGAGCAGTCCAGCTACAATTGGTTCCAGACCTGTCAGCTTACGAATTCTTGCTGGCGTTGAGAAAATTCTTGAGCCGATTCAGCGGAACCACCAGAGTCATGTCCGACAACGGGCTAGCGTTCGTCAGAGCAGCCAAAGAGCTGAAGATAATCTTCGAGCACGTCAAGTCACCAGCCGTTCAGCACCACCTAGACTCCGCAGAAATAGAATGGGAATTTATCACGGCCAGGGCCCCCTGGTAGGGCGGATGGTGGGAACGATTGGTGCAGTGCGTAAAGAGACCGTTGAGGAAAATCTTGGGTAGAACCTCGGTACCGTTCTTAGAGCTGGAAACAATCTTGGCAGAAGTAGAAGCGATGGTCAACCAGATCAAGGCGATCTCAATGAAGTCGGCGCTCTCTGCCCAGCGGACCTCCTCTACGGCTACAGAGCCAAACGGGGTCTCCCGGAAACAAAGATGAAAGCGAACGGCCGCGAAGCGGCTACTTCAATGGTCTACTCAAAGCGTTGGGAGCATCAGCAGACGATCCTGCGAGCGCTGTGGAAACTGTTCCGGGGAGAATATCTGTCCTACCTACGTTCCGCGCACATTCGGCCACCGGAGGCTCGCAGACCGATAGCGGTAGGCGACGTTTGCCTCCTTAAGGACGCAAGTCCTTCGCGAGCGCACTGGCCGTTGCGTCGCGTACTCGGTCTTACCGGCGGGGAGAGAACGGATCGACGTAAGCGACCCTGCCTAATCAAGACGGCCACGGGCCAAACGCTGAAACGCCCAATACAACTACTATTTCCACTGGAAGTATAGCCGATTGATACTAAAGCGCGAGGTGGCATCACCTAACTAGTGAAGAGAGAAGGCGGTAATTTTACAACAGTATTGTATTTAAAAAATTAAATATTTACATCTCAGACGAACAGCGAAAGGTAACGGCTCCTGCCGAGCCCCATCTCGAAAGCGTCGGTTTGGGGCCGACGTCGCGGGAGGCGGGCGGCGCGGGAGCTGGGTCCACCGGGGCGGCCGGGGCGGGGGGAGCAACGAACGCATCGTTGATCCGGGCGTCGGCGTCGTGCGCCGCGAGGGTGACGTGGATCTCCTCCACGAGGGCTCGGGAAACCAGCAGCGGGACTGGATTCACTGTCCGCACGCGGCGCGCCGCGGCGGGAGTCGTGGAGTACGGGCGGCGATCATCATAGGACATCGCGTCCCACACGAGTCGGACGGCAACGCGGAGTCGACGGTACTCCACACCACAAAATTGGCCGGTGGCCACCACGGAACGCACGAAAATCCCCTGAGGGGAAAGATCGAAGGTCGACATTTGGAGAAGACGACGGAACACTTAGGGCTGCTCCACAGAAAGTGTTTTGGGTAGCTTGGTTGAAGCCGAGATTCGAGTTCGTTTCCGTGTTGGGTGAAAGGGAAAATGTCGGTGTCCTCTCGGAATTGACACAATTTCCGTCTCGTTAAAGCTCATCCAGTGTCGGGTTCGAGACCTCAATTGCTCAGATTTTGGAAGTCTCGGTTGCACCAACGCGCGATAGGATCTAGCTGCTCAAATTCTCTAGTTCCGATCGACCATCTCGGGTCACCAAAATGTGTCAAAAGTGCTCTAGGCAGGAAACCAGTTGTAAATTGAGAATTTGGCCGGGAGTGTCACGCACTCGACAGAGTGCTTATTGATTATTGATAATACCGAATAAAGTGCATCCTCTACTGTTCGCGTCGTGCTGCTTCTCCCCGTGCGGTAGGCCCACCGCGCATGCGCCGGCAGCGGCGATGCGGGTGGGCAGCCGACAGCCGGTTGGCAGTCAGATGTCTCACAGCGTTTGAGAGACAACGCACCGAGTACGGGAGAGCGGCCACGACGGCGTCTACAGGAGGATTCCAGATCCAGACCAGAGTATTCCCTCTTGTAGTATAAGTCCAAACTGTGGCATCACAGAAAGTAATGGTCAGGTTGGTCTCGGAATCACTCCTCCAGACTTGGAAAGTAATGGTCAGATTGGTCCCGGAATCACCCCTCCAGACTTGAGGAAGTATGGTCAGATTGGTCCCGGAATCACCCCTCTAGACTTGGAAAGTATTGGTCACATTGGTCCCGGAATCACCCCTCCAGACTTGAAAAAGTATGGTCAGATTGGTCCCGGAACCACCCCCCTAGACTTGGAAAATAATGGTCACATTGGTCCCGTGATAACCCCTCCAGACTTGAAAAAGTATGGTCAGATTGGTCCCGGAATCATCCCTCCAGACATGGGAAGTAATCGTCAGATTGGTCTCGGAATCACTCCTCCAGACTTGGAAAGTAATGGTCAGATTGATCTCGGAATCACTCCTCCAGACTTGGCAAGTAATGGTCACATTGGTCTCGGAATTTTGCGCCCTCACCTGGACTCGCCGGACTCGGACTCGTGGATTTTGCGAGCCCGCACTCCGTCCACCTGCTCACTCCAGACTGCCGAGTGTATTCACTGTGGGAGTTGTGTTTCAATTAGGCATTAGACCGCGAAAACCGCGAATATTTTGCGGTTTCTATTGGGTGGATGCAAAAGTTCTGGGCCCCTAACTCCAATCGCTCATAACTCCGCTCCCAGGAGGCGCAGAAATATAATAAAATATACGGAATGTGCGGAATTCAATCAGCTTTCAGATGAAATCAACCGCAATGTTCGTCCAGAAGCACCGTGCTTACAGGAGCCATTTTACTGAAAGGGTCGAAATTCGGAAAATCGCGATTTTGCAGTTCCGGCGAAACTAAGATCATGACCCCCTGTTTTCTCTCCAGAATCATAGAGTTCGTCGAAAAATGAGCGATTTCGGAAAGGGAATTAAGCATTTCGGCCACGGCAAAGCGGAGATATCGGCTCCCGAAGATTCGATTTTTTTGTGATTTTTTGGTGACCTTTTTTCCGCCAATTGAACGGTCTCATGAATGGGATACGCTGGAATTTCCCTGGAAACGCTCAGGAGTGTCTTGAAATTGTTTTCTCAATACTTTTCCTCGTTGTTCGCCTTGCAAGAAGAGACCTTAGAATCAGAGTCGGATTGCTGGAATCATTTTCGTCTCTCCAGCGACGGAAGAGTCATTTCACTGCGGTGACACAATTGAGCAAAACACCCTTTATTTTCCAATAATCGGGTATATACTCGCCCTGTCTGTCGACGATTTCTCTCCATCGATCAGGAAGTTTCTCAATACCTCTTCGGAAGAATTGTGGCGTTTTCATTCTTCCGAAGAAATGAACCAAATGGTTCCTCACCGCGCGAACGTCATTGAACGAGTTCCCGTCTAGCGAGTTCTGCAGCGACCGGAATAGATGATAATCGGAGGGCGCGATGTCCGGTGAGTATGGTGGGTGCTCCAGAACTTCCCATCCGAACTCCCGTGATGTATCCTTTGTTTCCCGAGCGGTATGCGGTCGAGCGTTGTCATGGTGGAAGACAACGCCCCTGCGATTGAGCAAAAGCGGGCGCTTCCTCGAGAGAGCCGCTCTGAGTTCTCGCAGCTGCTCACAGTACTTCTTCGCCGTGATTGTCGTGCCAGGTTCCAGGAGCTCAGAATAAACGACTCCTTCGACATCCCACCAGACGGACGGCAGGACTTTTTTGGGATGCAGTCCTGCTTTCGCGGAGGCCCGGGTTCCGCGCCTCTCTGTCTCCATGATCTTCTCCTCGAGGCATTCTGGTATACGACCCATTTCTCATCGCCCGTGACTAGCCCGTCCAGGAACGGTTCCGAGGAGTGCCTGGTAAGGAGGGCCCTGTCGATGTTGGAACGATCACGTTTGTTGTCGTCAGACAGGCGGTGCGGGACCCAAGCGTCTAACTTGGAGACAAACCCGAGTTTCTTGAGCTGCCTGGTCACCGTCGAAGTATCCACGGCGAAATTCTCTGCCATCTCGTCGGTTGTTGTCGACGGATTTTCGTTGAGGAAGGCAACCAACTCGTCGCCACTCAGTTCGACAGGACGGCCTGATCGTGGCTCATCGTTCAGGTCCTGATTGCCGTTTCGGAACTTGGCGAACCACCTCTTCACTGTGGAAAGAGACGGAGTGGCTTCACGGAACACGGGTTCCATTTGCCGCTTCGTCTCCGCCGCTGAATTCCCCTTGAGGAACTCGTAGAGCATTGCGCTCCGGATCAGTTGATCTCGGTTGGCCATTCCGGGATGATGGCTAGAGTTTCTGAAACTTCCACGAACTTCACGGGAAACAGAAAAGATTCGGTGCTGCAATGAGCGCTTTGGAAGAACCCGTTGGTCGTCGTACGAGTGGAACTATACTGAAAATGGAAAAATGTAATCGCAATCTCTCTCGTCCCCAGCGTCGTTTCTCGTAGCCTAACATTCGAGAACGTGACATTTTGTGAGAAAGCCAGCAAGTTCTCTCTGTTCGAGGACTCGAACTCATTGTCTCGGAGGGAAGACATGCCGATCACTCTGTGTTGAGAAAACGTTTTCAAGAGGCTCCCGGGCGTTTCTAGGGCAATTTCACCGTATCCCATCCATGAGAGCGTTCAATTGGCGGAAAAAAGGTCACAAAAAAATCAAATCTTCGGGAGCCGATATCTTCGCTTTGCCGTGGCCGAAATGCTCAATTTTTTTCTTGAAACCGCTCATTCTCCGACGAACCTTATGATCCTGAAGAGAAAACAGGGGGTCATAATCATAGTTTCGTCGGAACTGCAAAATCGCGATTTTCCGAATTTCGACCCTCTCAGGAGAATCGCTCCTGTAAGCACGGTGCTTTTGGACGAACATTGCGGTTGATTTCATCTGAAAGCTGACTGCATTCCGCACATTTCGTATATTTTATTATCTTTCTGCGCCTCCTAGGAGCGGAGTTATGAGCAATTGAAATTAGGGGCACACAACTTTTGCATCCACCCAATAACAGCAATGAACGCGAGCGAATTGCGGTCATAACCGCACGAGCCGGCTCCCGGCCGACTGGGGTCGGCCTCGCTCCGCGCGGTTGGTTCCCGCGTGCTAAGCGTGGTACATTTTTTTCCCCTTCGTTAAGTTGACTTCGTTTTGAACAGGTAAACATTGCGCATTTTCTGCATGGTTGTTCGCTCGTGTTTTTCCTTCTGATTTGTTGTGATTGAAAAGAGTAATATCAGATTTGTAACATATACGGTCTATTTAGATCAGAGTTGGGCAGATTCGAATCACTTTGATTCGAATCACTTTTGATTCGAATCAAGTTGATTCGAATCACCTGATTCGAATCGAGAAACGTCGAATCAAAAGTGATTCGAACCAAAAACCGTCGAATCAGGCTGATTCGAATCAAAAGTGATTCGAATCATTTCGATTCGAATCAGGATCGATCATCTGATTCGAATCACACGATTCGAATCACTCTGATTCGAATCAGAAAATGATTCGAATCATTTTCTGATTCGAATCCTTACTACATATACTCGGCTTAGTCCGGGACCAGTCTGACCAGACTTTTCAAAAGCTGGGGGGGTGATTCCGAGACCAATCTGAGCATTACTTCCCAGTTGTTCCCAGAGTTGGGAAGTAATGCTCAGATTGGTCACGGAATCACCCCTCCAGAGTTGGGAAGTAATGGCCAGATTGGTCTCGGAATCACCCCTCCAGAGTTGGAAAGTAATGTGCGGACAAACTGACAAACTAAGCCGATCATACATAGTAGGGATTCGAATCAGAACATGATTCGAATCAGAATGATTCGACTCAGAAGCTATCGAATCACGTGATTCGAATCAAAAATGATTCGAATCATTTTGATTCGAATCAGGACGATTCGAATCACATCTGATCCGATCTGATTCGAATCCAATGATTCGAATCAGAGGAGATTCGAATCAAAATGATTCGAATCTGCCCAACTCTGATTTAGATTATATTAAGATGACGTCCCGTAGTACGATATTTTTTAGAACGTTGTTCGGCGCTTTTATCTTCAGCTGGTTGGGATGGCGAACACTCAAAAAGCCACGTACAGTTGACCATGACTGAAAACTTGGCTTTCTAGAAACAGCCCGACTTCCGAGGAGGTTTGCCCTTGACTTTTGTTTATAGTCGTCACGAAAGCTAGCCGCACTGGGAATTGTCGTCGCTTCAAGCGGAGTGGGATCCGCGAGTTGCAGTAGTTGTCGATCCGAGGTATGATGATGAATTCACCCAGCCTCACTCCAGCGATGAATGTGCACCAAAGTGTAAATCGACCCAAACATTCGATTTTCAGCCTGGCTCCGTTGCAAAGACTATGAGTGACATCCAGGTTGCGTACCAACATTACAACGGCGCCTTTCTTTAGGTGCAACTCATGAGGAGGCACACCAGTGGGTTTTAGACTGTTGATGCATTCTGTTGGGAAGGAAGATTTTTCTCCTTGGTTGTTCTCAACAATTTCATCGATGCTTCTGTAGATCTGTTCCTCAGAGGCGTGATTTACAGAGAGCCGGTCGAGTATCCTTTGATTCAAATTGAATACGTTTACGTTCGTCGGTGCTAAGATGGCTTTTTCGGCTAATTCATGAAAGTTCCCGGGCTGTATCACAGATCCGTAAAGGGTCTAGCCGGATAAGGTAGGGTTAGGTGCCCCACCACGACCGATCTTCTTGAAAACGACAGGATCGTGTTCTCTATGTGGGAGAACGTATTCCTGAAGTTTTCAGCCTTTTCCGTTACCTAGATCCAAATCTATTAGCATTAATTAAAAATAGTTCAATTAAATCCGCATGGTCAAGAGCAAACTTAAAGTCGTTATATCTCGAGAACCGCTGGGCGTACAGCGTCGAACGACAATTTTTTGAAAAGCTCTCATCGATGGCTATCTTCTCATATAGCCAGTAATCAGATCGCATGATTTCGAAGGCATCAAAAATCGAGGGTTTCCCAATTTAGACGGTTGATACCCTTCCCGTGGCCGGCCAAGAATCGGCGAAAACCAGAACGAAGCCCCAAGTACCCTCTCCCTACTCAAGAAGTTTTATCCAAATCGAAGCTTAGCCTTCGGGGTTATCGCTCCGAGTAGGTAACCGACCAGACCCCTCTCTCACTTTGGAGTCCGGAAATTAGCTCGTACTCAACTTTCACGCGCGCAACTGTCTCAAGAGAGCGCGTCTTTCAAGTTTCTGGCGTCCATGTTTGTTTCGCGTCGGTAACACGTGCGGGAACACTCCCTTGTGATTGAAAAGAACCTGGAATTCGATTCTGTGTTTCAAGGTATTGTCACGGAGTTAGGCAGAACCCCCGACCAGGTGGCGCACTACAGAAAGAGACTTTGGAAAGAGTTTTTGTGAGAAAGAAATGATTGAAAATAGACCGTCTTTGCTAGGTTGTTGATTGAAACTTCCGACTGAGAGATCTACCGTGCAGTCAAGTGAGAATGAACATGAATTCTGTTTAAAAAGTGAATCGGTCGGAAGTCACATCAGGCCTATACCAGATCAAGCTGGCCATGTCTTATCTGGCCGAAATGATGGATGAAGATGAGAATATTTCTATGAGCTACGTGAAAGAGATGCGGGATATTGTGCGGCTCGACATCAGATCCCGACACGTCAAACGGAAGAGTTATCGGGTGTGTAGGCTTCACCTTTTCGTTTCCCTCAGAACCAGGTTGACTCATTGTCAGAGAAAAGTGACCACAGATTCCACTCGAATCGTCTGAGTGGTTTCGATTCTGTCGACACATCATTTCACTTCGCTGTCTGTCAGCTCGGAGTGCCCTCTACTGGTCACCGTATGAGATTCCAGCTGTTGTCCAAACGGCGAACCGTCTTCGTCAATCCCTTGCAGGTGTTCTGCCGATACGTGCCTTGCCAGAACGATCTCCGAGGGATTTCGGCCTACTGGTGCGAATGCCCAAATGGTAATCGGACCGTAGGATGCTGTGCCCACGTGGCTGCTGCCGTGTACTACCTAGCTTTGACTGGGTACCAGCTCCCGATTCGGCGACCAGCGGCCGAACTCTCGAATCTCTTTCTCGTTTCGGAGCCCGAGGCAGAATCGGAAGGAAGCGATCTCGAGGGTTGAGGATTCCTAGGGAGAGAAAATAAAAGAGAAAAAAAACCTCCAGGATGTGGCTCCGAGATTTTTGCAATATTTTGAACGTTTCAAGCGCGTTTGAGTCGAATTTCCGGACTCCAAAGTGAGAGAGGAGTCTGGTCGGTTACCTACTCGGAGCGATAACTCCGAAGGCTAAGCTTCGATTTAGATGAAACTTCTTGAGTAGGAAGAGGGTATTTGGGGCTACATTCTGGTTTTCGCTGATTCTTGGCCGGCCACGGGAAGGGTATCAACCGTCTAAATTGGGAAACCCTCGATTTTTGATGCCTTCGAAATCATGCGATCCGATCACTGCTGAATGAGAAGATAGCCCTCGATGAGAGCTTTCCAAAAAGTTGTCGTTCGACGCTGTACGCCCAGCGGTTCTCGAGATATAACGATTTTAAGTTTGCTCTTGACCATGCGAATTTGATTGAACCATTTTTAATTAATGTTAATAGATTTGGATCTAGGTAACGGAAAAGGCTGAAAACTTCAGGAATACGTTCTTCCACATAGAGAACACGATCCTGTAGTTTTCAAGAAGATCCGTCGAGGTGGGGCACCTAACCGGCTAGACCCTTTCATCTATGATATCATCAATGACATTCCGAAAGGAATGTCATTTTGGAAAATGTCTCGGAGAAGCGCATCAACTGCTTCGAACGCTACTTTAGGCACCATGGAAATTTAGTCCCAAATGATGATGTCCAACTCCGCTAACTTTTTGTCTCCTTTCTGTTGGCGGCTCATTGTTGATGTGCGGTTATTGTCGTTGATGTTCTATTTGAATATTGAGCTCACGGTGCGACCCTTCGGTAACAGGTTTGCAGCTATTACCGTCCAGGCAACGCATAGTTCGCGACTTCGTTCACCTACCGCGAGGTTATACATAGTTTTGTATAAGTAGGTCTTCCCTGATCCACCGGGACCGTCAATGAAGAAGTAGCCCATTTTGGATTCTCTCAGAACTCCGAGGATCTCGTCAGCTGTCTTTTTCTGATTTGGGTTCGAGTTCGCATACATGAAAGCGCCTCCCGAAGAGTGTCGATCATGGTTAACGTCAGTTGTTGTGAACTGTGGAATCTCGCATTGCGGAACTTGCACCATGCCCTGGACTTGGACGCCGAGAGTTGCCAATATTTCAGAGACTTCGTGGTACGCTGAAGCAGATGAAACTTCGGTTGAAAAGCCACGATGAATGGAATCTTCAGCCAGAACGTCAGAAAAGTCATTCCAGAGAGTTTGAATATCGCAAACTTCACAGAATGCGATGAGACATGCGAAGAAAATTCGCTATACTTTCGGTTTTTGAGAAGACGATGCTTCTTCGACGCTGCTTCGAGAATAGGTGTCATCATTGAGAAGTCTCGCAGATTTTGCAGCATCCATGAACGTGGGGTAATATGTTCCGTTGATTGTTCTGAGATCTTCGAACGATTTGGGACTCCGGATGTTCAACAAAAGTATCCGAAGAGCATACCGTTCCGTATCTCGAGGGGAAAATGTGTACATTCGTCTGATTATACTTTTAATGGCTCGTTTCCTGCGGGTCCAACCTGTTCCAGGCTTGAAGACAAAATATTCCGGAATCTGGTAGTAGTAGAGGTCGCTTCGGTTCCAGATTCCATGGCTTTGCCTGTTACACGTGGAATTCAACTCGAAGAAAGCCGTCAAGGTTGTGAACTTGTTTGTTGCAGTATCGAGCGCAGATTGCTCTTCGAAGTCATGGAAAATGACGTTCTGTTGATTGGACAAGTGTATGGCGAGTCTCAGAACAGTGTGAGATCTATCTTGGAATTCGAATTCGAAAATGCGATGCAAGGCTTCTGCAGCACAAACGTAACGCGCATTCAAATGTTTTTTTTATCTCATCACAGTCGTCTTCAGTTGAGGTAATTTCGAGGGATGCGCGGTCCGAGCCTTTGTTAACGTATTTGTAGAGGTTTTCCACAGAGGAAATCATGCCACAGATTTCAACGTTGATCTAACATCCATACTTGAGCAGGAAGTACAAATTATAAGGCACAACCCATTCATCACTATAAGCAAAGTGTCTGATTTGCGTTGCAAATTGCCTTCTTCTGCGTGAATGTGGGTAGCCGTCGTTGGCTACGGATGTTTCAGATCGTAATTCCTTCGGGAACTCCTTCGAGCATCGGCCATCCTTCATAAATGGAGCTTCAGGGTTGAATGCTCGACAGCTCCGATGGATCATGGAAGCTTTCACAGCCTCGTGCAGACGTGGCTCTGCGATCGGATCTGATGTTTCCCGACAACAAGCTCGATCGGTATTTTTGCTTTAGGCGGGTTGCGCGAAAAAACAACAAGCTCAGAACACGCGGAAATGGCGAATTGATGGTTGGGAGAGGAGGAGGGGAGAGGAGAACTGAGATCGAGACATACCTGCGTCAGACCTCTCGCAAAGTATAGTTGTGGCCTCGAAGTGCTGAGGGTTGAGAGCTGCAGAAACGCGGGGAATGGCATTCCGCGATTGCTGCCAAAAGGGCCTCAAAGGCCGGGGCTCCATCCAGGTTGTGGCGCCACATGAGCTCCACTAAATACGACTGTAACTGGGAACGAGCAGTTCCGCGCTGCCTCTTGTTCCTCCATTTGGCTGATCCCCACAATCGTTCGATGCTTTGCGTGTGAACCCCAGTCACAGGGTTTACGAAATTGTATTTGTGGTTCACTGTGAGGTGGAAGTAACCGGCCTCTTTGAGGGCAGCACTCGGATAACCCTTCCAACAGTCTGAGTAGATGATTGAGCCGGGCTCGATGAACTCCTGGATGGCACTGAGAAGGACAGGCGCGGATAGGTTGGGAACTGCCTTGATGAAACACTTTTTGGTCTCTCGGCAAATACCCCCAAACACCCACTGTTGCGGTAGGACCCGGCCAGCGTTGTTCTTCCTCTTCGTGAACAGACTTTCGTCGACTTCGACGATGAGCCCCGGAGCTCCGATTCTTCCCTGTGGCCGACGTTGAAGGGAGCGAAAGCAAATCTCACGGAGATTCTCATTCCACGAATGAACAGCTTTCGGACTCATCCCCAACTGGGCTTCACACCACGAGATCGATGCAGTCTCAGCTGCCCAGGCGTATAAAAACCGTATCACTTTCACCAATGGCAAGCGAGTTCGGTCCAAGAAAGTATTGCAACGCAGTCCAAATTTTTTTAGACACTGAGCACACCACCGAAAAGTACGATCACTGTTGAACTTCAGTGTGAGTTTATGTTTCAGACTGCATGTGAGGCTAGTCGCAAGAATGTCTTTTTCTTGAAGGAACAACACAGCGGCATCTTCGTTCGTTGGCAAATCGAAAATTGTGAGCGCCATGAAGAACAAGTGAACGAGTTCATCCGGGAGTGAAAGTTTACTGCGCATTAATTTGCTCATTTCAAAACCGGACAACGGACTCAGACTCAGTACATACAGCGCCGCCGTAATGCGCAGTTGGTGGCTTTCCCTGGATGCTATCTTCCAAACTTCCAAGCCTCTGCGAGATCGGGTCGCTCGCTACGCTCGGGGCCATCAGAATTTATCGACTCTGGGAGGCCTTAGAATATAGAAGATCTGTGAAATACGCAGGCGCCGGCTGTCATTTCGTCATGATCATTCAATTCCATGGAGCCGGGATGCTATCTTACAAGCCTCTGCAAGATCTGGTAATGCCCATACAATGACTCAACAGGAGCGTGCTCACTCGCTTCGCTCGCTCGCCAGCAACCTAACCTAACCTCACCCAATCCCCCCGAACTGCTGTAGGGCCGCTTGCTGTCAGTCAGCTCGCATCGCTTCGCTCGCTCGCCCGTTCGAATCTCGCGCCTTTCCATCCCGCGATGCCCGACTCGACAGCGGCGCATTTCGGTCTGCTCTGGCCTGCCCTAACTCGCCACCCGCCCAAGATAAAGGAACCACACGATCAACCAATTCAGCGGCGCGAGGCTTGAATTGCTCTTTTAATATGAGCGATGTGTCGCAGTGTGGCAAACCACGCTTCTGGAATTCCACCACCATGACGTGTGCTTCGATGTCAGCGAATTTTTTCTCCTGTAATGAGTCGTTGAAAATCTCTTCCAGTTTGTATTTGAAGACTCTTGATAACAAATCCGGGCGATTTTCAGTGGCTTGTCCAGGATGCAGATTCTTTCGTATTTCTTTCCATTTGGGATCGCAAGTTATTGTCATGAATATGTCTGGCTTCCCGAAACGGGCAACAATGGCCATCGCGTCTTGATAGCTCTGTTGCAGGTGCCTTGGAGATCCAATGAAAGTGGATCGCAACGCTATACGACGACCTGCAGGACCCAAGTTGTCGTCGCATTCGACCAAGAAATCTTGAAGTTTCTGATAAGATTCTGCACGTATTTGAGCTTGGTTCTGTCATTAGAAGTTCAGTCTATCTGGTTCGATCTTCACGAAAGAATCCACAGCGAATTGCTGAAATACTTTCCCAGCGTGCTGAACGGGATTGAACGATTCTCGGACAGCGAACAAATAGGAGTAAACTTGCTTTTGAGTGATTATTTTCCCTCGGTTGTCTCGCAGAGAAGGTTCCCAACTATGTTCTCCCGTTGGGAAAAGTAGAGGGTATGTCAACGGATGACAGCGTTTATCTAGGTGCGAGATATTTATCAGCGTACCTCCTCTTTCATGAATGCGGGGGATCGTGTAGGTGGAACGTCGCCATCGTCCCCGACGTATTCAACTGCAACTTCGTTTGTTGTTGGCAGGTCGTCTAGTCTTCCTTGTATTCCTCTCGGACCAACATCATCGAAAAGCATGGTTATGTTCAGGGGATTACGGTTTTCTCTTTGTGCAGCCATCATTTCGGCTTTTTCGAGTTCCGCCATCATCCTATAGGAACGTGCGTAGGGGTTCGCCGCAGCGATGAGCGTACCCAAGTTTTCGAGTAGTCTTGGGTTGCATTGTATGTTCTGCGGAAGTTGTGTGAGACTCTACTGCTCACGGAATGACTGCACTGTATTCGGGTGGATACTCGGGTATTACGGGTTTACTCCGTCCCCTCTTTACTCTCTTCGTAGTATCCTAATTCACACACTCATTCACACTCTATTCATTCATCTCTCTTATTCTCGCGGGATTCTCCTCTTTCTCTCTGGTGACTTCCCTCTCCAGTACAACTGGTCGCCGCTGGGTCGCTCTCAAGACGCTTCCCTTAGAATGCGACACTCGACCACCGCTACCATACTGGTCTCCTGGCCAGCACTCCTACTCGGCACACTCCGCTCTGATATCTGATCTGCCTAAACGAGCACATACCTAAATGAGCACACCTTCGTCGTGAGACTTATGGGATCTCTCTCTTTTTCTTGTTTTAATCCGCTAGCCCTCTTTACGTCGTAAATGTTGATTACTTCAACAACTGTTCACACCATAGTAACTAAATCAACGCTCTGGCCCTCCGTTCAATTTGTATAGTCGATATTACACTAACCCTCATTACGAATATTGCGGTTGTTCTCACCACTAGCCCTCATTACAATCCTTTCAGTTGTTCTCACCACTGGCCCGCATTACAAACAGTGATGACTAGGTTACATGTCGGCATATGGGGAAGGTGGGGCGTACCGAATCGAGTACGAGGCGGGTGGTGGCACTGCGCGATAATCCGCCGGCTCGGGGCGCCGCGGTCGAACTGCTCCGCTTCGTGTGGCTGCCGTCGCGGGAGCGGTCGTCTTCGGAACTACCGGCTTGCCCTCTTTCTGTCGTGGTCTTTCGTAACCTCCTGTTACCTTCAACCCCATCCTTTCGAGCTGTCTCCGGGATAGCTCCAACTGGTACTCCACTGGGTCGAAGCCGCAGTTCCTCACGTACTTGGCCACCTCCTGACCATCCCTCCTTGCGACGTAACCTCCGTCGTCTGTCTTCTCATAGACCACCTCTTTACAATCTCGTGCCATGTGGCCTACTCCCTTACATAAGTGGCAGACCCTCTCTTTATGTTTCGGGCAGCAGCGGCTGAAGTGCCCAACCTCCTTGCACAGGTTACACGTAACCCACCTGGCCTTACAGTATGGGGCGATCTCCACGTGCCTGTCGTCGCCACACCTCGTGCACCTCCTTGTTGGTTTCGCTACTTGTTCCGCGGCAACCGCCCGCGTTACGTTCACTTCAAACGCCAACCCTCTTTCCGCTTCGAGGTTGACCGCCCGGCTTCTGGGTTTTTCATCCTTCGGTCCCTGGCCCTCTTTGTAAAACACCACTGGCGGTCCCATGGCTTTGGTCGCTTCTTCTCTGCTGGTGTTCATGGTGTCTTCTTGCCACGAGGTTCGACGGAAAAGATCCGATTTCGGTGCGCGTTCGCTCTCGATACTTCCCCTCTCTTTCACTTTTTGTTTCCCTCTACCTAGTTCAATTCACTCCACTTTATACGTGCACTTGTTTTGTTGATTCCTCGCAACTCTCTCCACTTCCATCCGTCTCGAACCACGCTACCTAAAGTTGTCCTCGACTTTCTACTTCGAGTATCTTCCCGTGAATTTCGACTGTCTACCTGGTTGTGCTCTTCTATCTATTATTTCTGCTTTATCCCTACGTGCCGGTTCTAATCGTGCTGTGTTCAAATCCCTACGAGCCCTCTGTTGTGGCTGATTTCCCACTATTCTTGGGTCTACATTGATATGAACTTCCTCTGATGATTCCGATGTTTCTATCTCGATCGGTTTCTCCGCTGTTCCTGCCCTCTCTTCTTCCGACTGTTCGATCTCCGCCGGCTCCTTGATTCTTGTGGATTCGATGACTTCTTCTGGTCTCTCCACGGCTCCGATTCCTGCTTCTTCTAGCTCCTCTTCGTCGTAGTCTGTCCCGTCGTAAGCTTCTATTTCCTCCTCGTTCTCATCGTGTAGTCGGTACCATTTCAGTTGCGAACAGTGAGCAGTACAAGTGTAATTCCTTCGACCCAATTGCACCAGTCGATAGGTATCTTTCGGCAATACTTCAGAAATGACCATTGGACCTCGAAACTTTGGTTGCAACTTCGTCGGTTGACCCGTGTGGATTGGCAAGCGTCTAACTACCACTATATCCCCTTTCGAATATCTGATGTAATGTGGCCTCCTTTTCCCATCGTAATAGTACGCGTATTTGTCCTGGCTTTGCATCAGTTGTTCCCGAACTTCTGCCTGCACTTCTTCCGCCGGTACCCATACCCTATCCTGTTCGCCCTCTATCAACTGCGCGTGATTATTGATTCTCGGTAGATATCCATGCAAGACCTCGAATGGTGATTTCCCCGTACTTCTAGATACCACTCTATTCAAGTACATCTGTGCCGTCGGTAAGAACTTTGCCCAATCCCGGTGATCCGCCGTTACGCATAACGATCTCAACAATCTGGCCACCTCTTTATTGATTCTCTCTACTTGGCCGTTCGATGATGGTTTCTGACATGAAATTAGAATGTGTCCAACGCCTTCTTTCAGTAAGAACTCCTCCGTTTTCTTTGAGGTGTACGCAGTCCCTCTGTCGGACACGATTTTCTCGGGCTTCCCGTACGTCATGAACACCTTCGTCAAGAACTTGATTACTCCATCTGCTGAAGTTGTCGCGACTGCTTCGAGTATCACGAATTTTGTCAGTCCGTCCACCAGTACTATGATGTGCTCCTTTCCGTGTGATTTCGGTAGTGGTCCCAAGTGATCGATGAACACCTTCTGGAACGGTCTTCTCTCTGGTCGAATCACGTTACACATCCCCTCCTTCTTGCCGGACAAGTCTTTGTTGAATATGCACTCCATGCATGCTTGCAGGTGGAACTTCGTATATTCTCTCATTTTCGGGAACCAATACGTTGCCCTCATTAGTTCCAATGTTTTATCCATTCCGAAGTGTCCGCCTTTGTCGTGTGCTATAACCAAAACATACTTCCTCATTGCCTTTGGCACCACGAATAATCTCCTCCCGTCCTTCTCCTTGAACAGTACTCCTTGTCGTTCACAGAACCCCTGAACTAGATTTTCTTCTCTTCTTGTTCGTTCCGCCTTGGTCTTCCTCAGTGCTTCGAGTCTTTCCTTGATGAACTCGTCCGCTGCTTGTATCATCTGGAATTCATCGTGCGTCGCTAGCGCTGCGAACACTGTTTTCTGTTTCGAGTCCGTCGGATATTCTTGCTCTTCCGTCTCTTGTGCTTCTTCGACTGGATCCCTACTAAGTGCGTCCACGTGGGCCATCGCTGTTCCCGGTCGGTGACGAACCGTGAAGTTGAACTCTGCTATTCTATCCCACCATCGGCACATCTGCGCGGACCCTCCTTGCGTCTTCAGTGATGTGACCGCTACACAATCTGACACCACAACGAATTCTTGGCCGTAAAGATAATGTCGCAATCGCTCCATGCTCCACACTACCGCAAGTTGTTCTAGTTTCGTGGAATGATAATTCTTTTCCGATTCCGACAGCTTCCTACTGATCGCGTAACACATTTTCCATGTTCCGTTCACCTCCTGCATAAGCATCCCAGCTAGTCCTACGCAACTTGCGTCGGTGTGTAATTCTGTTTTTCTTCCTGGTACGAATCTTTCCAACACTGGATCCCTCAGTAACATGGTTTTCAGTTGTCTGAATGCTTCTTCGCACTTCGGTGACCACACGAACTTCGCTTCTTTCTTCAACAGTTCCGTCAGTGGGTTTGCTATGGTTGAATAGTTCCATACGAATCTTCGGAAAAACGACGTCAGTCCCAAGAACCTCCTTACTCCATTGACGTCCGTCGGTGCTGCGAATCGCTCAATTGTCTCCAACTTCACTCCTCCTGGTTGTACTCCCCTCTTTGAAAGTTTGAATCCCAAGAATTGGACCACTCCTCTGAAGAATTTGCATTTTCCCAACCGAATCGTCAGTCCTGCATTTCTCAGTGCTTTCATTATTTTTTCAATCTGTTCCAGATGCTCCAAGTAGTCGTCCGACGCTGTGATTAAGTCGTCCAGGAATGGAAACGCTTGTTGCTTTCCGACCATGTCTCTGACTTGTACCATCAGTTCTTGAAATTTCGAAGGCGCGTTACACAGCCCCATCATGAGAACCTTCGGCTCGTAATGCCCCTCCTTCGTGACGAATGCTGCTTTCTCTGAAGCCCTCGTTGTCATCGGTATTTGGAAATATCCCCACGCCAAGTCGAATGTTGAGTACAGTCGTTTGCCTCCAACTCCGTCCAATATGTCGTCGATGATCGGTAGTGGGTAACTGAGCTTCACTGTTTGCGCATTCAGTTTCCTGTAGTCTATGACCATCCTCCAGCCGCCATCCGCTTTCCTCACCAGCAACACTGGGCTCGCATACTCTGACTTCGACCTCTCTATCATTCCCGCGTCCTTCAGTTGCGCTATTATTTCGCTCAGGGCTTTATTCTCAGCTTCCGACAATCTATACGGCTTACATCTGACCGGTTTGCTATCCTTCACTTCGTCTATGTCGAATTCTGTCAGGTCCGTTCT
Organism: Phytoseiulus persimilis; assembly: GCA_037576195.1. Taxonomy (NCBI): domain Eukaryota; kingdom Metazoa; phylum Arthropoda; class Arachnida; order Mesostigmata; family Phytoseiidae; genus Phytoseiulus; species Phytoseiulus persimilis. Next base: position 23,529,514 of record CM075103.1, on the reverse strand, counting down.
CCCTAGTTCCCTCATTGAAGTTGCGATGGCTTCCCGATTCTCGTTCAGTATTCTAAGCAACTGGGTCCTGTAGGTCTGCGGTACACTTGGTTCCACGTCGATGTCTTCTTCCCGTATGCTGTCTCCTTCACTCGTCTCGACTCTTTTCACTTGTGCCACCTTGCTGTCCTCTTTGGTCCTCTTCAGTTTGAAAAACTTTTCTTCCCCGATGATTTTTCCTCGCGCGACCACTGTGCCCTCGTTCAGGATGATCTTTGTATCCCCCACATTTGCGAGTGGAACTACTAATTCTCCATCTCTGACTTCACATAATGCTCCCCATCCGGGTTCCTGATCGATCATGAGCGTTCCTTCATTTTTCTCTATCGGAATCGTCGTGACCATTGAGACTGATTGTGGTTCCAACGTTACCATGGCTTTTAGTTTCAGTTGGACCTTCACGTCCTCCTTCGGTAAGATCTTCGCGATTTCTTCGAACGCTTCTCCTTTCAAAATCCATGCTCGCCCTTCGCAGTACACCGTTACGAGCCCTCTATCCAACAGATCCTTTCCTAGCAATATTTCCCTTTCACTCATTGCCCCCGTCGGTAGGATTGTGAGTGTTACCTCTTCCAGCTGCAATCCATCCGCTTCTAACAGGATTTTTGATTGTCCCACTGGGTCGCATGAGCCCCCTCCTATCCCGCGGATACTCTTTACTGCACTTGGACTTCGTACCAATCCGAGCTCTTCCGCTGACTTCTCTGAAATGATGCTGACCTCTGCTTCCGTGTCTACCCTGGCTGACCATTCTTTACCGTTGACCGTTACTTTCTTCAATCCTCTCTGCCGTTCCGAGTCCACTGGTTCGATCTGCTCGAAACTCCACTCTCTCTCGACTTGTCTGACATTCCTTTGCCCTCTTTCATGACTTCCGCTATTTCTTCCTCCATAACTCCCTCCTTCCGCTGGCGTTGTCCCTCTTGGTTGATAATTTGCATTCGGTTCCCTTGTCGGTGGTCCCCAGGTTCCTTGACGGTCTCGCGGTGCTCGGTCCCTGCTCGTCGTTGCGTCTCTCCATGTCGATTCCCTCATTGGCGGTCTTGTGTGACCCATTTGGTCCCTTCCACTGTCAGGTTGCTGTTGGCGCCAGTCTCCGGTCGTTCTCTGACGTTCTCCTGAAGTTCCTCCTAAATATCTCGTGGCATACGTTCCGGATTCTCGGTGGTCCATGGTTCCTCTGTATCGCCCTTGGTCTCTTGATTTTTCCGGACACCAGGCTTGCTTGTGACCCTCCTTGTTGCAGATGAAGCACGTTGGTCTCGCCTCGAATCTATTTCCCGTTCCGATTGGTGATGATCTTACTCGACTTATTCTCCTTCGGTCCACCTCCATCGTTTCCTCGATGTCCTGCACTAATTCTGTCGTATTTTTATGCTCTTTCCCCCTCATTATATGTATCAGAAACGTGTATTCTGGTAGCAGTCCCTCGAGTACCTGCTCTTTGATCTCTTTGAGTTCCAGTTCTAACTTTAACGCGATGTGTTCTTTCCTTCTCACATACATTTCCAACCCCTCCCCTCGTTTCTGACCGTTTTGTAGGAAATCCTCCATCAATTCCCTCCTTTTCCTCTTCGGCGCGTACGTTTCTATGAATAACGCCTCCCAGTCCTCGAATTTCTCGCACTTACTGCCATGATCCCTTTGCCAATATTTCGCCGGGCCAACCAATTTAGCATGCAACACACTTTTCGTATAGTCCTCCGTCCACTTCCCTACTGTTTTTGCCTGTACTACATCCTACAACCAGCTTTCTGCACTAGCTACGGTCCCACCTGAGAACGTCCTCAAGGGCGTTGCCGTGTCGTATGGCTTTACTCTTGTCTCCAGTTTCGGTTCGTTGGCCTCCTTGTTCTTCACTTCTTGTATCTGTTGCGTCTGGCCCTCAATCCTCTTCTCCATACTCGCCAGTGTCCTTGTTAACTGCGCCAGTACCGCTGCCAAGCTTGCCTCCGCCATCTTCGCTTGTCCTTCCCTGATCTTCTTGGCACTTCCCGTATTCTCTTCGGAACTGGTTCTTTTACCACCGCTGCTAATGTGAGACTCTACTGCTCACGGAATGACTGCACTGTATTCGGGTGGATACTCGGGTATTACGGGTTTACTCCGTCCCCTCTTTACTCTCTTCGTAGTATCCTAATTCACACACTCATTCACACTCTATTCATTCATCTCTCTTATTCTCGCGGGATTCTCCTCTTTCTCTCTGGTGACTTCCCTCTCCAGTACAACTGGTCGCCGCTGGGTCGCTCTCAAGACGCTTCCCTTAGAATGCGACAGTTGTAACCTTTGAGCCGCCGCTTCCGCGGTTTCCAGTATGTAAATCTGCCCGAACTATCTGTTTACGTCATCGGCAGGGACCAGTGGTCCGATGTTATGGTATATCCGCCCAGGTATACGAAAAGTGTATGTTCCCCTTCCACGGGGTTTGATGATTTGCGCGCACATAGAAGCCATTGCGAGTGAGGAGTTGAAATTCCGAATCAGATCGTGGAAGTTCTTTTGGAGATGCAGAAATTCAGCGCTGGTGTCTGATCCGCGTACCGAGAGTTGTCGGAGAACATGCGGAAAATTCTCGAATTTGTTGAGAAGAGATCCGCCAAAATTGCAACAATCCAAGAAAAAATTTGGACGCCCTGGTTTACGTTCAGCTGCGAAATGCTTTGCGCGACAGTGTTCGCAGTGATGACACATCGGACCCCGATATTGTGTTTCGACTCCTCTAGAGTCAAGAGCGATCTGTGAACTCAGACACATGGCACGCACTGATCGATGTATTTCGGCCTCCGATGAAAGGCGCAAGTTGCGTTCTGTAGTGGTTTCTGTAGCTCTCTTTGCGGCTCATGCTCTAGATTCTAAAAGCCGTCGTCGAGTTGTTTCTTCGGCGGTTTCAGAGGTTCTCCGAAAGGCTTGAGCTTCTCGAATCCGACGCTCAATCGTTTCTTCGGCTGTTTCTGAAGCCCTCTTCGTGCGATGCGCTTCAGTTTCTCGTATTCGACGTTTAAATGCTTCTTCGGCTTCTTCCGAAGCCCTTCTTCTGGACTGCGCTTGAGCTTCTCTTATTAGACGCTCAATCGTTTCTTCTGTGGTTTCTGAAGCTCTCCTCCAGGATTTCGCCTCGGCTTCCCGACGTCGACGTGTAAATGCTTCGTCGGCTTCTTCCGAAGCCCTTCTTCTGGATTGCGCTTCAGCTTCTTGAATCCGACGCTGAACTGTTTCCCCGGGTGTTCCTGAAGCTCTCTTGGAGGATTAGGCCTCAGTTTCTCGCTTTCGACGTCTGAATGCTTCCTCGGCTCCTTCCGAAGCTCTCCTTTGGGATTGAGCTTCACCTTCTCGAATCCGACGCTGATCTGTTTCTTCGGGTGTTTCAGAAGCTCTTTTCGAGGATTGCGCCTCAGCTTCTCGACTTTGACGCCTAACTGCTTCTCCTGTGATTTCTGAAGCTCTCTTCCAGGACTGCGCCTCGGCTTACCGACTTCGACGTCTAAATGCTTATTCGGCTTCTTCCGAAGCTCTCCTTTGGGATTGCGCTTCACCTTCTCGAATCCGACGCTGATCTGTTTCTTCGGGTGTTTCAGAAGCTCTTTTCGAGGATTGCGCCTCAGCTTCTCGACTTTGACGCCTAACTGCTTCTCCTGTGATTTCTGAAGCTCTTACCCAGGATTGCGCCTCGGCTTCCCGACTTCGACGTCTGAATGCTTATTCAGCTTCTTCCGAAGCTCTCCTTCGGGATTGCGCTTCAGCTTCTCAAATCCGACGCTGAATTGTTTCCTCGCGTGTTTCTGAAGCTCTCTTCAAGGATTGGGTCTCGGCTTCCCGACTTCGACGTCTAACTGCTTCTCCAGCTTCCTCCGAAGCTCTCCTCTTGGATTGCGCTTCAGCTTCTTGGATCCGACGCTGATCTGTTTCTTTGGGTGTTTCGGAAGCTCTTTTCGAGGATTGCGCCTCAGCTTCTCGACTTTGACGCCTTACTGCTTCTTCTGTGGTTTCTGAGGCTCTTTCCGGAAATTGCGCTTCAAATTCACGAATCCGACGCTGAACTGTTTCTTCCGAGGTTTCTGAAGCCCTCCTCGCGCATTGCGCTTCAGCTTCTCGAATCCGACGTTGGATTGCTTTTTCGGTTCTTTCAGTGGCTCTCCTCCTAGCTTGCGCCTCCGCTTCTCTAGCTCGACGCCGAGTTTTAGCGCAGAAATGCGCTTTTCGTCGGGCGTGTTTACTGGGGTGTAACTGGGAGTGGAACGAAAAAATCGCAGCGGGAGGCTTTTAGGATTTTTTCCGGAGCGAGGGAAAGGGTCTGGGGGTTTCGTGTCCAAAGTCACGGATTTCGATGATATTTACGGAGGATGATCCTCAGGTCGAGCTGAGCTCTCCGCGCTATATTCAGCCCTCGCGGGCTTCTCGCTGTCTTAAAACAAGATGAAGAAAATGCCAAAAAAAAACCTGGAAAATGGTAATTCCTCGAGAACCATTGATGCTACTGCGACGAGCTTTTTTTCCTGGAAAGCTCTCGACGAGGGCCCTCCTACGACGTAGACAGATCGAAATTCAGACGGCTTCTTCCATGACTTTGTGCTCGGAAGTAGCCTTTCCCGAGGTCGCGCCACCCTGTAATATGTCTCAAAATGTAGCTCTTTGCCCCCCCTGCACACTCCGAAAGTATCACCGAGATCGGAGTGGTACTTCATACTTAAATCGGTAAAAGTAACATGTCGACCACACTCGTAAGCTCTCGTGGAATTCTCCGGAGACTCTCGTGGGAACTCCTGAATGGTCGCCTGGAAACTCGTGGATACTCTCCGACCTCGGAATCACCTACCAAGACCCTAAAAAGTATGTTCAGATCGACCTAGGAATCACCTCCATAGACCCTCAAAAGTATGGTCAGATCGACCTAGGAATCACCTCCATAGACCCTCAAAAGTATGGTCAGATCGACTTAGGAATCACCTCCATAGACCCTCAAAAGGATGGTCAGATCGACCTAGGAATCACCTCTATAGACCCCCAAAAGTATGGTCAGATCGACCTAGGAATCACCTCCATAGACCCCCAAAAGTGTGATCAGGTTGACCTAGGAATCACTTCCGTTGACCCTCAAAAGTATGGTCAGATCGACCTAGGAATCCCCTCCATAGACCCTCAAAAGTATGGTCAGATCGACCTAGGAATCACCTCCATAGACCCCCAAAAGTAAGGTCAGATCGACCTAGGAATCACCTCCATAGACCCCCAGAAATGTGGTCAGATCGGATTCGAAGCATGCCACTCTCTGGTCGGAAGGGCCTCGAAATCACTCCTCCATACTCAGGGGAGAATGGTCAGAAGGGCCTCGGAATCACCACTCATCCGCCACCTAACCGAGCGAGAACGTGAGAGTTCGAGCACATCATCGGCATCGAATAGCCTCCGAAGACATCGTCGCCTTGGGGGATCGAGCCAGCAATCGTTGGATCTCTCTTGTGCCACAGCAACTTCAGCCTTCGTATTTGGAATGATGATTTCCCGAAAAACCTGCATGCCTGTCCATGAAGAATCTGGGAGCTCCGCTAGCTCCTAAATTTGCTAGAAAGAGGAACGGGAAATATCGTGGGGAGAGAAACGACTGAGCGCCGATTGATGACAGCAGTCAAAAATATTTCAGACTAAAGACAGCAAAAGCTTTATTGCGAAGTTTCCATTCATCAGCATCATCGTCTTCCGACTCTGCTTCGTCTTCAGCCATGGAGATTTCCGTCGAGCCAGCCGCTGGACGAGGAATCGTTGCTAAATACCTGGCATAAGGGTTACAGGCCGGGAGCTCGAAAACCCGGGAGCTCGAAAATCCAGGAGCTCGGAAAAAAATCCCGTGAGCTCGAAAGCCCGGGAGCTCGGAACCCCTCTCCCTCAAATCAGGTTCCGTTCGATCCCAACGAACCCTCTATGCAGAGCCTTCGAGTGCCCGAATAGGACAGCGAACATACTAGGAGGGAGTTCAAGCGGATTTGGATACCGATTGTATCTTGATATCCCTGGGTCGCACTGGGAGATATGTGTGTACCAATCGCGAAAACCTCGTGATACTCTTTTCCCGTATCAGCTTCTCCACTCTCTACCCAGAAGGTTCGTTGTGTTCAAATCGGACCCGATTTGGGGGAAAGACTTTTCGAGATGCCGGGTTTTCGAGCTCCCTGGATTTTTTTTCGAGCTGCCGGGTTTTCGAGCGCCCGGTTTTCCGAGCTCCCGGTTGCACACCGGCATAAGACAGATAGCAAATGGCCGCGGTCACATGACAGCAGCATCCAACTGTGCGGCTCCCATTTGGACATTCGCACCAATGTCCTCTGATCCCTTGAACGTCGTTCGAGTCTGGTTCGTACTGGATGAATAGTCGGTAGGTTTTCGACTCACATGACGGGATCTAATGTCGAGACGGACGACATTCGGCTGTTCCTTGACGAAACTCATCTGGATCCGAGTCGTGTGGTAATCCTCCTTCTGAATGATCGTCGGAGATGTTGGTCAGGACGCGCGGAAATGAGCGACTTGACAAGTTTCCCATGACAGACGGTTGTTTTTTCGCGGCTTTGGATGCCGCGAATCACCTACAGTATAACTCAAAATTGTCAGTATCGCCCTTTTTATGAGAGTATGTTATTCTCGTCGTCCATCGTGTCCGCAAGATAGGAAGCAGCGAGCTTGACCTGATACGGCCCGGATGCGAGAAGGACCAGTTCACGCTCCGTCAATCTCGGAAAATCGGTAAGTTCTTCGGCTGAGATCCTCGAGAGTGTTGTGGGTCTCTGCATCCATCTCTCGCGTTCGACGCGCTCTCCAAGATCATTCGCTACATGCTGTCGCGCATCCATGCGTTCGAGGATCTCAGACTCGAAGGCATCGCTGTCCCACGATAGACCACCAAAGCGGTTCTCCAAGTATCCGACGATCTTACAAAGGGTGGGCACTTTGTGGAGCATTTTGTTATCCAAAACATTGTGGAGGAGCTTGTACCGCTGAGCGACGCGGCCGTGCACAGCTTCCACTACCCAACGAACCTTGGTGATTCGGCGGGAGCGGTTCGCTCCTTCGCAGGGGACCTGCTTCCTTTCATTGCAGGCATGAACACTCGGAAACCCATGTCACTCATGTACTGAACGGAGTCCCTGAATCCGCGATCCACGACTAGAGAATCATTTGGTCTCAAGAGGGATAGCAGAGCTCGGTCTTCTAGAACCCTCCTCACGATGGAAGCATCATTTTCCGTTCCGAAGTAAGGCCCGGCGAAATCGACGATGTATCCATTGGTTGTGCAAATAGTGAAGGGCTTGCATAAGTGACACTTCTTCTGGCCCGAGTATGACAAACGCTGAAAAGCGTTATTCGTGCTCTTCTGATGACGGATATAGGTACCGTCAAGCACCAGCGCAACTTGATCCGCAGTCAAGTCGAGGAGCCGTCTCGCTGATCTCGTCGTCATGCTCAGCAGGATATCGCGTGTCATTGACTGCGGTCCGAAAGCTCGCAAGATGTCTCTCTCGAAGGCCTCTATCACTTTGGTGAATGTCGACGACACAAGCTTGGGGTCCCGTAAATCTAGGAGGCTCGCAATGAAGCGCTGAGAACTCCCAGATCGGAGTTTCATCAAGAAAATGAAAAGCGCTTGTGTGGCATTGAGAGCTCTGGAATTTCCCAAGCTCGGTAAGGAATCGGCGATCTGCCGGAGATTATCACCCGAAAACCCAGTGAGACTCACAAAACGATCGTCGGGAAGTTCGAGATTGCTGACTCTCTCAAGCAAAGGGGCCGTCGAAGCGTCACGAAGTAAGTCCCTCAAATCATCAATGTCAATCTCCGCGTGGTCATCCACTGTCACCAGATCGTTTTAGCGCAGAAATGCGCTTTTCTTCGGGCGTGTTTATTGGGGTGTAACTGGGAGTGGAACGAAAAAATGGGAACGAAAAAATCGCAGCGGCAGGCCTTTAAGATTTTTTCCGGAGCGAGGGAAATTTGAATTCAAGTTCAATTTCATGTGGTGAATCTTGGTGTCTTGTCATAGGTCAATGACAATTAAGTGATGGTAGCTGGGGTAATGTTCAGATCGGTTCCGGAATCACCCCTCCAGACTTGGGAAGTAGGGTCAGATCGGTCCCGGAATCACCCCTCCAGACTTGGGAAGTAATAGTCAGATTGGTCCCGGAATCGCCCCTTAGACCTGGGAAAGTAATGGTGAGATCGGTCCCGGAAGCACCCCTCCAGCCTCGGAATGTGAAGGTCAGATTGGTCCCGGATAAACATAATTTTCCGTAGTACGGAGTACGGCAAATGTATTTACGTACCACTCCGTTACGGAAATTCATTTTTCGTACCCCGGACCCGAGGATCCTTACTACTTATGATCGGCTTCGTCTGTCAGTTTGTCCTCGTTCCTCCTGGAATACATGGGGGTGATTCCGGCACCAATCTGACCTTCACTTTTCGAGTGTGGACGGGTGATTCTGGGACTAATCCGACAATATTCTTCCGAGTCTGGAGGAGTGATTCCGGTACCAATCTGAGCATACTTTTCTGAGTCTTTTTTTTTTCTCGCGGGGACCAGGATTAAAAATGCGTGATGCAGACCGAGCCACAGCCCCGCTCGATACTGTGGGAGTCGCATACCCACTAAAAACCTAGTGTCTCCCCAACCTTTTCGGGTGAAGGTCCGCCACCCATGGCCGGAAGTGCGTTGGCATTACTTCGTTACCATGGGAGCGGGAGTCGAAATTCTCAGCTCCTTATAACTACTCTACCCCAGGCTACCTCCAATGTTGTCTGCCCGAGATGTCATGTGCTCCTTTTACCAAACGTGTCGTATCAAATGCTGTGTCAGGTGCCTGGGGCATTAACGCCTTCGCCAGTCCGGCCCGGGCGGACCGCCGACCCGTCTTCAACGTCAACCCCAGACTCCCCTCCTTCCCTCCCACCCGTTTCCAGTGGGTCGGTCCGGCGTCTTGGCGAAAGAACATCCCTTTCTAGCCGGAGAGTCCCTCCATGAACCACTGCTCTTCGCCTTTCTTCCCGTCTCACCTTTTCTCTCATGACGGCTTCAAAGAATCTCATCACTAGCGTGAATTGTTCCTGACCCCACTACCACATCTCCCTGACTGTTTCCCCCATTGCATCCCCTCTTGTGACCTCTCGGACCTCCGCCAACGCTGCACAACGGAGCACCGTATGATCAGCATCATCCGCGGTGCCAGAGTCGCAGAGAACGCAGACGTCCGACAGGGCTTTACCGATTCTGACCATGTAAGTCTGGAACTGACCATGTCCAGTAACGACTTGCGTTGCCCCATAGCTTAGTTCCCCGTATTCACAATTAACCCACCCCTTGAGGTCCCTGATTATCTCTCTCAGTCCCACATCCCATTCCCTCTGCCATTCCCTACTTTTCTGAGTCTGGAGGAGTGATTCCGGGACCAATCTGAGCATACTTTCCTGAGTCTGGTGGGTTGATTCCAGGACGCATATGACAACATTTTGCTGAGTCTGGAGGAGTGATTCCGGCACCAGCCTGAGCATATTTTTCCGAGTATGGAGGAGTGATTCAGGGACCAATCTGAGCATACTTTTCTGAGTCTGGTGGGTTGATTCCAGGACCAATCTGACAATATTTTGCCGAGTCTGGAGAGTCGAAAGCTGGATCAGAGAGCGGTCGATACCTGATTCTCGCTCCGTTCGGTATTGTGACTATATACCTCTGTTCTCTGACAATACTGTCACGAAGGTTTCCGCTGTCTGCCAATGCCAAAAACCGGCCAATGCCGGTTTCACCGCCAGCGCATAATACACATGTGGCCCCTGTGATCGTTATATTATCCGGCTACCAGCTCACGAGACACTTTTCTCTGAATCTATGTTCTCATTCGGTTGATTGGTACATGCTGTTATGGTCAGATGGACTCCGGAATTACCTCCTCAGAGTCTAACAAGTATGGTCAGGTCGATCCTGGACTCACCCCATCAGACTCCGAAGAGTATGTTCAGATTGGTCCCGGAATATAACCGAATTTACGAGAATTCATTTGCCGTACTACGTAAAATGATGTCTAGTCCCGGAATCACCTCTCGAGACTTGGGAAGTAATGGTCAGATCGATCCCGGAATCACCCCTCCAGACTTGAAAAGTAAAGGTCAGATTGGTCCCGAAATCGCTCCAAGCAATCGATGGTCGGTGATCGACCCCCTGGGGCACGGCAATCCATATACTTAAACGAAGTCGCTCAGGGGGTCCACGGTTGACCCCGTGGTCGACAGGTGGAGTTGCTATTCACGAACGCAGAGGAGCACCTACGCAAGTAACTCCCACAATTACACCAGATCTCATTGATGAAGATCCTGGTGACATTCATGCCTGTGAAATACTCCCACGTTTCCAACTAACTGTCCTTGCGACTGTATATGAATCCGGGAAAATCTTTCGAACTCATTGAAGAGTTCCTACTGAAATATGACCATGTTCTGCCCCCTGGTATACAAAACCGAAGAACTTCACTGATTCTATGCGGTGATTTCAATTGGAACCTGGGAGACCCCCTCAAAAAGGAAAACAATATCGAATTTATGCGAAATCAATTTGAAAATCTTGAACTAATAACCGATCCTGAGATATTGACAACACGTGGCCGAACATGCATCGATATCATATTCTCGGGAGGCACTCCGGAGCACTGAAGATAGGACCGTCGAAAACAAATTGAGGGGGGCTTTGGGCGGGAGCACTCGAGGAATTTTGGACACATGCCATCGCCATTGATGAGAAATCTCAATATTGCTGAAGCATTTTCCCCTCTCGAGGGGTTGGGACACCCCCGCCCCCTCTCGTCATTTTGTAGATGTTTCAAAACCAATCCACCGTACTTCCCAATTCATTTATCGACGAATTTTGTCTGTATCCCGGCTTGACGCTAGGTTGTTCGCATTTCTGCGCCCCGGTTCAACCCGTGGATGAACCGTTCCTGGTTTTTTTTGATCCGTCATTCCTGAAGCTCGTCTCGCAGATTGTGCCGTAGCTTGTCGCATCCGACGTTGAAATGTTTCTTCGGTTTTCTCTGAAGCTCTCTTTTTGGACTTTCTTTCAGTCTCTCGAGGTCGACGCTGAGCTCTTCTTCGACTTCACCTTTTGTTTTCGACTGAACCTCTCAGCCAGCCCTCAGAAGTGTCCCGGGGTCACCTTTCGGCATTGCTTCACCCGGAACAGTCTTCTCGGATCGTGTTTCACTTTCTTGACCTTCTTCGTTTTTCTCTTCTAATGCTGCGTATCCACGTTCACGTTCATTCACTACATCGTAACGTGTATCACTGTTTTCTTCTGAGCTTTTCGAACTCATCTGTTCAGCGGCTCGTAAGGAAAACTCGGATTATTCAAACGATTCTACCACATCAACAGAGTAAACGGAATCGATGCTTTTCAATCAAAATCGGAGGTCTTCCAATCGATTGAAGATGATTCGAAATGACACAGCACGTGAACAGAGTTGTCTGTTGGAATGTTCGTAGCGTTTCTGGGATCGTGGGTATCCCTCTGCATAAGACTCTAGAAACACCCTGATTCCGATCCCATGTTTGGTGTAAAACGCTCTCTCAAATAGTTCTACACTCTCGATTGCAGATCTTCAGGAAAATCCCAAGGCCCTGACCCGCCTCGTGCAGCTTCATCCGTCACAATCTTCTCGTTCGTTGCTTCCGATTGAGATGGAGCTCGTCGTGGGCGGAGAGGGATTCGAAAAACATCTTCGAAACCGAATCCGGAAGACGATGAGGTTCCGGGTGAGGCTCCTCTTCAGCCTCTCCATCAAGGATCGAGTCGGCGATTTCAGCTTCTTCAGAGTCCCGACCCAGGATCATCCCTCCACGTTTTGAAAAGTATGGTCAGATCGGTTCCGGAATCACCCCTCCACGTTTTGAAAAGTATGGTCATTTTGGTCCCGGAATCATCCCTCCACGGATTGGAAAGTATGGTCAGATCGGTTCCGGAATCATCCCTCCACGTTTTGGAAAGTATGGTCAGATCGGTTCCGGAATCACCCCTCCACGTTTTGAAAAGTATGGTCAGATCGGTTCCGGAATCATCCCTCCACGTTTTGGAAAGTATGGTCAGATCGGTTCCGGAATCACCCCTCCACGTTTTGAAAAGTATGGGCAGATCGGTTCCGGAATCAGCCCTCCACGTTTTGGAAAGTATGGTCAGATCGGTTCCGGAATCACCCCTCCACGTTTTGAAAAGTATGGTCAGATCGGTTCCGGAATCACCCCTCCACGTTTTGAAAAGTATGGTCAGTTTGGTTCCGAAATCACCCCTCCACGTTTTGAAAAGTATGGTCAGATCGGTTCCGGAATCACCCCTTCATGTTTTGAAAAGTATGGTCAGATCGGTTCCGGAATCACCTCTCCACGTTTTGAAAAGTATGGTCAGATCGGTTCCGGAATCACCCCTCCACGTTTTGAAAAGTATGGTCATTTTGGTCCCGGAATCATCCCTCCACGTTTTGGAAAGTATGGTCAGATCGGTTCCGGAATCATCCCTCCACGTTTTGGAAAGTATGGTCAGATCGGTTCCGGAATCACCCCTCCACGTTTTGAAAAGTATGGTCAGATCGGTTCCGGAATCATCCCTCCACGTTTTGGAAAGTATGGTCAGATCGGTTCCGGAATCACCCCTCCACGTTTTGAAAAGTATGGGCAGATCGGTTCCGGAATCACCCCTCCACGTTTTGAAAAGTATGGTCAGATCGGTTCCGGAATCACCCCTCCACGTTTTGAAAAGTATGGTCAGTTTGGTTCCGAAATCACCCCTCCACGTTTTGAAAAGTATGGTCAGATCGGTTCCGGAATCACCCCTTCATGTTTTGAAAAGTATGGTCAGATCGGTTCCGGAATCACCTCTCCACGTTTTGAAAAGTATGGTCAGATCGGTTCCGGAATCACCCCTCCACGTTTTGAAAAGTATGGTCATTTTGGTCCCGGGATCACCCCCATATATTCTCGATGAATTGCGGACAAACTGACGTCTGACATGATAGCTCCGGGTCACGGTTGGGTCCGCAAGAGTTGAGACAAATCGCTCAAGGAAAAAGATAACGATTCAATCGGACACGTGCTCATCCATCGAACTCGATTGTTTGCCGAACGCTCCGAGAGAAATGTCCGGTCCGCCTGATGTTTTTGGTGCAAAACGTCAAATTTTCGAGAAAGCTCCGAAGGACGTGGCCGGTCGCGAGAATCGATCAACGATTCTGGCTACCACTCGCTCGTGATTGAGCTTCTCAACTCGGAAAATGTCAGCCCACAGCTTCAATTCAGGCCCAAACTGAACAGCATTCATCTCGGGAACCTCAGAGAGAGAGGATAATGTTTTCGTATATAAAGCACTCGCTTGACTATCTCACTGAGAGCTTTGCGGCTTCGAGCTACTTTCGTATGGAATCGGCGCCGAAAATTGACTGAGACGACGCACTTGATGCCGAAGTTCATACTCTCCGGGTTCCTGCGTGAGTGGGAAATCCATACAGAGTTTGGCGTCGTCATCCGAAAATAATTTGGCGGAGCCAATCGATCATCTCGCCGTATGACTTATCCTGGTAATGGAATAGTCCTGCAGGATTCCAGAGCCTTCTTCCAGAAGCTAGGAAACCGATGCCGCACTCTTCGATCTCCGTTCTTGTCACGATGGTGTGACTCGTATTCCCATTGGCGGCGTTCATGATTTTCGCTAGCGGTCGCTCTGGTGGATCGATCTGTTCGGAAATGCTCCCGTCGCTTAGGGAAGATACCAGGGTTGAAGTCGTTTACACTCCAAATCGGGGAAACCCAATCTATCCGTGATCTACATCGGAACTCGGCTTCGATTCACGATGTGAACAAGCTTGGGTTCCAAACTGCACTCGAAGCGACAGAGTTTCAAGCTTCCTCGACTGTCCCAGCTTGGTGATCGAATTTCATTGCAGCTTCTGATGCAATCAATGATCGGATCCTCTCTGCAGTGTGATCTATAACGCCCCGTCAACGCCAGCAAGCTGACGAAGCGTGGCCAGTGAGCGTGTTCAGCCACGATGATTGCTTTGATTCCCTCTCAATCTGCACGGTTATCCTATCTCGGGTATCAAAGGCAGTCAATGCTGTTCGGTCCCGCCGCCAAACTCGGATGTCCCGGAATTTTCAAGCTTTCTGTGAACCCTAGGTAGTTCAATCCCTCTTCCCAACTCAATAGACTGATCCCTCAACGACCAATCAATCACACAATTTCGACATCGAGCTCTCGAGGGAGGCTGGTAATGCTCAATAATTCGCTAGCCTCATGATGGCCGACATTTCTCGAAGAAATCCCGTCCGCACCGAGCGTGACTCACATAAACCCAGCTCCAGCGCCGAATCCCATTGGAAAATGCGTGAAGGTCAAAAAACCACCTCCTTTCTTATAATTGTCGATCGCAACTCAGGAGTATGGCACCGCAGGGAATGCGATCCGAGTAATTTTCACCGGGATATATACCTTCAATCCCGTTCCGTGGAGGAGTTACGAGAGAAAATGTGAGGAAAAGCGAGGGAAACGAACGACTCAGGAAAGGGTGGATACGATCGCTTCCCATTTTTCGAGGCGTCAAGATAGTTGAAATTCGTTTTCTGGCTCGTGATAGGCTAACTTCTGCGCCCTTCGAATGTAGCCCCGGCGAGTCCGATCCGCTGAAGTTCGACTCCCGATTGATCTTAGGAAGACCTGAAAAATAGAGGATCGATGTCTAAGCCATCATCTAGCCGCACTTTTCATCATATCCACTCCAACCACTAAGCGAAATCAACGCCTTGGAACCCTGCGTCTACCGCCCCCACATTTTTGACAAAGCTACCCACCTTATTATTCCCGACCTCAGAATGCCACCCTTTATCTTGTCTCATGCAAAAAGTCGTGGCCAGCTCAATTTCAATTCAAAACACTTTATTCAAAAAGGGTAGGTAAAGGTAAATCGAACAACACTACGAATGACTCGAAGAGTCTATAGTAGAATATCACCGGGTATTTGTTTCTTTGGGCAAATTTGCCAGGAAAATGAGTTTTGGACAGCATCAGTCCGGGCAATTGACTTTGTTCTGATCGTCCCCTTGCTTCGGAGATCATTTTTAGCAACGTCGAAGTAGCGCTCAGCGTCATTTAACAGAACAATCGCCTGAGGACGCGTGGGTCCTGGTCAGATAGGACGTCCATCAATGGTCTTAGGGAGAAATCGTCGTTCGGCATCGAACATCTACGACGCACTCTCCTCACGAAATAGCTTTGTACAGACTCAGTCATTTTCACATGCTTCGCCATGTGTGGCAGCCACACTGCACAACAATATAAAAACTTCGAAACCACGAGCGAGTTGTAAAGCCTTAGATAGAACTCCGGACGCTTGACAATAAAACAGCGGAATATGTTGTTAACAATGAATCGAGCTGAGGTGACGATGCCGGAGATGTGTGAGGTCCAAGATCGCGAATGGCTGGTACGGTTGGGAGAGTTTGACCACAAACGGAGTACACGGGATCGATGGAAGTTGAGTTTTCCCTCACCAGAACTGCGCACTTTGAAGCGGACAGTACCATTTTATTGTCCAGGCACCACCTAGCAACACCGTCAATGGCCGCTTGTAAGGTGATTCGATCCACTGGATCACGCGCAGGTCCGAATAACTTCAGATCGTCTGCAAACAGAAGGTAGCTGATGGAAGGTGGGAGATATGATCCGATGTCCATGACGTAGGCAGTGTACAATAAGCTCGACAGGGATCCTCCCTGCGGGACACCTGACGACGCCGGATGGGCGTCTGCCCTGCTTCCCAGTCACCATGTCGTCCTCGTCAGCAGCCCCCGCCGCGACCAATGCCCACGTCCATGAGAACATCCCCCGTCGCGACGGAACCCTCCACGGCTACGGGACTTCCCCCCTGGGACTCCTCTCCTCGGTAACAGCCGGATCCGATCCCGTCTTCGCGAAGCTCACAGTAAGTCAACGTTGCGACGTGCTGGATGAGTATTTCCTCGAGTGTCCTGAATCCACGAGGCGCCACTGCCGCGCCGTATCTTCCTCAGTCCGGTCCACAGGCTGCCCGAGGGCCGTCTATGCAACTCTGGACGCCCTCGTGTCGCTGATCCTATACCTGCCCCCGAACCCCGCGGAGCTTCTCAGCAAGCATCAGGCCCGACGTCAAGGCGTAGCCTCAGATGCCAGAAACTCAGATGCCAGACTCTCAGATGCCAGAAACTCAGATGCCAGAAACTCAGATGCCAGAATAAAACACTCTCCCGACTCCGGATGGGTCCCCGCTGATTCGGCGGGTTATTGGAGGCCGCGAATGAAGTTTGGCAGAACCGGGGAGCTCAATGGGGGAGAGCTCCAATGGCTCTAGTACAGGCAACCTCTGTTACCCTCCTTGGGCCAACAGGATCAGCTTGAGAACCACCCCAAACATGCGATTATT
This sequence comes from Phytoseiulus persimilis, assembly GCA_037576195.1. Taxonomy (NCBI): domain Eukaryota; kingdom Metazoa; phylum Arthropoda; class Arachnida; order Mesostigmata; family Phytoseiidae; genus Phytoseiulus; species Phytoseiulus persimilis. The sequence continues at coordinate 23,513,003 of CM075103.1, read as the reverse complement.
GTCGATCGACGTGGGAAACTCAGCGACGTCCTCATTGCGGGTCTCCGGATCCGCCTCAATCCTTCACTGGCAGTGATGATTCGCTAGCGACGAGAAGAAAAAAAGGTAGTTCCTTCCCTAACTCCGTGCATTACGTGAGGAATCGCCGAGCTAGCGGCCCAAAAGCCAAGCTGAGGCTGGGCGAGCTTTCGGCGAAGGGGGCTGCAACCGCTCGGAATGCGCGAAGGATCGCTTTTCTATTTCTGCGCAGCCCGAGTCCCCAAACGTCCACGCTGACCGAGATTGGAGACATGCATCGGAAGTGCTATCCATTCATCATGATTCATTCTCTCCAATCATAAGCGAACCATCAATAAATCGCAGGGGGTCCGGTGCAGCGTGTACCACAGGCAGCCGAAGCCGCCCGCCAGGAACAAGCCCGTGTCCCCACCGCACGACCAGCGCCACCAACCAAGCCGCGAGTTTCCCTCATTTCAGGTCTCCGCCCAATCTATCTTCCCAATGCCGAAGCCTCGGCCAGGGCAGCCGCCACCCGGGCCGCGGCCGCCTCCTCGACCCTTGCCTCGGGACACTCCGACACTTCGACCGGCTCCCAATCATCGACTCCAGACTCACCGCATGTCATCAGTTCTCCCGAGCCCGGCAACCCCGCCACGTCCTCACAGACTCCAGTTTCTGGCCCCACCCGTCTGCTACATCCCAGATCGGTCGCCCCCTTGGGGCTCCCGGTCGCGATCACCACGAGCGGCCACGATCGTCCGCCCGTACCCATGTTTCGGGTGCCCATGTCGGACGGAACCTGGGCCATCATGAAATATGTTTGAGCACCGCCTCCACCGCGGCTCTTTTCCAATAAACATTCGTTTTTCCCTTTAATTTTGTCGTACTTTTTCCTCGGTCAGGTACCTCTGAGTCGCTTCCTCAAAGCCCTCGGGCTTTCATTTCTAGTATCCCGATAGTTCCAGCTTGTACAGCAGCTGGATGGGTCTTCGCAGAGTCTTCCCGTTTGTGAGTTTAACAATGCATGTTCTCCTCCGACCATCGGATCTCTCCCCGCTACAGAAAGATTACACCCGGCCCATGGGCCAATAGCTTCGCGAGGCCGTCGGATCATCAATCAGAACCACATCACCCACTTCCAACGATCTGCTCCTAATTGGTTTCGTCGCCAAGTTAGAACGTAGTTGCATCAGATACTTCCGCCGATACCGCTTCCAAAACTCCGACATGATATTCTGCTGGTGCACCTATCTTGCGGTTAAGACCGCTGGATTCATCAATGCCGCGGATTCTAGAATCTCCCCTAATTCCGGCAATGCCGGTCTCACTTGATCTCCGTGTAACAGATTCGACGGCGCCAGTGGTAACAACTCAATTGGGTCGTTGCTGACGTATGATAGGGGTCGATCATTCGCGATTTCTCTATGTCCGTTAACAGAGTTTCGAGCTCTCTGAACCCCGGCAGATTGCGCCCTAGCGCCTTCCGGAGCGGCTTTTTGATTGTACCGAACATTCTTTCTACAAATCCGTTCCGCCACGGTGCTCGCTCTGTGTTGAACTTCCATTCGATTCCATGTTTCGTGAGAAAGCTTTGAGCTTCTTCCGACCTCGCGGGATCGATCAGGACCTCGATTTCTTTTGCTGCTCGTCTGAACGACGATGCATTGTCCGAGAAGAAACACAACACCGTCGGGTTTCTATTGTAGAACCATCCCATTGCTAATAGGAATTCGTACGTTGATAGATTCTCCACTAGTTCTAACCTGACCGCTCTAGACACCGGGCAGAAAAATAGCATTATGTAAGCCAATCTCTTTCGCCCCTCTTTGTCTTTAATCGTTATGGGGCCCGCGGCATCTACATCCGTTGTACTGAACGCCGCGGCTGTTCCCACCCGAAATCTCGGTAGATGTGGAGTCGGCTCCGCTGCCGGTTGCGCTTTGAACTTCGCACAGACCTTGCAACTCCCCAGAGCTTTCTTTGCTGCTCTCCGTCCTCTAAAAATCTTCTTCGCAGTCGTTGTAGAAGACCTGCCCCCGCCGGCATGCATGCAGACCGCCTCATGTATCCATCTCACGTATAAATCGACCAACGTATTTTTTCCCGGCAGGATGACCGGCTTCGTGGTCTCAAAATCAATATCCTTCAGGTCACTCAGCCTCGAGCGGCACCTGATTAATTCTTGCTTGTCCATGAACGGACTGTATTGGAAAATTTGGCTTTTCCTCGAAACCTCTTCTGAATCCGAATCCGTTTCCGCCGCGAAATGCTGTCTTTGAATATTTCTAAGCGGCGCTATCTCCGCTACTCCGTATTCATCCGTGGTTACCGTCGGCAGCCACTGAGGCTTGAGCCTTCATTTGAATCTTCTCCACCGCAGTAGGTACGCAACAGTTCTCACCGTATTTGACCACGAAGACATCGGCTTTATGCCCAAAGGCTCGATTCGCGTCGAAACCAGACCCACAAAACATTGCGCTCTTTTCTCATTCGAAACACTCAACTCGCATTCGCTCGGGTTGAGTCCATGCAGTCTCGGCATGCCGCCCGTCCTCAACCACTGCGGCCCATGTAACCGAAATTCTCTCATCTCCGCTGTATCTAGTGGTAACGATCGAGACAGCACAGCACGTCCGCCGTGTTCTCTTGAGATCGAACGTATGACCATTGACTCGCCTCCGAGTGCTCTTGAATCTCTCTGATCCGATTTTCCACGAACGTTTTCCATCGTTCCGGTTTATCCCTGATCCATGCCAGCACGCATGCATTATCGCACCAGAAATGCGTCGAACTAACCGGCTGATTCAGCGACTCCCTGATCTTTTTTGCCAATCGTACCGCAATTATCGCCCCTAGTAGTTCTAGGCGATGAATGGAGAAGTTCCCCCGCAGGGGTGCTACTCTTCTCTTGGCAAGAATCGAATCCACTGTGACATTTCGTTTGTTCGTCACGTCTCTTATCATGTACCCAACTGCCCCATAGCAGACCAGTGACGCATCACAGAACATATGCAACTCGCTGACCGGCATTCGCTCTCCTGTCGTGACTGGACACTACCACCTTCTAAGGCTGATGTTCTTCGCGAATTCTAGTCTTGCCACTAGATCTCGGTGGTCGGTCTCATCGTTCCCCGTCAGAACCATATCCCAATCGAATTTTTTCACCCAATGTGACTGCAACCGACTCTTGAATCCTAACATGATTGCCGCTATGATTCCCAAAGGCCCCATTCGCCGTCTCAAAGAACGCGACCGTCTTTGCGACATCGATGTGGATAGAATCTCTTTTCTGGTTCCAACGGACGCCTAAAAACTTGGAATTCTCGTCTCCGAACGTGACAGATGCTTCTGGATATTTTTCTTGGATAAATCTTCCCAGTTCATGCGAACATGTCGCCCACTTGCTCAGCGGAAAGCAACCCGACCTGAACACATCGTGTAGAGTTTCTACCACAACTTTTCCTTCGTCGACATCCCCCGCCGGAGCCGGCAAATCGTCCACGTAGAAATATTCTTTGACGAACTCCAGCAGTCCCCTATCCTGCGGTCTACTTCCTATCTCATTCTCTAAATGCAGTCTGATCCCTGCACAGTGTAGGAACGGTGCACTAATTAGACCGAATGAGAGTCGACATGAGCGGAACTCCTTCATTGGAGCCTTCGAATTTTCGCTGATCCCTGACGGCCACGAGAACCCGGGAGGAAACAGACCTCTCGATGCAACGCTGGAGGGATGGAGGAGCATGACCAGCTTATCAACGCGACGGAAGGCAGTCGTGGATGCAAGGACATCCGAAATTGATGAAGTGTCTCTGTGAAAGTGACACGGAATCTCTTCCACAGACTTCAGCCGCGTGCATCCAGTGAAACGCGTCATACTCGTCGGACTGTCTCTGTCTACATTGAAACTGGGCTTTTCAAATAACCGCATTTCTGAATGACCGCGGTTACGGGTAATCGATGACCGCGAATCCATAGGCGCAAGGGCGGTTATTCGCAAAATTAGGACCGAAAACCGCGGTTATATGGGACAGTGCCCGAAGACGTGATTCCGAACGGATCCCACACCGATACCATCGTTTTCACGCCCAATCATATTGAAACGAGTCATAGCCGAATAAGAAGGAAAGAAACTACAACTCCTCGATATGCTTTCCGAAGAAAAGTTTTCACATGAGAGAAAACTTTCAATGATTTCCAGGAAGCTTCTTCTCTTTCATCAGAAAGGTGGGTCTATAATTAACGGATACAACGAGATCTCAGAACATATCTCATTAAGACTCGTTTGTTACAACTCGACCTTTGATCAGATAGGGCCGGGAACATTTGTTGAATGTTTCAAGTCACGAAATCAGATTATCCTTATGCAAAAGAGATCACCTTGTATTGTGGAGCCCTCCGTCCGATGAATGAAGTCAGCAGCTTCGGGTTCAACTCCTCACGATCCGCTGAGGAAGTGTTGCAAACTCTGAAATGTGGCATTCGGGCCGATTTCTGCACGGTTCCACGAGCGAAGAGTGCCCGAAGGCATGCTCCTTGGTTGGGTTGCAATGAGTGACGTAAATTCGACGTCCTGATTCTCGAGTTTTTTTCAATGGCAATCCTCAAGGCCCTGTTTCGAGCTGCTTCCAGTTTTCTCTGACTCCAAGTTACTGCTCCCGGCTTCGATGTCATCGTTGCGGTCTCAAAAAATGGCGTATGTTCTTGGTCCCGACCAGTTTATGAGAGATCCCCGTTTTCTGGTAAGACTCCAAGATATGTGATATGTCCGGGTATGATTGCTAGCCGGGTCTGGCTTTCGGAAGTGTGTACGAACTTCGTTTAACAGGAGTCATCAGTCATCACACAAGAGGTCACAGTTCCGGAAGCAATTCATTTCTCTCCAATTCTTGGCGCCTCACTCCAGATCCCCAGCCAGAGTACGCTCATCAGACACGACACACGACGCTTTCTCAAAAAATGATACGTCTCGGACAATTGCGGGTAAATCCGCACTATATATATTCGGCTTAGTCTTTCAGCTTGTCAGTTTGTCCGCAATTCATCGAGAATATATGGGGGTGATCCCGGGACCAAAATGACCATACTTTTCAAAACGTGGAGGGGTGATTCCGGAACCGATCTGACCATACTTTTCAAAACGTGGAGAGGTGATTCCGGAACCGATCTGACCATACTTTTCAAAACATGAAGGGGTGATTCCGGAACCGATCTGACCATACTTTTCAAAACGTGGAGGGGTGATTTCGGAACCAAACTGACCATACTTTTCAAAACGTGGAGGGGTGATTCCGGAACCGATCTGACCATACTTTTCAAAACGTGGAGGGGTGATTCCGGAACCGATCTGACCATACTTTCCAAAACGTGGAGGGGTGATTCCGGAACCGATCTGCCCATACTTTTCAAAACGTGGAGGGGTGATTCCGGAACCGATCTGACCATACTTTCCAAAACGTGGAGGGATGATTCCGGAACCGATCTGACCATACTTTTCAAAACGTGGAGGGGTGATTCCGGAACCGATCTGACCATACTTTCCAAAACGTGGAGGGATGATTCCGGAACCGATCTGACCATACTTTCCAAAACGTGGAGGGATGATTCCGGGACCAAAATGACCATACTTTTCAAAACGTGGAGGGGTGATTCCGGAACCGATCTGACCATACTTTTCAAAACGTGGAGAGGTGATTCCGGAACCGATCTGACCATACTTTTCAAAACATGAAGGGGTGATTCCGGAACCGATCTGACCATACTTTTCAAAACGTGGAGGGGTGATTTCGGAACCAAACTGACCATACTTTTCAAAACGTGGAGGGGTGATTCCGGAACCGATCTGACCATACTTTTCAAAACGTGGAGGGGTGATTCCGGAACCGATCTGACCATACTTTCCAAAACGTGGAGGGGTGATTCCGGAACCGATCTGCCCATACTTTTCAAAACGTGGAGGGGTGATTCCGGAACCGATCTGACCATACTTTCCAAAACGTGGAGGGATGATTCCGGAACCGATCTGACCATACTTTTCAAAACGTGGAGGGGTGATTCCGGAACCGATCTGACCATACTTTCCAAAACGTGGAGGGATGATTCCGGAACCGATCTGACCATACTTTCCAAAACGTGGAGGGATGATTCCGGGACCAAAATGACCATACTTTTCAAAACGTGGAGGGGTGATTCCGGAACCGATCTGACCATACTTTTCAAAACGTGGAGGGATGATCCTGGGTCGGGACTCTGAAGAAGCTGAAATCGCCGACTCGATCCTTGATGGAGAGGCTGAAGAGGAGCCTCACCCGGAACCTCATCGTCTTCCGGATTCGGTTTCGAAGATGTTTTTCGAATCCCTCTCCGCCCACGACGAGCTCCATCTCAATCGGAAGCAACGAACGAGAAGATTGTGACGGATGAAGCTGCACGAGGCGGGTCAGGGCCTTGGGATTTTCCTGAAGATCTGCAATCGAGAGTGTAGAACTATTTGAGAGAGCGTTTTACACCAAACATGGGATCGGAATCAGGGTGTTTCTAGAGTCTTATGCAGAGGGATACCCACGATCCCAGAAACGCTACGAACATTCCAACAGACAACTCTGTTCACGTACTGTGTCATTTCGAATCATCTTCAATCGATTGGAAGACCTCCGATTTTGATTGAAAAGCATCGATTCCGTTTACTCTGTTGATGTGGTAGAATCGTTTGAATAATCCGAGTTTTCCTTACGAGCCGCTGAACAGATGAGTTCGAAAAGCTCAGAAGAAAACAGTGATACACGTTACGATGTAGTGAATGAACGTGAACGTGGATACGCAGCATTAGAAGAGAAAAACGAAGAAGGTCAAGAAAGTGAAACACGATCCGAGAAGACTGTTCCGGGTGAAGCAATGCCGAAAGGTGACCCCGGGACACTTCTGAGGGCTGGCTGAGAGGTTCAGTCGAAAACAAAAGGTGAAGTCGAAGAAGAGCTCAGCGTCGACCTCGAGAGACTGAAAGAAAGTCCAAAAAGAGAGCTTCAGAGAAAACCGAAGAAACATTTCAACGTCGGATGCGACAAGCTACGGCACAATCTGCGAGACGAGCTTCAGGAATGACGGATCAAAAGAAACCAGGAACGGTTCATCCACGGGTTGAACCGGGGCGCAGAAATGCGAACAACCTAGCGTCAAGCCGGGATACAGACAAAATTCGTCGATAAATGAATTGGGAAGTACGGTGGATTGGTTTTGAAACATCTACAAAATGACGAGAGGGGGCGGGGGTGTCCCAACCCCTCGAGAGGGGAAAATGCTTCAGCAATATTGAGATTTCTCATCAATGGCGATGGCATGTGTCCAAAATTCCTCGAGTGCTCCCGCCCAAAGCCCCCCTCAATTTGTTTTCGACGGTCCTATCTTCAGTGCTCCGGAGTGCCTCCCGAGTATATGATATCGATGCATGTTCGGCCACGTGTTGTCAATATCTCAGGATCGGTTATTAGTTCAAGATTTTCAAATTGATTTCGCATAAATTCGATATTGTTTTCCTTTTTGAGGGGGTCTCCCAGGTTCCAATTGAAATCACCGCATAGAATCAGTGAAGTTCTTCGGTTTTGTATACCAGGGGGCAGAACATGGTCATATTTCAGTAGGAACTCTTCAATGAGTTCGAAAGATTTTCCCGGATTCATATACAGTCGCAAGGACAGTTAGTTGGAAACGTGGGAGTATTTTACAGGCATGAATGTCACAAGGATCTTCATCAATGAGATCTGGTGTAATTGTGGGAGTTACTTGCGTAGGTGCTCCTCTGCGTTCGTGAATAGCAACTCCACCTGTCGACCACGGGGTCAACCGTGGACCCCCTGAGCGACTTCGTTTAAGTATATGGATTGCCGTGCCCCAGGGGGTCGATCACCGACCATCGATTGCTTGGAGCGATTTCGGGACCAATCTGACCTTTACTTTTCAAGTCTGGAGGGGTGATTCCGGGATCGATCTGACCATTACTTCCCAAGTCTCGAGAGGTGATTCCGGGACTAGACATCATTTTACGTAGTACGGCAAATGAATTCTCGTAAATTCGGTTATATTCCGGGACCAATCTGAACATACTCTTCGGAGTCTGATGGGGTGAGTCCAGGATCGACCTGACCATACTTGTTAGACTCTGAGGAGGTAATTCCGGAGTCCATCTGACCATAACAGCATGTACCAATCAACCGAATGAGAAGATAGATTCAGAGAAAAGTGTCTCGTGAGCTGGTAGCCGGATAATATAACGATCACAGGGGCCACATGTGTATTATGCGCTGGCGGTGAAACCGGCATTGGCCGGTTTTTGGCATTGGCAGACAGCGGAAACCTTCGTGACAGTATTGTCAGAGAACAGAGGTATATAGTCACAATACCGAACGGAGCGAGAATCAGGTATCGACCGCTCTCTGATCCAGCTTTCGACTCTCCAGACTCGGCAAAATATTGTCAGATTGGTCCTGGAATCAACCCACCAGACTCAGAAAAGTATGCTCAGATTGGTCCCGGAATCACTCCTCCAGACTCGGAAAAATATGCTCAGGCTGGTGCCGGAATCACTCCTCCAGACTCAGCAAAATGTTGTCATATGCGTCCTGGAATCAACCCACCAGACTCAGGAAAGTATGCTCAGATTGGTCCCGGAATCAGTCCTCCAGACTCAGAAAAGTAGGGAATGGCAGAGGGAATGGGATGTGGGACTGCTTGGAGAGTCAAAGGGGAAACGAACGCGAGAGATAATCAGGGACCTCAAGGGGTGGGTTGATTGTGAATACGGGGAGCTAAGCTATGGGGCAACGCAGGTCGTTACTGGACATGGTCAGTTCCAGACTTACATGGTCAGAATCGGTAAAGCCCTGTCGGACGTCTGCGTTCTCTGCGACTCTGGCACCGCGGATGATGCTGATCATACGGTGCTCCGTTGTGCAGCGTTGGCGGAGGTCCGAGAGGTCACAAGAGGGGATGCAATGGGGGAAACAGTCAGGGGGATGTGGGAGTGGGGTCAGGAACAATTCACGCTAGTGATGAGATTCTTTGAAGCCGTCATGAGAGAAAAGGTGAGACGGGAAGAAAGGCGAAGAGCAGTGGTTCATGGAGGGACTCTCCGGCTAGAAAGGGATGTTCTTTCGCCAAGACGCCGGACCAACCCACTGGAAACGGGTGGGAGGGAAGGAGGGGAGTCTGGGGTTGACGTTGAAGACAGGTCGGCGGTCCGCCCGGGCCGGACTGGCGAAGGCGCTAATGCCCCAGGCACCTGACACAGCATTTGATACGACACGTTTGGTAAAAGGAGCACATGACATCTCGGGCAGACAACATTGGAGGTAGCCTGGGGTAGAGTAGTTATAAGGAGCTGAGAATTTCGACTCCCGCTCCCATGGTAACGAAGTAATGCCAACGCAGTTCCGGCCATGGGTGGCGGACCTTCACCCGAAAAGTGAAGGTTGGGGAGACACTAGGTTTTTAGTGGGTATGCGACTCCCACAGTATCGAGCGGGGCTGTGGCTCGGTCTGCATCACGCATTTTTAATCCTGGTCCCCGCAAAGAAAAAAAAAAAAAAGACTCAGAAAAGTATGCTCAGATTGGTACCGGAATCACTCCTCCAGACTCGGAAGAATATTGTCGGATTAGTCCCAGAATCACCCGTCCACACTCGAAAAGTGAAGGTCAGATTGGTGCCGGAATCACCCCCATGTATTCCAGGAGGAACGAGGACAAACTGACAGACGAAGCCGATCATAAGTAGTAAGGATCCTCGGGTCCGGGGTACGAAAAATGAATATCCGTAACGGAGTGGTACGTAAATACATTTGCCGTACTCCGTACTACGGAAAATTATGTTTATCCGGGACCAATCTGACCTTCACATTCCGAGGCTGGAGGGGTGATTCCGGGACCGATCTCACCATTACTTTCCCAGGTCTGAGGGGCGATTCCGGGACCAATCTGACTATTACTCCCCAAGTCTGGAGGGGTGATTCCGGGACCGATCTGATCATTACTTCCCAAGTCTGGAGGGGTGATTCCGGAACCGATCTGAACATTACCCCAGCTACCATCACTTCATTGTCATTGACCTATGACAAGACACCAAGATTCACCACATGAAATTCAACTTGAATTCAAATCTCCCTCGCTCCGGAAAAAATCTTAAAGGCCTGCCGCTGCGATTTTTTCGTTCCCATTTTTTCGTTCCACTCCCAGTTACGCCCCAATAAACACGCCCGAAGAAAAGCGCGTTTCTGCGCTAAAAACTTGATTACAACTTTATTAGCATTTAAGTACGTCTTTTAAGAAGTTTGACTTTACAATCACTCAGAATCAGAACTCACTTCAATGATTTCGGCGGCGGCTTTTGAACAACCCGGCTCATTCGAAGTATTCCTCATCCTCTTTGTTCGACTTCCAAGTCCACTCGAAGTACTAGGGGTCGGCTCATTTCTCCCTCTTTTCCGACTTTCATTTCCTGCGTGTGGTCTCAATTCATTTGCTTCCCTTTGACTTGAATCGGATACTCGTTGACGTATCAAGGGACTATCCAGTTTGAGAATGGGATGTGACCGGCTTTCGTACAACTTTTCACGCAGCTCGTTCTCAATGTTATCTAAACGCGCAGAGATTATGTTCAGATAGTTCACCACGGTTCTGGTTTTTTCGCCGCGTACATTGCGGAAAAGAGACCTATATTTCAGGCATTCAGCTCGGCGAACGGCGATATCTTCCAGTGTGGTCAATTCTTCTGGTGGGATATCGTTGACGAATTCGGCCCAAATCTTATTGAAGTCATCGAGGAAACTTAAGTAGAAATGAAGCTTGCTTATCGATCACACAAGGGATCAAGCAAATCATAGAGATATAAAATGAGGATAGGCACTTACGTCATTTTTAATGATTGATAGCACGTGTTGAATTGATGAACACATAATGAGGCATTCGAACAGGGTCATATTTACGGTTGAAGTGAGGAGAGTATGTTGAGCAACATGTTGGTGTACATGTTGAGCAACATGTTGGTGTACATGTTGAGCAACATGTTGGAGTACATGTTGAGCAACAACAGCGAATAGAAATGGTATATAGCGGCCGTTGTGATTAGACGTTGGGAGGATTTGTAATCCAACTGTTGCTGTAACGTAGCGAGTACTCCTTATTTACAACTAAAAAATTTCTTATTCAAACGTGTGGTACGTGATCACGCACTAAATATAAAGTTGATTCAGAAAAAATTGGATTTATCTGTACATCTAATTTTTCCCTTTTTCACTCATGGCTGCGACAACTTTGATCGCAAAAAAATGGTCAGTGACCTTAGAAGCCAACGTCAGCGATGATGTTGAGAAGTCAAAAGAACGAAAAGAAATCCTGAATCGGTTGAAATTGATACCGGCAATTCAGAAGATTCGATTGATATACGAGGACACAAAGAAGACGCGTGACAACACCACCATGTGTTCCCGTACCAGTGCTCATTTCCATGCTCTTGTATGGTTGGAGACACCGGTGAGAGGGCAGACATTCTTCACGGATCTGTTCAACCCACGATCTGTGATAGCAAAAGAAATCAGGAAGCCTGAAAAGAGGGAATCGTTCGTCGATACCGCAAATGATGAGGCTGCGATGACCCCAGAAAGGAATGAGAGCGACGCTCTACTTTTTGACGACCATCGAGGCTGTTTACACAATGAAATCCCCATATGTGACCAACCTGTGAACAGTACTCCTAAGCGATCCAGTCCAGGGCCGTGCAAGCGGCAAATATTAAATGGGTTCCGCGAAACTATTCAGGCTAAATATAGGAAAATCAGTCATAAGGTAGGCCCGGTCATCGTAGCTCCGTCGAAAGATGTTCAGCGGAGCATCCTTTTACACAGCGTTGCCTGCAGCTCCAATGCGTGTGACGCATTCCGTTCTATAACTCGCATGGACATGCAAATTGCTGCGAGTTCCTTCCAAACCTGGTACCCCTTCCTAGTATGGTTCTATGAGAATCATAAAGCCTCTGATATAATTGATGTTCTTAAAAATCAGGACTTCCCACAGGAAGCGGATAGGGGATGGTCGGTATCAAATATTGCAGATATTATGAGTTTAGATGAGGATTCTGGTACAGTCCAACCTCCAGGTGCCCCATGTGTGGCAGATAATCCAATTGCGGACCACGTAGACGCGGCTGTAGCAAGCCCTAGTGGTTCATGTGGCGCGGGAAATGTTAGCAAAGGTAGTGAGCCAGGAGGCGAGACGAAGGAGGGCACCGATGACCTAAACGATAGCATAGATTTTGAAGCTTTATTCAATGACGTAGAATAGTGTATAGAAAATCAGAACATCTTAATTATGAATGGCATAAACAAAGTTTTTAGAAAACAAAATTTACCATGCTCCTTTCATGAAGTGAATATTTGCAATCACAAACTTAGTTCACTACTCAACTCAATTTAAAACAATCATAGAGGACATAATTGCAGTATTTGTAAAATTCCATCTTCCAACGTCGAAGGGAGACCACCGAGCGAAGCGAGTGTGCTTTGCTCGCAGCACCTCGCTACGCTCGGTCCACTTATCAGGTGTTGTCTGTTCGTGTGCTGTTAGTCGTTGATTGCGAATGCAGGTACCATTCTGTGAATTGTGGTAGGTGTTGGAATACTGGCATGGTTCATTCGGTGATGGGGTCAATTATTATGTGGATCAGGGGAAGTATTCACAGACATGATGTTCGGAGCATGATGTTGAATAAGTACACCAGCACATACACAAGTGCAAGCAACATGGTGATAGGAATGTGTAGGAACATCAGGTTGGACATATTCAGCAACATGAGGATCAATATGTTCAACAACATGACGTACATCATGTTTAGCGACATGTTATGTAACATGTTACTACACATGTTTGCCAACATGACGTACAACCTGTTGAGTAACTTGATGTTGACCAAATTGAGGAACAAGCTGAGCAACATGTTGAGCAACAATTTGAGCAATATGTTGAGCTACATGTTGAAGAACAATTTAAGCAAGAAGTTGAGCAACAAACTGAGCAACAAGTTGAGCAACGAGCTGAGCTACATGTTGAACAACAATTTGAGCAAGAAGTTAAGCTACATGTTGAGCAAGAAGTTGAGCAACAAGCTGAGTAACATGTTGTGCAAGAAGTTAAGCTACATGTTGAGCAACAAGTTGTGCAACATGTTGTGCAACAAGTTGAGCAACATGTTGTGCAAGAACTTAAGCTACATGTTGAGCAACATGTTGTGCAAGAAGTTAAGCTACATGTTGAGCAAGAAGTTGAGCAACACGTTGACCAACAAGTTGAGCAACATGTTGACCAACAAGTTGAGCAACAAGCTGAGCAACATGTTGAGCAACAAGCTGAGCAACATGTTGAGCAACAAGCTGAGCAACATGTTGTGCAACAAGCTGAGCAACATGTTGAGCAACAAGCTGAGCAACATGTTGAGCAACAAGCTGAGCAACATGTTGAGCATAGTGAATGTTTATATGGTAGAAGAACACTTAGTATGAGCCTCCTGCGTGCCTGGTGCAATCGGATTGTAACTTTACACGTAAATTTAGTTCTGAGTCGCTTGAAATCGGCACAATCATTTTCAAGCATTATCATGTCGAAAGAGTTACAAGCACGACGAGTACATTTGGGACAATTTTTAGTGAGTAAGTTTGAATTTGCAACCAAATTTAAATGCAAGCAATTAGAGACCATAGAAATGATAGTAGATAAGAAAAATGTTTTGAGTATAATGCCAACTGGAGCGGGGAAATCATTGATTTATTATTTTTGGACCTCATATATGAACACAACGGTAGTGGTTATAGCTCCGCTGCGAGCAATTTGCTTGGATCAGGTCCAGAAGGGGAATGAGCGTTACAAAGTACCTACTGTTTTCCTCGGACCGAACAATGGTAGATCGCCTGATATTGTTATAGAACATGGTAGAAAAATGAGTCAGTTCCCTAGGCTGGATTTTTGACACTGCTCGAGAGGATCAGAGTGGCCTTCAATGAGGGCACAAGCACTGTTGTTCGCAATATTCGTTGACTACAAGGCAGCTTCTGAGCTTCCATCAAGAACGATCATTCTCGAAAAGATGACGCGGCCTTGTGTTCCGACAAAAATGCTCCGACTTATCCTGGCAGTGCTTCAAGGAGGGATGCTCTAAATTGGGGAGCAACCGGCCTGGCACAGGGCAACAACAATGCCAGAATTAACACTCTCCCGATTCTCGAAAGGTCACCGCCAATTTAACAGGTGGGTCCATGAGCGCCAGCTTCTGATCAAGCGACAGGCTGGCTGTTCAGGGAAGCACCGAGCAGCTCGAGCTGTGAGTCCTCCAGGAGCCAAGCGTTGGGGAGTGAATCCCGCATTCTCCGGAGGCATTCGGAACGTGTTTGAGCGTCGTCCGAAAGGATAGCCACTTCGCAGGCGGCGTCGTTGAGAAGCAAGCCCGAGTCTTAGGCGAACCCCCTGACTCTCTGGATGTCAGCCAACGCCGACTCCACCGAACCACCCAGCGTGCCACCATCTAGAAACAAGGTGGACAAGGGAAGTTTCGAAGAGTTGAAAATTGAAATACTCACACCTTGACCTCTTCGACATCTGTGCAATGAAAACCTGAGCACCGATCGAACTTATGAACACCAATTATGGAACGAATATACTTGCCAAGGTACAGGAAGTACGGGATATCACACAGAGCGCTCCCGATTGGTTGATGCACGGTTGGATGACAGTCAATGACTGCGACCAACGAACAGATAGATGAACATCGAAGTCACCGTTGTGGGCATCACAAAGTTCTTTCCTTCTCACATACATTTCCAACCCCTCCCCTCGTTTCTGACCGTTTTGTAGGAAATCCTCCATCAATTCCCTCCTTTTCCTCTTCGGCGCGTACGTTTCTATGAATAACGCTTCCCAGTCCTCGAATTTCTCGCACTGACTGCCATGATCCCCTTGCCAATATTTCGCCGGGCCAACCAATTTAGCATGCAACACACTTTTCGTATAGTCCTCCGTCCACTTCCCTACTGTTTTTGCCTGTACTATTGGGTGGATGCAAAAGTTCTGGGCCCCTAATTTCAATCGCTCATAACTCCGCTCCCAGGAGGCGCAGGAAGATAATAAAATATATGAAATGTGCGGAATTTAGTCAGCTTTCAGATGAAATCAATGATCGCCCAAGAGCACCGTGCTTACAAGAGCGATTTTACTGAAAGGGTCGAAATTCGGAAAATCGTGATTTTGCAGTTCCGGCGAAACTAAGATTATTACCCCCTATTTTCTCTTCAGAATCATGAAGTTCGTCGAAAAATAAGCGGTTTCAAAAAAAAATTGAGCATTTCGGCCTCGGCAAAGCGGAGATATCGGCTCCCGAAGATTCGATTTTTTTGTGATTTTTTGGTGACCTTTTTTCCGCCAATCGAACGGTCTCATGGATGGGATACGCTGGAATTCCCCTGGAAACGCTCAGGAGCGTCTTGAAATTGTTTTCTCAATACTTTTCGTCGTTGTTCGCCTTGCAAGAAGGGACCTTAGAATAAGAGTCAGATTGTCGGAATCATTTTCGTCTCTCCAGCGACGGCAACCAAGTCGTCGTTCAACAGGTCGACCTGATCGTGGCTCATCGTTCAGGTCCTGATTGCCGTCTCAGAACTTGGAGAACCACCTCTTCACTGTGGAAAGAGACGGAGTGGCTTCACGGAACACGGGTTCTATTTGCCGCTTCGTCTCCGCCGCTGAATTCCCCTTGAGGAACTCGTAGAGCATTGCGCTCCGGGTCAGTTGATCTCGGTTGGCCACTCCGGGAGGATGGCTAGAGTTTCTGAAACTTCCACGAACTTCACGGGAAACAGAAAAGATTCGGTGCTGCAATGAGCGCGTTGGAAGAACCTGTTGGTTGTCGCACGAGTGGAACGATACTGAAAATGGAATCCCGATCTCTCTCGTCCCCAGCGTCGGTTCTCGTAGCCTAACATTCGAGAAGGTGACATTTTGTGAGAAAGCCAGCAAGTTCTCTCGGAGCAATCGAACTCATTGTCTCGGAGGGAAGACATGCCGATCACTCTGTGTTGAGAAAACATTTTCCAGAGGCTCCCGAGCGTTTCCAGGGCAGTTCCAACGTATCCCATCCATGAGACCGTTCAATAGGCGGGAAGAAAGTCACCAAAAAATCACAAAAAAGTCGAATCTTCGGGAGCCGATATCTCCGCTTTGCCGAAATGCTCAATTTTTTTTTGAAACCGCTTATTCTTCGACGAATTTCATGATTCTGAAGAGAAAATAGGGGGTCATAATCTTAGTTTCGCCGGAACTGCAAAATCGCGATTTTCCGAATTTCGACCCTTTCAGTAAAATCGCTCCTGTAAGCACGGTGTTTTTTGACCATCATTGCGGTTGATCTCATCTGAAAGCTGACTGAATTCCGCACGTTTCGTATATTTTATTATCTCTCTGCGCTTCCTGGGAGCGGAGTTATGAACGATTGAAATTAGGGGCCCAGAACTTTTGCATCCACCCAATACATCCTGCAACCAGCTTTCTGCACTAGCTACGGTCCCACCTGAGAACGTCCTCAAGCGCGTTGCCGTGTCGTATGGCTTTACTCTTGCCTCCAGTTTCGGTTCGTTGGCCTCCTTGTTCTTCACCTCTTGTATCTGTTGCGTCTGGCCCTCAATCCTCTTTTCCATACTCGCCAGTGTCTTTGTTAACTTCGCCAGTACCGCTGCCAAGCTTGCCTCCGCCATCTTCGCTTGTCCTTCCCTGATCTTCTTGGCACTTCTCGTTTTCTCTTCGGAACTGGTTCTTCTACCACCGCTGCTAATGTGAGACTCTACTGCTCATGGAATGACCACACGGTATTCGGTGTGGATACTAGGTTAGTACGGGTTTACTCCGTCTCCTCTTTACTCTCGTCGTAGTATCCTTATTCACACACTCTATGCATTCATCTCTCATATTCTCGCGGGATTCTCCTCTTTCTCTCTACTGACTCCCCTCTCCAGTACAACTGGTCGCCGCTGGGTCGTCTCTCAAGACGCTTCTCTTAGAATCCGACACTATTGTAGGAAGAAGTCCGCTTGAGCTTCTGCAGTTCAGGGAGACCTACAGGCTTGATATTCGTGTAGCGAACACGGTCGTTCGCCTACGAATTCTCTTGACGAGGGCGACAAGCTGTACCAGCTGTGAGAGAAGCCCTCCGAAGTTCAAGATTATCAAGTCCTATCTGCGCTCAAGTTTAAATTGGTTGCGTTTGTGGAACGTCGCGATCCTCTGCAGCGAGAACGGGTTGTCCAGCAGCATCGACGTGGGAAAAGCGTGGTATGAATTGACTACTTACAGAAGCTCCAAGGTAGGGGACGTTGGAGGGTTGGACTCCAAGGTACAATATGAAGTTTGAAATCGCGGTGGGACTGAAATAATTTATGTACATCCTCGGAATCCCCGAGCTCAGCCCCAGGCGGCACTTCGCCTGTGATTCGAAATTCTGCAGGTTCTTGGAGAGATACCCGCAAGTCCTGGTGAGAAAGGCTATGCACTCATCCAATCAAAGACATAGGGTAGATCAGAGAACATCAGGAGCCGAACCCCGAACCAAGAGCAGCGCACGTGACTGAACCTTCGGTGGAAAGCTCGTTGAATTCGTAATCAGAGTTGTCTCTCGAAGTTCTCGGCGATGTAGAAATAATTTCGATCGCTTCAGGAGCACCAAAGATGTGCGGGTCCTTCGACTGCGAATATACAGAGAATGAGAGGAACAGCGCCGCAAAATGCTCTGTGATGAATAAGAATACGATGAACTTGCATCCACAAATTCTTGACAGCAGCTCGTCCGCTCGAGATCCTGGTTCTCCTCTCCGTCGGTGATCGTTTCTAAGGTGCGGTTTGTGAGCTAAGAGTTCTTTGAAGGTGATGTGAGCCGATGGCATTCCACCCACCGAGCGTTGCAGAGGGGTTTGAGTCGCCGGACTTTGGAATCTGGCAATATGGCCAAAATCGAATTTTGCAGAAACCTAACTCGGCTAGATGAGGCCTGTACGCCTGAGCTGGCGATTGTCTCGATGGTCAACCTGATTCTTGTGTGGTCGATTGAGTGTCCCGAGGTTGGGTTCAGCCAATGAGTGGCACAGTGAAAATACAGAGCTCAACAACTTCGCTTGCACTGGCCTGTTGCTCCCACCCATGGAACTTGCACCATCGTAACCCTGGCCGCGAATGTTATTGAAGTTGAGACCTGCGTATCGGAGAACCTGGAGGACACTTTCGGTCAAACCCGCACCCGCTTTGATTGCCGGAGCGCGGAGTGAGAGGAATCTTTCTCGCCGGATTTGTTGTCCGTCTCTTCGTGACACGTAGCGAAGGCATATGGCCTGCTGGTCTTTTCTGCTAACGCTCCTGGTCTCATTTGCTCGGATATAGTTCCCCAAGTTGAAGTTCGAGGTTACCATTCCGCCGACGATCTTGTTTATGTTGATTCCCCTTGTAGCATCGATAATTTCATTCTGAACCGTGATAATTTTCGGGCCGCTGTGCAGATGGTCCTCAAGAATTTCATCCCCAGCTTCGATCCGGAACCCGTGTAAGGCGCGGAAGTTGCCGTGGTTGCACTTATCCGACTCAGGGAGGTCACGTAAGGTGTTCCTGTGATCCTAGGGGCCGCGCAGGGTCAGGCCCTGTCTCCCGCAGAACAGAACCGTTTTGATGATTGGAATGATTCGCGACCTATTCCTCGCGCTCTGCTGTCGACGTCCTTTATCGATGAGGTTCCTGACGACGATAGAGTTCCTGTCCTCATACAACCTGATAAAATTTTCTCCACCCATTTCTGTCTCCTGGTGATATCGCACCACCTCATGACTCTCGAGGACTTTAACTGCGTTCTTGAACCTTGTGAAAGGCGTATTGACCAGTGTACCGAAGCTCCATCGGGTACTCACTTTTGGCGGAAGCTACAGAAAATCTACATAATGCTCTCCCTCTATCAAGTATAGGCCAGCCATAGTCACTGGGCTTTGCAACGATTATTTGACCGCGGTTAATGACCGCATTTAACCGCAATTTTCCGAAACGTATCATTAAACGAAGTTCGTACACGCTTCCGAAAGCCGGCTAGCAATTATACCTGGACAAATAACACATCAGGTGCAGCCTCCCCATGTCCCCATGAGCGAGCCGTTCAAGGACTCAATGAACCAGCATTGGAGGCGGAAGGCTCAGTCTCCTAGAGCTTTGCGCATCTGGTAGGATCAAGGAACAGAGCACAGCGGGAGTGGCTATTGTGTGGGTCGCACTGGTCGGAACCAAGAACATACGCCCTTTTAAAAGGCCTCAACGGTGATATCGAAGCCAGCAGCACTAATTTGGAGTCAGACAAAAATTGGAAGCACCTCAAAAGACGACCTCGAGGATTCCCAATGAAAAAGAAACTCGAGAATCAGGACGTGGTGTTTACTTGAGTCATACGATTTTCCGTCGAACGGAAAACGGTAATTCCATTTCCGTTTTCCGTAAACGGAAATCGCCGTTTTCCGTTATTGGAAATTAGCAAAGGGAAGTTTTGATGGGAAATATCATTCTCGAATTCTTGACGCGTTGGGTATGCGTTGCCGATGATTCCGCGCTATGCGGTCCGTATGCGGAGGATGGACTGATGAGATGTCTGCCTCCGTGCTCGGCACTAGGCTTCCGGGTACAAATTTCGAATTCCCGTTTTCCGTTAGCGGAGATTCAAATGCGATTTCCGTGGTCTTAGGTACTCGGAAAGGTCGTCTGATACCTACCACGATTCCCCTCACTTGGTTCCCAATCGAATCTTGCGGCTAGATCAGCGTCTATGAACTAATCTGATGAATTGCGGAAACGAGCACTCTCAGAACAGCAGCTGACAGCTTGATCGACTTCATCGATGACATACAATATGCAAGAAATCTCTTTTTTCTCACGCCGTTACAATGTACCAGGATGCTGAAATGTCGATCGACTTGATCGATAATCGATAACATGGAAATAATTTCGTCTCTGTGGAGTTAATACAAACGAACAGTATGTTGAATGGCTGATCCACTTGATCCATAACATGCAAATGATCTCATCTTTCTCAAGCCGCCGGCTCGTCACCACTTGCGCCATCGCTGTCATCGTCGTTACTTGACTTGACATTGTTCGCCTCCAAATATTCCTCCCAAGGCTTCTCCTCCGAGTAGTAGTTCATGAGGAGTTGATAATCTTCAAAGCGCATGTCGCTTTGGCGCTCCTGATTATAGCGTCTGGCGACGCGTGCTTTGCTGAAAACACGCTCGGCTGGCACGCTGGTAGGCTGAAAGACAGCCATAGTCTCGTAGTTTCCCGTTGCGGGCGGAATCCCGCTGTTGATGTCTCTGGTTAATCGCAGGAATGCTCCGATTTCATCCTTCAGATCTTCGACCCCCTGGAACGTATCCCTCATCCTCCCCTTTTTGTGTGGTAATTCGCCATTTCCCGTTTCCTCGAGCCAAGTTTCGATGTTAGAACCGGCATCCTTCTTTCGGATATACCTTGCCAGCTTCGAGGCAAGTCTGCTCCGCTGGAGGAGTCTACAGCACAAATTTCGGTGTAGAGCAACGCTGAAGTCCGATCCAACGCCCTCAACGTTCTCGAGCAGGATCTGTAAAAGATGAATCGCTCCTTCTATTTTGAAACCGCCTCATAGGTACATCAGAACGAATTTATCGATTCTCTCTGAGGTAATTGGTTCTGTTTTGAATTCAACTTGACCCACCTCAAACGCGATGTCGGCCATTCGCAGCGTAATGTCCTCTTCAGAGAGGCGTTTTGATGCCTACTTCACGTGGCCTAAGCAGCGAACCAGATGCTCAATTTGGAGTAGCTCATCATCCGTGAGCGGAAACGGCCCTCGCTTCTTGGGATCTTTATGGTAGCAGCGGATCACCGCATCCTCCAGGCGGAGAAAATTTGTGAGCATATGGAGCGACGAGTTCCATCTAATTCTTATGTCGATGACTAGCTTCAGGTTGCAGTTGGTCTGCTCTGCGAATCCGATGAGCTCGTCGTTGAGGCTGCCGCTCATGGATAAGATGCGACAGGTGTCTCGAACTTTGTCGACAGTGCGGCCAAGCTTCCCGCGGAACTCTGGTTGGCCCCCGACCACAAGTTCTTCCGCAATTAGTTCCTCTGAGAATTATTAGGAAGGCATCATGAGAAAAGCATCAACTCGTGCGCGCATGCATGAATATTAGAATCGAAGCGATACTTGAGATAGCTGGTCCAGCCTCTCGAAGCCAGGAGATATTCGCAATCGAGCCAGTTCACTATAAACCAAGGATCTGCTCACCTTGGACATCCTCATCCCGCATGTCCACCAAATGCCAAGTCTCGGGCCCTAGGCCGTTTCCACTGCTCCTCTCTTCTTCATCACTCTTGTCGACAACAAAACCATCCACCATCAGGTCCTCGCTGGCACAATTGTTCTCCTTGAAGGTATCCAACACGGCGAGGTGGAGCCCGTGCGCCAGGCAGAGTTGGTGATAGAAAATATTGTGTGCCACGTCTGCTTCAATTAGGCGGCCAAGCTTCCGCATTACTGAAGCGGCATCAGTAGTAAGGGCTCGGATGTCCTTCAGCTCAAGTCCGACGCGCGCGAGCGATCCTTTCAGCGACTTCAAGAGATTCTTGGCGCTAGCCCTCTCCCTGACGGGCGTTAACAGTTCAAAGGAATGGAGTGTGACGCCTGAAAATACGCATAGTTTCAGATTGGTTCGCTATCGCTACACGGCGAAAATCACGGAATGGAGTAAGAAACACTTGAGAGGAGGCTTGCATGGGAGGACGTATGATGGGGGATATAAGTAGCAGGCAAGATTATCATCTACCCTGCCGTTAATCTAGAGGGACTCACCTAAGAAGCGTTTCCTGTGCCACTTCCATTCATCCGCCGTCAATGCGAACATGGAACCACTCGTCTTCAGCTTGCTCAAGTCCATAATGAGATTATTTACGGCTCGCCTGAGGTTGAACGGAGCAGATTAGTCCGGTTTCCATCCATATGGAAACATGGAAGGATGGCCAAGGTCCACTCATCAGTCGGTTGGACTAGAGTTCCTGTGAGCCTTATTCTGCTGAGAGTCACTTACTTCGATTCTTCGTCAGCATATCGTTCGCGATCGTATCGTTTACGGGTGCCATGTTCATGAGGTGGAAAGCTGACCTCATGATTCCATGCTTGAAGTGGCTTAGCGGCGTGTTGAGCGTGGTGATCATCCCGGCCACAATCCATCTCTCCGTCTCCTTGCGATTCTTCAAGCGGTCGTTCCTTTGATGCATTTCCACATGCGAGCGCATGCTCGTCGTGCTTCCTTTCGCAGAATTGAGTCGCTTCCCACGGATATTGCACTTGTAGAATTCTGGATTCTCTGATTGAGTGAAATGCTTCAGAATTGAATCTGGAAGGTTGTGAGATGAGATAAGGGAGTGTGTAGTTCGCGGGAGTCCATCAATCATTCACTTCATATTGAACTCCATCTGAGGATAATTGCAAGCTTCTCACTCTTTGTTGCTGCCTTTGGACGACCTCTTCGGAGCTTGCTTCTCGACGACGCCGAACGAGAACTGCAATCGCTTCTATCACACTTCATCCTCTGTCGAAGCTCTAAAATCGTTTCATCCAGCTTGCGGAACTAACACGACGGAAACACTTACATCGACCACTGCGAGTGGCTCTCTTACTCATGTTACTTGACATCCGATGTCTGGCATACATCTCATCAGTCTGTCATCCACATGCGGACCGCATAGCGCGGAATCATCGGCAACGCATCCCCAACGTGTCAAGGATTCGAAAATGATAGTTCCCATCGAAACCTGCTTTTGTTAATTTCCGTTAACGGAAAACGGGAAAGGGTTATTTCCGTTTCCCGCTAACGGGAAACGGAAATTGAATTACCGTTTTCCGTTTAACGGAAAATCATGCCTTTGGGTTGGGATTCCCAACCCAACGAAGAAACACGCCCTTGGGCACTCTTTGCTCGTGAAACCGTGCAGAAATCGGCGGCAATGCCACGTTTCAGAGTTTGCAACACTTCCTCAGAGGATCGTGAGGAGTTGAACCCGAAATTGCTGACTACATTCATTGGACGGGGGGCGCCACAATACAAGATGATCTCTTTTGCATCAGGATAATTTGTCAAAGATTCCGTGATTTGAAACGTTCAACCAATGTTCCCGGACCAATATGATCAAGGTCGAGCTGTGACAAACGAGTCTTTATGAGATGTCGGAGCGGACGCCTGAAAGTTGCCGTTCGTCGCTCGATATCCCCTCTGTGCCGCAGCATCATGAGACTCGAGTTTTGATATCGGTGACCCGACTTCTTCTGCCGTTCTGAGTTTCCCTCTGAGTTCCTGTTCTAGACGGCGATCGACGGTTTTTTAAGGGGTTCGAGCCCGCACGCATGAGAATTTCGCCGAATTTCGCGATATCGTTCGGGATGTGTTCTGAGATCTCGTTGTATCCGTTAATAATAGAACCTCCTTTCTGTTAACAGGTCCGCTGCCATGTAGTCCGCCAGCGTCCTACGGTTTTCCGGCGGCCGGTAGGGCGCCGGCGCCCTACAGAGTGACTTGTGGTTTTAGGCCTCGTGTAGACACGGCGAGCGTTGAGGCTTTGATCGGACGATGTCAATTGCTACTCTGGACTTGACTTCAATTCAGATTGCAATGGCCAGGGGCTGGCCTTCATAGCTATGAAAAATCTCGTCGCCTTCTAGTGATAATTACTTCGGCCCTGTCGATGGCGGTCCGTCTTCCTTGGTCGAATTCCAGTGCTCATCATATCGACTTCTTCCTCGACGGCTGCAGTATTTACGCTGAGAGGAACGAAGTTTGTCTCTCTGTTTTCGCAGTGCTGGTCTAGATCGTAGAGATTGTGGCAGATCAATACGATAAAACTCGCGCGATGGCAAAGTTCATGTACAGCAGTGACCGCTGCCTTCGATCTTCGGCGAAAGGGAAGGAGAACTCTGATCCAGGTGAAGACACGTTCGAGTCCCCAACTCCAGCCAGCGAGAGTGATTGTGAGTCGTATTCCGATGCGGGATCGGAATTCTCTCTTGGGGAAGCGAGACTCGAGGACAGTGACTCTGGTTCCGCTAACTCAATCGCATCCCTCGAAGAACATGCGTCGCCAAGCACGAGTTATTCGTTTCTTTGGAATGAAGTAGACGAGAATTTCCTCCGCAGAATCAGTTGCTCTGCTCGAGAAACTGTCAGGAGTCATCCATCCTATCCTTTGGACCTCGATCAGCTGCGACCAGGAGAGGTGTATAAAACTTTTCTCGACCAAGAAATGCTCGAGTTCATTGTTACTGAAGCCAATCGGAACGCGAGGAAGTACCACAGCGCTGCAGCCCTCACTCCGAAAAGTCGAGTGAATGCTTGGAGAGATACAAACCCGGAGGAGTTGAGGAAATTTTTCGGCGTCATACTGTGCATGGGCCTTGTAACATATCCTAGTATTGAGCTTTATTGGAGCACGAACTGTTTCTATAAGAATGACTTAGTGTCTTCAAGCATGAGCCGAAACAGGTTCCAATTACTGCTTCGGTTTGTACACTTTTCGAATAATGACGAGGGAGGAAACATTGATAGGTGTAGCAAATTCATCAAGATTCAGAACATGCTACAGGACAAATTTTGCGAAGTTTTCAAGCCTGGCGAGAAACTCACGGTCGACGAGACTATGATCCCATTCTGTGGTCGGCTTTCTTTCAAGCAGTACATGCCTGGTAAGAGCCACAAGTATGGTATAAAGATGTTCAAATTTTGCAACACTGACGGATACACTTTTCGGATGCGAGTTTACGCAGGAAAAACAGCTGTCCACACGGGAAATCTTCCTTCGAACGTAGTGCTGGAGCTAGCCGAGCCATATTTCGATAAGGGAAGAACCCTAGTCACCGACAACTACTCCACCTCTGTCACTCTTGCAAGAGAAACTCTACGACGAGGTACACATCTTGTCGGTACTTTGCGCAAGAACAGGAAGCATCTGCCGCGATGCGTCGTGGACGCTCGATTACGTCGAGATCAAATTATTGGCAAGGCATCGACCGACGGAATTGTGGTCGGTAAATGGAAAGCGAAACGGGATGCCTTCTTCCTAACTACGAAGCATGATCTACGCATGGTGGATTCTGGGAAGTTGAGAAGAGATGGCTCTCGAAAAATCACACCCGCTGTCATCCTTGAGTATAACAAGACAAAGCAAGGCGTAGACATGTCAGATCAGCTGGCTAGTTTCTATTCGCCCCTGAGAAAAACAGTCCGGTGGTACCACAAGGTCGTGTTTGAACTGATTCTGAATACAGCCGTCGTGAACTCGCGAATTATATTCAACAAACTCACAGGAAGGGGTTTGACGATGAAGCAGTTTCGGGAAGCGATTCTGGCGGACCTCCTTGACATTCAAAACCCTTCGACCTCGTCTCGCTTTCTCCGGCCGAAGCAACGGTATTGTCTTGCTCGGACTGAGCTCACTGACGGCCGAGGCAGGAAAATCAGGCGGCTTTGTCAGAACTGCTACTCAAAGGTCTCGAGCACTCAGGGTAGATCTGCAGCACTGAGAACGGTGAAAAAAGTCAACACCGGTCGTGAAGACTGTGAAAAGTGGTTGTGTATACGATGCTTTGTTGAAACTCATTGACTCTCGCTTCCAGCTATCTGCTATATTTTGAATCTTTGGATGGACTTCAGTTGAGTATACTCTTCCGTTTTCCATCACTCTCAATGTGTTTTCATTTGAAAATCGTCATTTTTAGCTCGTTTTAGGAAATGAGTTCCTCAGGTGCCTTGAAGGTCGCCAGCGCCCTACAGACCCTTAACTATGGGTGGCACCTGGCATGTAATTTTTTCTTAAGCATTGATGGCAGGGAACCTGTTAAAGAGGAGAAGCTCCCTGGAAATCATACAAAGTTTCCTCTCATGTGTAAACTCTCCTTTGAGAAGGACCCGAGGACTGGTATTTTCTTCCCTTGATCGTCGGTTATGACTCGTTTCAATATGATCAGGCGTGAGAACGGTGGTATCGGTGTCAGATCTGTTCGGAATCACGTGTCCGGGCACTCTCCCTCATAACCGCGGTTATTCGCCGTCATAATCGCGGTTTTCGGTCCTAATTTTGCAAAGCCTAATACCCAACTCTTTCTTGAATTGAAAGGATCGATTCTGACCTGACCGAGGAATCCTTGGGAGGGTGTAATTTTCGCCCTGAGTCCAGCAGATTCATTGGCTACTTTGTAGCCTGATATGCCTAGCGCCCAGCGACCTGCGTCACGTTGAATCTTTTCCAGTGGGTCCTGTGGTTTCTGGGCATGTGGCGTGCATTCTGTGGGGGGAAGTTGTAGCTTGTTGTTGCCAGATACTTTCCTGTTTGTCAAGGTATCTTCTGCCATCAGACAGCGTGACTCCAAGGTACTTATACTGGTGTACGAGTGGAAGGGGCTGTCTTTGTATTTGTAGGCTGATGTGTTCGCCAGCGTTCAGTTTTGGGGGTACGACTATGGCACTTTTTGCGGGATCGAAGGTTAGCTTTCTCTCGGTATCGAATACGACCGTTTTCGATGGTATCTCCTTCAGTTCATCCGCGGATTTCGCCATCAGGACTATGTCATTGAAAAAGAGGAGACCGTGGATGTTGAAGGAACCTTTTTCCCTCGGATCCCATCTTCATTTCTTAGATCGGATTTCGAAGCCTGCTCCACTTCGCGTGAGCCTGGTTTCGAGTTCCGATATGTAGAGGATAAATGGGATGCTGGACAGGGAAAGCCCTGTTCCAGTGCTTGTTTCCACACACTCTGATGTATGCTCCCCTCCAATGATTTTTGTTCTATTCGAGGAGCATAGATCTTGAAACATTCTTATCCAATTCCAATCATTCTTTCCCACCTCAGACAGAATGGTCCATAGCAGGTTTCTGTCGATTCGGTCGAATGCTTTTGTTGCATCTAAGACGGCGCAGATGAGCCCGGTGTTGGTTTTTCTGAACATCTCGATGGCTGTGGCCAGGACGAATAGGTTTTCATTGCCTCTGCGATTCACTCGGAATCCATTTTGCATTTCTCCGAGTAGTCTATTGTCTTCAGACCATCGCGAGATACTATTTGCTAGAATTCTCGCCAAGATTGGGTACAGGACCAGCGACATCGTGACCGGTCCATGTGCGGGGAGCTGTCTTTCCGTTGAGTTCGGTTTTTCAATCACATATACTCTGTTCGTTCTCCTCGTTGCACGATTAGGAGCAGGCTGTGGTGCGCGACGTCTTGTGGCTGCAGGAAAGCTCCATGATTTCATCAAGACGAGCTTGATAGCTTTGCCGATCGAAAGGCACAGATTCCCGTTCGATAGTAGCTTCCGGTACCTTGGTCGATGTTTTCGTCGGCGTGTTTGTTCGGGTTCCCTGTTGTCTTAGATCCCGTGCACCCCATGCGAAGGGCTTATCTGAAGTTTGTCTCATGGTGAAGCCTGAAGGATGTTCGTGGGATTTACCCGTTCGCTTGAAGCCAGCGAAGTAGGCCCGCTTATCCAATAATATATCAACATGCGTAGTATTTCGCAGCTTCTCTGCATCCTGAGGCCGGATCGAAGCTTCACGAAAGCATATTCTCTCAGAGTGCTTGATAAGCGGTGGAAAGATAATTTGGTTTGACGAGTCTATCCAGGCAGTATGAACTTGAGTCCCTGGGGGGCGAGGGGCTATAGCCCTGCCAGCCGTGAGGTGGATACGAGCCTGGGAGGGAGCCCGTCAAACATATATTGGGTACTCCGACAATACTGATTCCCACTGTTCCACTTTTGTGACATCCAGTTCCAGCCGTCGGATGCGATATACACAGGATTGAGACAATTCACGAATTGCCTTCCCTCATCGGCACTCTCCTTCCGTGGAGAGACGTGCGCGACACCGAGTGGAAATGTGTGCTTGTTCTGAAAATGAACCCACTCGACGGCTCGAAAATCTCTTGCACCGCGAATTACTGATCATTATCGGAGAAGTCGAGGACGAGAGACGTGACATCGAACATGACACGGGATTTGCAAGTCGGTTCCGTTCGCATTCAAGATTCTGTGGACTTCGGAGAGGCGGAATTCTCAGAGTCACTGTGACTTCCATCTCTCGTTTTAGGGTCGGAATCTGGATCTTCTGAATCGAACGAAAACTACAGTGAGCTATCTCCCGAAATTCTCTCCGCTTCCGACAACTCGTCTCTCCCATTATGGAGAGGAAACTCGGGACCACCAATAGCAGCGCTCGAGTGGGCGGGTCAACACAATCGAGAGTGAGAGGTGGGGGCAGCCTCATCGAATAATCGAACAGTATCGGATTTCTATTCCGGACGATTGCATCCTCAGCCTACTCCTCGTTTGCTTTCGAACCCTGTCTTCAGTAATCAGTGCAAGTGACCATGATGTTCCTGGAGCGCGTTTCACTCTGTTCGATGCTGTTCCTCCCCGTTGCGTTCGGTATCAGAAGATTGCCTGGTCGGATGACTGAATCTTCATCCATGCAGTTGCCAGGAGGAGCTTTAACAGAGCTCTCTTCCACCTCGCTGACATCCGGAGTTGATGACACTCCCTCCGCCCCCGAGTGTGGTGCCCCACCGCTGGGGCGCATCGAGCGGGTTGTTGGTGGTACCTCCGCCAGCAAAGGCCAATGGCCCTGGCAGGTCGTTGTGAAAGAAGAGAAGTACTTCGGGACAATTACGGCCTACAAATGTGGCGGAGTGCTCATTTCGGATCGGCATATCCTCACTGCGGCGCACTGCGAGCCGCGATCTATTTTCACGAAGCTCACCGTTACCCTTGGGCAGTATGCAATCAGCGAAGACAATGTTCAAACGATCCCGGTCAGCAAGATGATAATCCACAAAGAATTCAACACAACCGACTTCAACAACGACCTTGCTGTTCTTGAGCTCAAGCACCCAGTCAGATTCACTTCAAGGGTCAGCCCGATTTGCCTTCCCGACTTCAGTGACGACTTCATAGGACAAACTGGCCATGTGACCGGTTGGGGGAAGCTGTCCTACGGGGGTCGATTCCCGCGAGTGCTCCAGAGTGCTGCATTGCCTATAATCGAGCGAGAAAAATGCAAGAGGATGTTCCGAGAGAGGGGACACCATCGAGACATCCACGATCACTTCCTTTGTGCGGGTTATGAGTCAGGAAAGATCGATGCCTGCGAGGGAGACTCCGGCGGACCTCTTTCTGTCCAACGAGCTAGTGGCCAGTGGGTGCTCGCTGGAACTGTATCTTATGGAGTCAAATGTGCTGAGCCAGGACTACCAGGAGTTTACGTAAACATCCCACACTATAAGTCCTGGATTCAACGTGCAATGAGCACGCGATTCCCAACGTCTCGCGAACCTACACAAGGACTGCTTGATGGCTTCGGCAGCTTCTTCAGCGGAGAGAGTCTCGATGTAGTTCATTTTGCTTGAGGAGTGCCAGGAGCTGCAGAGCTAACGAGAATCCAAATGTAACGAGCATTTGGCAACTTCACTCCTTGCTGTCTGTATCTGTTTTCGATCAACGTAGACATACTCTCAGGCTTGGGCCAATCCCTGATGCCTTTTTTTGTCTTGATATCTATGGCCTCTTGATGGAAAAATGTTCTTGGGGCTCGGCGGTCATGCTGTAGTCTTTCTGATGGAAATCGGCGTGACGCACAGTTCCTTCGAAAGCCCCGTTCGATGGTTGAGGACCAGTGCCATGTTCCGTGACATCAGTTCGAGAGAGTCTAGCCTTCTTTCGGCTTGAAGAACTGGGAAGTATCTTCCGTACTCTTCTCGAAAGGGATATGTTCTCTCCGTTCCGCAACGCTCGAAATTCAAGTCTAGGTGCGCGCGCAAGGCGGTGTGAATTCCAGAGTCCCGATTCCGACAAGACCCACAAGTTCTAGATTTGAGATCGATGATTGGTAATCGAGTCACGGAGTCGTAGCTAATCCGCATCTATCGGAAATATTTCATCGTATGGTCCCTTGATAGAGTTATTGGGGAGCGCGCGAGTTTCGGGAAACTCACAAAGCTGATGACCCCCTTCACCAGCTCTTCCAAGCAGTAGCGCATAGACCTACGAAGATGCCCGGCGCGCGCACTCAGCCTGACGGCCCATGTTGGCATCCGCGGCACGTCGCATTCAAAATTTATGTATGATAACAATTACGATGCATTCCATATTCATATGTATGAATGAAGAAATACACAACACGGAAGGGAATCTCAAACTCAAAATGTGATCATTCCTCGATTACCGAGTCAACTTCAATGGATGGAGATGAAAGGACCGTCGGTTGATACAATCACGCTCATGAAAGCATCAAGTTATCTGGGAATCGCGCCCGAAAAGTGAATGAGCTGCGCACCGGGAAATTGATTTCGGGAGTTTCCACGATCTACCGAGGCTAGAACGGAGAGAGCCGATCAGATAGCTCGCTCTGTCCCTTGAGGACGAAACATCAGGAGCGCGAAGCTCTCAGTCCAGGGATGAAGTGTGGCAGCTGGCTGGTATGAATCAGTCCACTCGAGTATCCTCAAATAGCATGGTCACATCCCTGAACGATTTTCTCCATATAAGTGAGTGGTGGAACACATACGAATCTCGATGAGATCTGAGCTGTGAAACCCTGAGAGTTCGTTTTGGCATGGATAGATAGGGCACGTCTATAGGCGCTGCCGCAGATCGTTCGCTTTCGGATTCTCGCATTCTCAGAGAGTATGAACGCTTATTCAAACGTTGCGAAGCCTACCTACAGCAGATGTGGACCGTGAATGTGATGTTTAATTCTGTGGTTGTCAACCGCGAGAATATCGCGGTCAGAACCGCATTCAGCCGCGAGACGAGATTGATCCGCGGTCTGAGGAGGACTGAGATCTGGGATTTGGCACCTCAAATCGAACAGACACTATCTGATAAACATGAAAGTTGATCAATTGAATATTTGTTGATAACTTTCTCACTGTCCTCAGTTTCACAATACAGAGACCCTCGCATAATCTGGATTCGCCCACTGCGGATCCGCTGAATTGCGATGTTCCCTCCATCGAGGTGAGTCTCTTTTCTTCAATTGCAGGATAATTTTCAAGGCCTGTTGCGAGTTCAAAATCAAATCGTTTTCCGAATCACGCGGCCATCAGTATTAGGGGAGGAGCATCGATGTCTGGAGCTGAGACACCGCATGTTGAGGATCTCCAGGGGTCCGAGAACCCGTCATAGAATCTAGTACGGATTCCCGCACTTGGCTCATGAGGTGTCACTACCTGGATCATACGGGAGTTCATTGAAGGATCTAGGGCTCGAACCGTCCCTGGAGCACTCCTCAATGTCCGCTCCCGCTACGAATGTACATATGAATGTTATACGGATAGGGTCCTTCGTGATTCCGAACCGCGGTTCTCACTCGCGGCTCCAAAGTCGCGGTTCTCACTTGCGGTTTCAAAGCCGTGGTTTTTACTTGCGGTTCTCAGAGAACCGAGAACCGCGGTTCTGGAGAGCGGCTCCTTGCGGTACCCAGTCTCGGCACCGGCTTGAGATCCAGGCTGGATCATCCAGCCGGCACCATTCGCATGGCTTCCATTCTGGCCACAGGCAAGATCATCATCATCATCATGGAGTTTTCAGCTCGCTCTCATCAATGCCTGAGGGCATCATGACCATCATCCCGGATTGCGGCTGAATAAATGAGAAAGCCTGATTCTTCATGCCAGTTTCCACCAATGCTCAAAGATTAATCGGAAATGTTCGGACGCATGGAAAGTCGAGTAGGTGGAACGAATCCCGCGGTACTAACGGGAAATGTCTGCAGTCGTCAGAATGGTCGTCGCAACGTTTCAGTTGCATTCCAAGCTTGTGGAGGAAGTACGAGGGCCTGCTCTTCTCCAACGATCTGTCTTATCGAAAACCTGCCCGAATGGATCTTTCTAAACGTTGGAACGAATCACGTTGAAGAACTCTCATCGAAACCACATGACCTGTACACAGGTGTTAGACATGGGTGAAGAAATCGAACCCAGCAGCCAACCACGACTGGTTCATTGCAATATGGGGAGATGCCCACATGACCGCGAAGCGACTCGCGATAACGCCGCCACATCGGCGGAGTAGAGAAGAGGGTCGACCATCGTTTACACGTTGTGTTAACATAGTTTGCCGAGATCTGGCGCTCGAAGATAGCCTCCGCGATAGCACTGCAGGCTTGGCATTTCAATTCGCAGGGTATCAGAATGAGCCATGACAAAGCCCGGGCATGCCTTCAATATGCTGGTTACGCAGATGAAACTCACACATGTTTCAGCAGGGTAGTTCATGGCCTCTGTCAAAACTTGTTAGAGGCAGCCCATTGTCCTTCGATGCACACAGCGAGAGTGAGAGTCCGAGTAACATCTACCAGTTACTGGGCGGGCTTCAGCTGGCTGACCCGCTTTTTTTGTGCTGCCAGTCGGGTGGCTGTTGCGAGATGGAATCAGTAACATCGGGAACGAATTTCCGAAAGGGAAAATCCTCATATCCTGGAATAGCGACAATGGTACCGCGCGTCCTTTGGGCGATCATGCTCACTTCGGAATAAACGCCATAATGATTCTCACGCTCCCTCTCATCGTAAGTGATTTCGATATGAGCTCCTCGATCAATGATCTTCTATCGCCGGTAGTGACCCAGCGGCGGATTCTCAAACGAATGACGTATAGCCTATGATCTGGAACACTCCGTGGGACACGAAAATTACGGAATCGTCCTTCCTATCTCGCCGCGATGCCACGTTGCAAATGAATCGCATGCAGGAATAATGCTTCTCACTCACTTCCATCCGCCGCTCGCCTGACGGCGCCCTGACTGCTCGTTCGCGGTCTTGTGGGCTGTACCCTCGCGGATCAGGCGTTGTTTGGCCATTGACAGCTCAATACTAATGAGTGATAAACATTTGATCGGTTGCGCTGGGAGTTCGACGCCGTACAATGTGATGTCCTCCTTGCGATTCGGGTCGCCCTCCTCGTTCTGGTGTGTTTATTGCGTTTCAGGAGTAGGAATATGGCCACAGCCCTCATTACGGGTGCTGCAACTCCAACAGCTCGGCTTGGCTGCAAGAATTGTCTGAGGATATCAGCGGCTCCATCAGTTGGATACTTTCGGCGACCTGTTTCGACGGAAGTGGATTCCGCCACGGATTTCGGATTAACCTCAGGTTTGAGAATTTCAGGTCAACTCAACCACAGGGATTCCTTGAGGAGCTTTCCCATAGGAGTCCCGCAAGAAGGAAGGTTCGCCGGACTTTATGATCCTGGCATACGCAACCATCTGGAGTGTTCCGTTCATATAGCGATTTCTATCAACCTGTTCTGGACGAACACATCATACTTAAGAGGAGTTCCGCTTTTCATCCAGTAGTAGATATTCATTGAATCTGTCCAATAGAACGATATTCAGCTCAGATTGAGGATTTCTGCATCTGCACTCCACCCAACAATCCGCTCCTGCAATCGAACTCCGCACATTACTGCCAACAGTTCTTTTTTTCGGAATCGTTAGTCTCTTCCTACTCTTCAGCTGTGTCAGCCGGGCCTCCCAGGCCACTATCGAGATGGTTACCTCGTCAGAAGCTGTGGAGAATGACTTGAGGTATATCACCGCAACGAATGCTGCCTCACTGGCATCCGCGAATGCGTGCAATTCCTGCTCTCCCGCGGAGAACCCTTCGGTATAAGACCTTTTAATTTCGAATTCATCAACGAGCTTCAAGTGCCGGCACCACGCCCTCCATTCTTTGAGGAATTCTCCCTCAAGCCTCTCGTCCAAGCCGAGCTTCTGCAGACGAGCTTTCTGGAACAGCAATTTAACCTGCATGACGAAAGGAGCTGAGAAACCTGTGGGATCATAGAGCCTTGCTGCCGCTCCCAAGATTATTTGCTTCGTCGGTTCGGCATTGCTCGCGAATTCTCTGAGGCTTTGCGAGCTTAACGTGAGACTCTCACGGTGAGAGTATGCTGCTCGGTATTCCAAATAACACCGAGCACTTTCTCAGGTATTTGCGAGAAGGCTATTTTGTGCGAGTCGTCTTCCTCACCCTGTCCAGAGAATCGCCATTTTTTCATGACCATTCCTGCCTCGGAAAGAGCTTTTGACGCTTTTCTTTGAGGCTCTTCCGCCTGCTCTATGCAGCCGGCCTCTGTGACCAAATCATCCATACATAGGTCCTCGATTAGCGCCCTGCCCCAGGTGGGATGCTGCGAGATGATTCGCATGCATTCGGATCACCGCAATAACATTGCACTGTGCGTATTTGACCCCAAAGCAGTTTTTGTTCATTCGGAAGGCCTCTAATCTTGCCGAGTGCACGTCTCTCGACCATGAGAAACCCTTGCGATTTCTCATTCTCTCCTCGATGCACACCGTTATGTGTGCTTCCTTTTTTTTCGCCGGAAAGCGCCACCTAATCGAGCCTGAATTCACACAGCATTTGCAGCGGCGTTGGCAACAGATTGGGGACATCCAAGATGACATCGTTCCATGACAGCTGACGCCTCATCTTGGAAGATGCGTTGAACACTGGCCTCGCCTATACGATTCGTTGGAATAATCCACACCGGGGAATGTTGCATGAAGTAATTCGGGTTTTCGTCTTGGGAGCGGTTCAGCGAAGCCGTTATCGAAGAAAACGTCCATCTGTTCGATATATTCCGCACCCAGCTCGTGTCTTCGCTGTAATCAAGGAAGGAGCTGATCAAATTCAGAACCTGCCTATTTGCTACCTTGAAGTTACTCGCGAGAAACCCCACTCTTTCTGAGTTGAGATTCAAGATCGTGGAGTATATCCCGTTTTTGGAAGAGGTCGACTCGAGGAACTCCTCGAGGAAGGTCTCCGAAATCTGGCTCATTCCAGTCTACTCTTCGGGCAAAATGCCAATATGCTCAAGTTACCGGAACATTTCAAGGTTTGTGAGAAACGATCCCGCTGGCGCTCGGCAGAGTGACGCTGGGTTGTTGACTGTGATCTGTTGGAACACTCTCTCTAACATCGAGGTTTCGTTGGTGAGCTTTATGAATCCGCTCAGCACGATTCGTAACATGTCGGTGTAGCAAAACAAAATGCTCAGCTTTCTCGGTCCATGCAAACGCCGCGTATCTCACTTGACAGGGTCTTTGCAACTGAGCCGGTTATTTCTGGGACAGCCAGGGCTTCGAGCCACAGCCTGTGATCGTTTTTAGCTCTGGATCCCAGCCGAACAGTTTCAAACTCTTCTAGCTTCGTGGTACGAGGGTTAGATAGCTTCGTAGAGCTCTGAAGGAGTTTGGAGTGTCGTTGGCCTTCCAGCTGCGGAGAGGCGACGAGCACATCTTTGATGTCTTGGAGGGATGATTTGCCTTGCTGCTGCCATCGAGAGCCTGAATGAGGAACTCACGTGAAGAACGCGGGCGGAACCATGGGATAGAGTTGACTCATAGATATGTGAACTCTCATATACTGAGAAGCATGGGAGCTGATTAACTGATTACTCACGTCGGGCGTTCCTCCAGAATCGCCCGCGATGGTGGGAGCCGGGGGGTTGCCACGAATCCTGGCGCCTTGGAGAAGATAAGTTCCTCTTGAGCGTGGTCTGAGTTACCATGAATATTCAACTCGCGGGGCTATGCGAGACGATGAGGATGGAGAGCTCAGAGTGGAGATTTGATGAGTTAACGATATTCGCTATAACGATTCTGTACGTAAACGGATTTTGATAAGCATGAATCCACGGGAGGCGAGAGACCATAATTATTTTGGCACCAATGAGAGATACGTTCGCCATGCCCCTCCATTCTGTCTCTGAATCATACCATCCGTCATCGTATCGAGGGTACCAGAGCGAAAGCTTCCAATGAAGCGAATGTCCCTCCTCTCCCTTGAATCCGTCTGCGCGCTTCCCTCGTGTTTGCGTTCCTATGTCCTTGACCAGCGGTGGCCAACCTCCCCACCTCCGTGGCCCCCTTCGCTACTGGTTCCGAACCCTGTGGCCCCCTACGAATTTTCTCGCATTCCTGCAAGCTCATCCAATAGGAAGGGGCAGAAGCTACTCTTCCAAATCATTGACTCCTTAGTTAATCTCTTTGTTGGATCTGCGCAAATTGACGAGATCAGAAGTAGACATCATTCTCCGGAGTCCGGAATCCGCCGCGGACCAGTCAGTCCGATGCAGAACAGTCAGTCCGATGCGGATCAGCCGGTCCGAAAATCCCAAATCCGGACCGGTCAGTCCGCGGCGGATTCCAGACTCCGGAAAATGATGTCTAATCAGAAAAGAAAATATTGCACATCGTTGGGTGATTTCAATGTGATTGCCGCCCCTGTTGACTCTCCAAAACTATGTGGCATCGTGGCTCCAACGATGTTGTGCCAAGAGCCAAGACGGAGAGCCGGTGCGATTTCGAGTGTTGCACGGTATCGGGTTCTTATTGCTGTTGTTGACGAGAACGCTTTTCGACAGAGATATCGTGTTGTAAATTGCAGCAACACCTCCATGGCTTTCGCATACAGCACTGGATACTCTGTTTTGAGTCCGACCCAGAAGTGAGATCTTGATGGTGACGCTCCGAAAGTCATTCTGAGAAGATCAACCGCCGCGAGCTCCTTGAGACTCGATTTCTGTGTCAAAGTC
This sequence comes from Phytoseiulus persimilis, assembly GCA_037576195.1. Classification (NCBI taxonomy): domain Eukaryota; kingdom Metazoa; phylum Arthropoda; class Arachnida; order Mesostigmata; family Phytoseiidae; genus Phytoseiulus; species Phytoseiulus persimilis. The sequence continues at coordinate 23,476,293 of CM075103.1, read as the reverse complement.
AAATTGTCTTCCTCTATGTTCACCAGGAAGGGGTCGCGAACCCACGAATTCCCACGTCTTGGATCCTCGTGCTTCGGATAGTATTGAAGAAACGAGTCTCGGAGACTCGACTGTCGACATTGTGTTCCCTGAGGAACTCCTCGAGATTCGGGAACATTAGATGTCGCCGCCTCCCACAGAGTCAATTCCCACTGGAGTGCATACATTTTCGCTCTGAGCGAGAACATGTCGCTTTGAGCCCCTTCCAAAGATACGTTCAGCTCATTGAGTATCGAAAACAGGTCAGCTAGATAGGAAAATTCGGCGAGCCAGTCGCTGTTGGTCAGAATATCGACGAACCTTCGATGAAGACCTGTATTCCATCGGTGGGACGCCGACACGTGGATAGGGACGGCACTGCCCGCTCAACTCTCAACAGAAGACACCTCCGGGTTTCGCGAGGCAGGCACACCCAGAATCGGTTGAGTCGTTCAATCCGCTCGCACAGCATTTACTCCGAGTGTACGACGGGTGGTAACCCAGACCGGTCTGAATGATAAGGAGAGGGGAAATTGTTGCGAAATGTACGCCTAGCTGACCAGAAAGACGCCAGGGGTTGTGATATTGCCGCCTGGAGAAATCCCGGCTCTGACGCAGAGCTCTTCAGCTCCGATCGAGAACCTCTCGATTACCGTGTGTGGCGTACGGCCCATAGGGATCGCCGAAGAGTTGCACATTCACAACAACACAACACAAAGAGAAGACATTATATGTGAGAACCATTTATTAATTATGTCGAAAGCGAGCCATCACATTGGTGTCAAGTCTACATTATACGTGCTGCACAAGTAAGCAGCGACTCCGGTCATTCGAACTTGTCAAGAAATAAAGTACGAGAGAACTTCAATGGCGCACTCGGAATCACGAATCACAGGCTCTGACGTCAGCACGGCTTCTCCCGCTGACGTCACCTTCTCCAGACCCTGGAGTCAGCTGATCGTTCTGGCTCCAGCGGCCATATTAAGTTATCATAGACTTCGAAGAAAAACCGGCTCACGTGTGGATCCTACGGAACGTCTCGGTTCAGTACAAACTCGACCCCGAGCTTGAAACCCCGCCGGACTCTTAGCGATCCACCCTCCGGAGCCCCCTAGTTCATTACCTCAGCAGCGTAAGCCGCTCCGGCGCCGCTAGTAGTGGATTCCCAGTGCGCCCGTCGTCTCTCTCGGAGAAAGACAACAGACGTGTTATCATTGTCCTTAGGAGCGTGGGCCACAAAATGGTGTCAGAAGTGATTACATCCCAGTCCGATTGAAACTCATCGGCATCCTCAGCGGACCGTCTTCAAACAGCGATCGCAGATATCAGCACGCGCAACAGTACGCGGGTAGGCCTAGCGTCAACACGACGCTCCCCGTACAAGCTTCGGTGCACAAGTGAGCAAACATCAACTTAAGCCTGCAAGTCAGAATCATCAAATCTCAATCAACAGATTATACAGCCGGTCCAACGCAAAGAACATAGTCTTCGATAACCATTCTCAGCGTTCCGGTCAGTACATCGCCCATGCTCTCGCAGCAGGCGACAGCTTAGCTCATGAGTGATTCTACAAAGTTTAATACCGATCTCCAAGAGCAAGCGTTAAGCGAAGCAGCGCCAGACAGACGCACAGAGGCTTCAAGCTTCGCCGCTTCAGCAGCGTCAGACAGCTTCTTCAACTCCACGCTAACTGGATTCTCGTCGTTCGAGATCTCAGGCGGTCAGATGGAAGGGGCTCCAACCACTCCCGATGAAGGAGACCAGGGGAACGTCAACAGAGACTTTCCACAGGGGGTACCCCCGGCACAGCATCTAGCGGATTTCCGCAGCATTCAAGATCAAGAAAACGCAGGGAACGCTTCGCAGGACGAAGCCCAAGTCAGACGTAGCTCGTCGACAGCATCAACAGGTCACGATTCGCAGCAAGAAATCAGGAAGATCAGACGGAGGCTGAACGCCCTCAAAGCCCGAGCGAGCATTTTTTCCGGGGATACGGCAACGTTCTACAGCACCGGCATGGATCGCCGCGAGGCGATAGCTAAAGCGGACGATCTGAAGAGCACACTGTCGTCTCTCTTAGATCAGTGGTTGGGAAACCTATCGGCGCTCGTAGACAACTCGGACGACGATCTCGATCAGGAATTCCATGTCGAGTCGGCAAAAGTGGAGAAGGAGCTGAGGGACAACCTGTTGTACCTCAGGTCTCTGCGAACATTCTTAGTGAACGATCTCACACAAGATTCGAAAGAATCAACGTTCGAGTCAAGATCCAACAGGATGCCTGTGTTATCGCGAGCCGAGCATCAGGGAACACCACTGGCCCTGCAGACCTCCAGGAATGAAGACTGGAGAGCTTCGACGAAAAACACAACGCCGATTCCTTCTCCAGGACCAGAAGAACCCGAGATTCCGCTCGGCGGGGTGGAAGGAATCAATATCACGAAACGTTCAAGCAACGACGGCTCAATCTTGCGGAATCAGGATCGGGAGCAACCCCCACCGTTCCCGCTGGTTCACCAGCTTGGCGGACCGAACTCCTCACCGGCAGAACGCCCCCCGACGCCCAGCGGATGGCGCCCTCCCATGGTAAACCCGGCAAGCACCGGCTCGTATATTCAACCAGCGTCAGCAAGCACACTTCGTGCGGAGGACCCGAATAACTACCTGCCGAAATTGTCGGACAACTTCAGAATGCCTCGATTCAGCGGGGACGTCAAAGAGTTCAGAAGATTTATGAACACCTTCAACGCATTCGTCCACAACAGGCAGATTCCGGACCTCCAGAAGGTGATGCTCCTGAGCGGGGCTCTCTCCGGGAAAGCTTTCCAATGTGTACGGCATCTGGATATTTCGGCAGAGAGTTACAACACGATGCGGCAAATCCTGGAGGACGAATTTGGATATGAGGACCTGGTCGAAGTCAGCCACCTGCGCGCCCTGGACAGCATTTTGGCATCAGGAGGGGACATCAAATATGATAAGTTACCCAAATTTGTCAATTCGATCTCACAACACATGTTAGATCTGATAGCATTAGGAGAATCTTTCATGACACTTTCCCCGGCGTATGCGGAGAGAATTTTAGGTAAACTTTCCAGAGAATTGCAGAGAGAATTCATGAAAATTTGAGGGGTGGCCTACGTATGGGGAGATTTAATTCCGACTCGCAGAGCTCGAGTACTCGTTCGTTTAACCACTATAGCGGTCATACGCGTCCGATGACGCCACAATTTACAGGAATCAACCGTCAACAGCAGTCGTCTCGTAATTCGACGAACAATTTTCACCTAGCATCTCAGCCAACGTTCCAACACCGCGAGACCCCGCCGGAGCCGAAACGGAAACTGAGGGTCAGCTGCATTTTCTGCGAAGGAGATCATCAGCCGTTCAGATGCCCAGCGCAACTGACGCCTCAAGAAAGGAAGGACAGAGCCACAGCAGCTAAGGCTTGCCTCAAGTGCTTGAAGCTTAACCACGAGGCCAGGAGCTGCAAAGAAGCGTTCAGGAAAACTTGCCGCTTCTGCAAAGGCAAACATTATTCGATCATTTGCAGCAAAGCACCGGTCGATATGTTCGACAAGAAGTCAAGAGTTTCCAGTGTCAATCTCAAGACGGAGAGCAACGACACCCCTGTCTTCCTATGGACGGCTCATGTGTGGGCAGAGGCAAACGGGAAGCGGGTACTGTGCAGAGTACTAGTGGATCCAGGCAGTCAATCCAGCCATATCACCAATACCATGGTGAAAAAACTGGGCTCGAAACCAGAGGCTCACATTGACTTGGCAATGTCGACGGCAGGGGGACGCGTCACGAACATCCACAACTGCGGAGTTCACAGCGTAACGCTGCGTAGTCGATTTGATGAGCAGAAGAAGGTCCAGCTGAAGGCGATAGAGCTGAAGTGTCTGTCGAGAGCGAAATTCCCATTCTTAAAAGAAGACTTTGGTCTTAGCCCGATCGCCGACCGCGTCTCAGAGGGTGAATAGGAGATGGTGGACATCTTGATTGGATCAGAGAACCTGACAAAAATCGAATTCGAGAAGCCCCAGGCGTACGACGACATTTTCGCATTCCGCTCAGTATTCGGCTGGATTTTCGGAGGTACCTGCGGCACAACTCCAAATCCGCCAGCATCAACGAGATTCTGCGGCTTCGAGATTATTCAGGCGACGCGCCGACACGAAACTCCGTTAGACGGAGATGCAATCCCGGTGGATGCGGAAGGAGAGAGCGTATCATCAGCGAACGAAAAAAGATCGCGGACCTTGGAAGACATCAAGTTTCTGTGGCAGTCGGAAGAGGTGGGCTTCGAAGACGAGTCTCAAGAGCTCAAAGAGGAGGAGGACGAGTTGAACAAAGCTCTTGTGGAAAATTTCAAGAGAACCACGAAACGTGACAGCTCAGGGCGTTACATACTACGTCTTCAACTCAAAGACAACGTTCTATCATTGGGCGACAACCACAACTTATCCCTGTCGCGTCTCCATTCACTGCTGGAGAAGCTCAAGAGAGATCCGGTCAAACTCCGAGCGGTCGACGCTGAGATGAAGAAGTATTTCGAGGACGGATTCATCGAATTGGCAAAACCGAAGTTGGAGAGCCAGCTCGCACACTATCTTCCGGTACAAGCGGTATTCAAGGCAAACCCAATCGAAGTGGGTGATGTCTGTCTCCTCGAGGACACAGCAAACAACCGAGCGTTGTGGCCTCTTTGTCGCGTCATAGCACTACCGGTACGTACAGAGGCTAGCAAAGCAAGGTCTTGCACGATAAAAACAGCAAAGGGTCAGATTTTGAACCGTCCAATCAAAAAACTTTACCCCCTAGAAAGACCACTAGAGACGACCACGCCGGAATGATATTAAAAATTAGAGTCAAAAGAGGAGTCAACGGCAGGGAACAGAACACTCGAAAATTCGGTTCGAAAATTCGCACATTTATTTATGTCTCAACGTTATTCAGTCTTGGTCACTACGGGCCTTCTCTCATCGGTGTCGGGCTGGGGAGCGGGCCGGCGTAGAGCGACCACCGCTCCGACATAACCAGGCCGCGGGTTAACTCGGCGTTGCCAGGACATTGCGTCCCGAAGATTTTGTTGCTCCTCTCGGGTACGCTGCACTCGGGCGCGCTCGGTCGCCTCCTCGACAAGCTGAGCGTCCACCCGGGCCCTGAGTTCCGGGACGCTGAGCCCCGGCAGGTAAATTAGCGGCACAGAAGGTTCGCTGGGGGTCCGCAGGACGTCCCGCGGGTCACGGCTCGCGACCGCACTCAGATGCTTTAGGTACTGCGGGGTGAACAGCGGGTAGGGCACATGGTATCGCGGGACTCGGGAGGGCAGCAACACGTCTTCGGGTACCCGGGGTGCACCGACGGCCAAAAATCGGGCGTACTCTCGGTAGCCCGCCTGCTCCAAGATGGTCAAGGCAGACCAAGCGTATGTCACAATCGCGCGCCCGTCCGCCCGGGTCTGGAGGTGTAGCCAGGTGTCGTGTCGCTCCAATTGGTAGTGGTACAGTCCCATAGGCGAATCCGGGTATGGGACCCGGCGTCGTATACGACTCATGGTTCGCACGCGACCGGCGGACGGGAAACATTGGAAAGACAGCCGGGAAATTAGTCAAATGAGCATAAAGCCGAACGAAACAATACATACCGCTGAGATCTGTGATTGAGGACGGTGGTCTGAAACTGCTGGAGACTCGTGGACTTGTGGGGCGCTGGGCCAATCGGTTGGAGGTACAGTTAACTTGCCGAGTTGGCGTAAAGGGGTTTCTTTCTTTTTCGTTGGGGGTGACTCTGGCGAACCAAACAAATCGGTGCCTCGACGAAGAGTGACAAGAGGGAACGTAAAAAGTCTCGAGTTTGAGACAGGAAAGGAGGATTCGGAGAGACGGATTTAAGTTGAGAGAAAGCGCGTCATGTTCGGGAACCTTCCGAGTTTGGAGTTCGGGTTTCAGAATTCCGGGCTCGGAATTCCGGGGGGGGAATGTGGCGTACGGCCCATAGGGATCGCCGAAGAGTTGCACATTCACAACAACACAACACAAAGAGAAGACATTATATGTGAGAACCATTTATTAATTATGTCGAAAGCGAGCCATCACGTTGGTGTCAAGTCTACATTATACGTGCTGCACAAGTAAGCAGCGACTCCGGTCATTCGAACTTGTCAAGAAATAAAGTACGAGAGAACTTCAATGGCGCACTCGGAATCACGAATCACAGGCTCTGACGTCAGCACGGCTTCTCCCGCTGACGTCACCTTCTCCAGACCCTGGAGTCAGCTGATCGTTCTGGCTCCAGCGGCCATATTAAGTTATCATAGACTTCGAAGAAAAACCGGCTCACGTGTGGATCCTACGGAACGTCTCGGTTCAGTACAAACTCGACCCCGAGCTTGAAACCCCGCCGGACTCTTAGCGATCCACCCTCCGGAGCCCCCTAGTTCATTACCTCAGCAGCGTAAGCCGCTCCGGCGCCGCTAGTAGTGGATTCCCAGTGCGCCCGTCGTCTCTCTCGGAGAAAGACAACAGACGTGTTATCATTGTCCTTAGGAGCGTGGGCCACACCGTGTATCCGACACGGGAGTTGCGATGTAACTGACCTTAGCACCGCCGGCCGCCATCGGCCGTGCAGACGCTCGAAGCCTGAGAACCATGCGCCAGAACCCCGGGCTCTCCCAAGGCTCTTTATTGAGTACTAGCCGGCCTTCGGCCGACTACGCTGGCTGAACCGTCCCTTGCTTCGGGAGTCTTCTGCTGACAGAGACACATTGGCTTATATGCGGTGTCATCGGGACACCTTCGGGAGTTGCCACCGATATTCGATAGGATTCTGACCTGGGATCGAGGCACTTTTCTCTCTCTTCACTGGGTCAGCATCATGGTTCCGATAAGTATGGTCAGATTGGTCTCGTAATCACCCCTCCAGATTCGGAGGAGCATGGTCAGATTGGTCCCGCAATCACCCCTCCAGGTTTTGGAAAGTACGGTTAGATTTGTCTCGAGATCACCCCTCCAGACTTGGAAAGTTATGGTCAGATTGGTCCCGGAATCACCCCTCCAGACTTGGAAAAGTATGGTCAGATTGGTCCCGGGATCACTCCTCCAAACTCGGAAAAGTATTGTCAGATTGGTTCTGGAGTCACCCCTCCAGGTTTTAGAAAGTACGGTTAGATTTGTCTCGAGATCACCCCTCCAGACTTGGAGAGTAATGGTCAGATTGGTCCCGGAATCACCCCTCCAGACTTGGAAAAGTATGGTCAGATTGGTCCCGGGATCACTCCTCCAAACTCGGAAAAGTATTGTCAGATTGGTTCTGGAATCACCCCTCCAGACCTGGGAAGTAATGGTCAGATTGGTCTCGGAATCACCCCTCCAGACTTGGAAAAGTATGGCCAGATTGGTCTCGGAATCACCCCTCCAGAGTTGGGAAGTAATGGCCAGATTGGTCTCGGAATTCCATCTCCAGAGTTGGAAAGTAATGGCCAGATTGGTCCCGGAATCACCCCTCCAGAGTTGGAAAGTAATGGCCAGGTTGGTCTCAGAATTACCGGTGGGGGGCTACGTCCTTCCCGGTGAGCCGCCCTACATTATGCAGTTTGTTCCAAGTCGATCCGATCAATACCGGGGAAGCCTATTGAGGACCGTACAACCTTGAATACAATATAATCATGTATTATTATGAACCCTGGGATTCCTTCGAGGAATCTCCCATTCCCAGATCAGCCAGAGAGCCCTCTCACTGCGACACTTCCAAGAAACGTCATCCGTTTCGCCACCCTACCGCCAAAGCCAAACGCTGGCTTTCAGTTGCCACTTCTGGTGACGGCGGATGGTATCCATGTCGTAGAAACAGTACCTGCGGAATACACTTTACCCAACATAGCATGGTATCCGACACTCGGATCAACTCTCCCAAAAGCATTACCGGTACCTGATTTACGTTGACGATTCCTTCCTAGCATCGCCTACCTATGGAATCGAAGAGGGTCAGCTTCAGTGCAGAGCAATCGGGTTAGAAGGGCAGGGATGTTATCGGACGACTCTGTTCAACTACTACCAAGTCGAACTCAATGCGAACCGCTATCGGTGGAATCAGTTCCCTCCCCGGTTCCCCTGGTTCGGCATTGTACCGCACAGAACCATCCCTCCCTATACCTAAAGCCGACCATCTGGCATTGGACCGCCGTTCCTATCTACCCCAATGCCGCCAAGTTCCAGTCACCATCACGCCCGCGGACGGTCGAACGCCGTCTTCGCAGACCACTGTTTCGTGGGCTAGCGGAGAAAATTGCCCGCGCCAGCTACTGCGACAGCAGAGCAAGCATCCCCGTGGCGGACTCAAAGCGATAGTTTCCCACGCAAAGACTTATTTCCAGCGGAAGAAAAAACTGGAAAATACGCTCCTCCATGTCCGAATTACATTTTGTCGGGAAATACTCCGAGTGAAAACCCTCCAGATCAGAGGTGGGCAAAGTGCGGCCCCTGCGTTTGAGCAGGGTTTTGCACAACTCAAGCGCTCAAAATCGCCGAATGGCTTCCATGGAGACAGAGATTCGGCAAAAAGCCATACTGTGAACACGAACTTGCCTCTTCTATCGCTCTTGCTTCTTTGTATCGCTTCCAGTCTCCTCTCTTGACGTCTCTTCGCCCCACGATTCAGCATCTACCAGTGTCGCGCCGGCGCCGTCTGGCTCCCGAATCTTCGAGAATGATCTGAGAGGAACGGAAGGAATTTTCTTCCACAGGCAGCTCTCAGTGTTCTCACAAAATGCTAGGAAAATGAGTTCTCCGAACGACTTACGGTTTCATGAATACATTTTTATTATTCATTCGACTCACGAGCGGATCTCTCTCTGACAATCCTGTCGATGTCGGGTTTGAAATTTGATGTTGCGATCCGCAGAACGTTCTCAAGGTTGGAATTTGAGATTCTTGACCGTCGTCGAGATTTGTTCTGATTCATTATGCTGAAGCTCTGTTCACAGATGTATGTGCTACCGAAGAGTGACATCAGCTTCGTCGCATGGTTACAAATATTGGGGAAAATACGCCGATTCAGGGATCGGTAAAATTCTATCAGAGAGCTCTCCCTATGTATCGTTTTCAAAGTAAGATTATTCTGAAGCGTGATAAGTTCGAGCTGAAACGTCGTAGGCGCGGTATGAATATCGATCGCGAACGGATCGGAGAAAAGAAGAAAATCAGCCTCTGACGCACTGAAGTCTGCGAAACGAATCTGAAACTCCTGTAGAAGGTTCTCAAGATCTCCCTTGAACTGAATGCACATGGCGTCTTTTTCGTCGGATTCAAGGAGCGTCATCTCAGTCCTCGGGAAATGAGCGAGGATCCCGTTCGAAAATTGAAATATGAACAGTTTTAACGTATCAACAAAGCTCCTCACTTCCAAGAAGAGATCTGATGCAAACTTCTGTTTGCCTTGTAGCTTAATGTTGAGATCATTCATGTGACCCATGATGTCAGCGAGGAGGCAACTTCCTGCCAAAACTTCGGCTCTTTGATCTCAGTCGCGGAGTTTCCGTGCTGTTCGGCGAAACGGAGAATCTCCGCCCTGAGTGCGAAGAAGCGATCCAACATCATCCCGCGGCTGAGCCACCGCACCCCCGTGTGATGGATAATGTCGCCAAATTCGGCGTCAACTTCGTCCTAGAACTCGCGGAACGATCGGTGAGTCAGCGCTCGCGAACGAATATAATTGACCGTTGAATTCACTTGCGACAATATCTTCTTGCATTTGAAGACTTCCCCACAAAGCGCTTCTTGATGGATGATGCAGTGATATTTCAGGAATGGCACGTTGAGATTGTTCTCTAGAAGTGCGAGGGCTCCATTGCGCCTTCCTGTCATTGATGGAGCTCCATCAGTGCAACACCCACTAATTTTCAGCGGCGGGAGCTCGAAGTGCTCGATGACTCTGAGAACCTCATCACAGATATCTTTCCCGGTCGTAGTTCCCATGATCGAACACATCGCCGCCAACTCCTCAAAGATCTCCATATTCGAATTGATCGCACGAACAAAAATGAGGAGTTGAGCAGTATCGCTCAGGTCTGTGCTCTCATCCATCGCGAGCGACCACCATTCGATGTCATCCACACGCTGGCTGAGCTGCTCCGTGATGTTCGTCGCGATGTCACCGATTCTCCTAGTAATGGTTCTCCTCGAAAGGCTCAAGTCGGTGAACTTTTCGGAAGATTCGGGGCACACTTGGTTCGCGGCGATCATAAGACACTTCTTGATGAAATCGCCTTCCGTGGAAGGGCGGCCAGCAGATGCAACTTCTTGAGCAATCAGGTAGCTCGCTCTGATCGATGCTTCGTCAGAAACGACTCCTGGCGGGACTCTCTGTCGCTCCTGTAGAGCAGTCTTCAGTGTCTCAATCCTGCTGAATCTCTCCCACCCTGAGAAGATCTCCTCACCTTGGTGGGTGGATTCGTAGTGCCGCCGCAGATTGTATTCCTTGAAGACGGACAGGGTTTTGTCACAGATCAAACACGTTGGTTTTCCTCCCAACTCTACGAAGAAAAACTTCTCTGTCCATTCGGGCTGGAACCTCCGATTTTCGTCACCGATTGTTCGCTTCGATGCCATTCTCAACACAGCTATTCGAAGAGTGAATCCAGTGTTCACTTTTCGTTCGTCACATCGACGTGTTGTGATATTTCTGGAGCTCAGATTCCTCATTCTCGCCAAGAAAACAATGCCCGAGTTCGAAACCCGATCTTTGTCGGTTGTTGCTCTTTGGAGTCACGTCATAAGGCCCACGAATACAAGAAGCTCGCTGAGATACGTTCTCTGAAGCGGCCCGTAAGTTTGAACCGCCGCGATGTTCCTCTGCAGTGCGGCCCGCGGGCCACATTTTGCAGCCCGCGGGCTGCACCAAGTTGCCCACCCCTGCTCTAGATACTCGAATTCGGAGAAGATCTCGACTAAAGAACCCGGTGCTCAGAGGAATAGATGATGGATATAATTGAAGAGAGAGTGGAGTTCACTCTGACTGCTCATGGTAGTACTTGAGACTAGAGTTGGGCAGATTCGAATCATTGGATTCGAATCACGTGTTTCGATAGCTTCTGAGTCGAATCAGCCTGATTCGACGGTTTTTGATTCGAATCACTTTTGATTCGATGTTTCTTGATTCGAATCAAAAGTGATTCGAATCTGCCCAACTCTGCTTGAGACTCATCAGTGCTGCAGGGAATGAGAGAAACACATCGAGGCTTGAGCCCCTTCCAGTCATATAAATTGGTGGATCTTAAAATTTCCGGTCTGATGTCCGGTTTCGGCACTGATGTCCTGTCCGGACTATGTCCGGTTTTCATGAGGAAAATGTCCGGTCATATGCAGTAGCGTACCCGCCTTCGGCGATGCCCGGGGCGGACCTTCTGTCTGATGACCAATGCGGGCTAGCGCAGAGCTTCGATCTTAGATGATGTAACAACATAATGGCAATTTACTTCATATTCATGTGTAGGTATGTGATGGAGACACAATATGCAACGGGGACCTCGGAATCTAATTACTCTTGTACTCATTAGTCGTTTCCAAGATTGAGCGATCGTGGAAAAACCGTCGGTGCGATCATATTCGTGGATGATTCAGGAGAAGTTCTCTGGGGATCGCGCCAGGAATTCAATGAGAAATTTGGTTGCGGAGGCATCCACGCTCTTCACTATGAAACCGCGAGAGCTGGTTATGGCATCCTTTGCGTTGAATTTCTGTAGCTTTCCGATACGACCAGGTGACCTTTACAACCCAGTTGCGTTCTGACGGAACTCCTAGCGGGGTGGGGAGAAATTGAACCGAAACTTTCTAGCGGGTTCAGCGGTGGGAGGGTTTCAAGACGATATCTTCAATGTTGTGTTCGGAAGATCGTGATTCGGTGCGCGCATGCGCCCCGCTATTCTGAGACCAGAGGTTTGCCAAGAAGAAAAAATGGCTCTCGCGCTTCCCCTCCCTAACTCACCAGGAGACGATTGAAATTATTTGACAGCGCGGACGTCATTCCGAACGCTCATTTTGTGAGTGATCAGACGGATTATCTCACAGAGTGTGTAAGCGCGTTCCCCCCACTGTCAGTGCCATCTTGATGCCCCTGCAGCCGTGATGCCCGGAGCGGACCAATCAGACGCTCATCGGGGTGGATCAAGAACGAGCTCACGAGGAGTCCGAGGACGACGAAGACTGTATCGAGGTTCCACCAGAGGAGCTCACTAGTGACCACCTAGCGAAGCTTCCACGGATGGCTGATGACTTGGCAGAATATATTTCCATGGTTGATCCGCGGCAAGAGCGTGTCCGAAAACGCCACAATGCAACCCGCGGCTACAGAGACTTATGCAGAGAGAAGTCTGCCTCTGAACCCAAGCCAGGGTTGTCCCTTGGCCGGGATGCATGTTTGGAAGCGGTGGGGAACTGGTGGAGAGCTCACGAAGTCGTACTGCCATGTATCAAGTAGCCCGTTTAGTACAGTTTCGGATAGTACGGTTGGACCCGGAATGGATCCACCGTACTGTTTGGTATTCCCGTACAAGAATAATTGTTCAGGCAATCCAACAACCGACAATCCCCCCGGAAGGAGAGATAGCCCAACTCTTCCGCGGGATCGCGACATTCAACCTGACTTCCCAGAAGCCCTCATTGTTGCGGAATCTTCCAGGGTCTCTCCGGAGACCGTGGAGTTTCGGCAAGCTCCAGAACACCGCTCTGGAGCTCAGAGTTTCTAGCGTTCCAGAAACGCTACTAGAGTATTATTACGTCCAGTGGATAGAGGGCCGAGAGTGCATATCTGTCCATGCGAAATAAACGAGCCAACGTTGCATGTCGGCTCCGTGAAGCGAACATCACTGCGGTGTGGTCGACTGTCTGTGAACAGCCGACAACACACAAGTTGCAACCCGACCGTGAGCGACACGCACACGGTGCGAGCGATACGCTTGCAAATCTCTAACCAAGTTCGCTTTGCGGAGTCCGGACAGGCGGCTGCGGCCAGTAGACCAACAACAAGTGTCTTTCCTCAAGGATCCCGAGCGGGTTTGGCAACAGTGGTGTCAGAATTGTAAAAGAAGAACCCACGCACGCCGGCACGCGACACGTGGTGCTGAGTCATCAACTGAAGTCAAGCGGTTTGTAACCGACACTGCGGTGTTTCCCCTTCCGACATGGCCAGCAAGCAGGAGGCTGGAGCGGAGGTGACGCCCGAAGATACGAGAATCGTATTGCGTCGACGGGAGTTGACTTTGGCGAGACAGTTGACTACAAGGGCGTGCACGCGAGTACGAGAAGTACTAGCACGTGATGTATCCGAGCGAACCGTTGCGGGAGTTCGCGCGGCGATGGATGGCTTGCAGCAGCAAGCAACACGGCTCTCGGTTGCGACCAGAGCCGTGGTGGAAGCTGGGAACATGACTTCAGATCAATTGGAGGCTGAGCTAGCCAAGGAGATCGAGTACGAGGCTAAGGTGGTCGATCTGACATTCGACGTAGAAGAATTCCTGCGGGAGAATGACCCGGGGGCCTACCGGGAGGAAAGATCGCGAGGCAACTCGATTTCGATTCAGCATCAAAGCTCACTCGTCGAACCTCAAATCTCGGACACGAGGCGACCAGAGGCTCCGAAAATGCCCACGTTTCTACGCACCTCGTGGGACGAGGTGATCAGAAGAGTTCCGAAGTTCGATGGAGATCCGGTGAAATTCAAGAACTGGCAGAATGCGTTCCGCCTGTACGTAGACTCAACCGACATCGATCCTCTAGAGAAGTTTCATCTGCTGAAGGAGACCATTGGAAGAGACGTGGTCAGTTGCATTGCCAGTCTGGAGCTGAATTGCGACAACTACGAAATAGCACGGGACACAGTCTACAAACTCTTCGGACAGACTGCGGTGGCAGAGGACCGTCTAGTCGATAACGTGGTCGAAGCGTGCAACAGAAGAAATCTCAACGACGGCGCGAATTTTGTGAAATTCGTGACGGATGTCACACAGAGCATCCAGTCTCGCATCGCACTCGGATACAGCCATGAAGGTCTGTCCCCCTTCCCTACTAGAATAATTATGAAAGCGTTGCCGTATGATCGCAGGCGAAGATTCGATGACGCAGTAGGTTGGCAAGATGAGGATGAGAGAAGGTGTAGGTTAAAAGAATTGCTGGATTCTCTGGAAGCTGAACAGTTTCAAGTGAGAAAGTTGTCACCGTCTGTGTTCAGAACACACTCGAGTCCTGTTCCGAGCAACGGAATGGGAAGAGCTAGGGTTGATGCGTCACCGAGAATGCCATCACAGCAAAGTCAGTTCAGCCGAAAGACCAAGCCCAGGTTCAGCCCTGCGGGGCCAACAGGTTCAATAGGCAATCAACATGCTTTTGCGGTCACTGCGTCTTCGTCTGCGGATCATTCGTGTATCTTTTGCTCAGGACAGCATCTTAGCGGTAACTGTAGGAAACCGATGTCTCCGGAAGAGCGGAGAAAGTGCGCGACGACAAAGAATGCTTGTTTCAAATGTCTGGATCGGAACCACAGAGTCGATAAATGCAAGGCAAAGGGTTGCGCGAAGTGTGGCAAGGGCCACCATAAGTTACTCTGCGTGATGCCGGCTGGGGTTGCGGCAGCGGAGCCAGCGGGAAGTCGAGCGGACGTTACCAGCGTGAATTCGATAAAGATCACAAACATTTCAGAGAAGAGATTGCCTACGGGTTACGTCGAGGTAGTTTCGGACGAATGCGTGGCAGTAGGTAGAATCGTTCTGGATACGGGGTCTCAGAAAACTCTCATCTCCAATAGGTTTGCGAATTTGTTGGGAGCGAAGGAGGTTGGCTCCGAAAACTTCTATCTGCAGGCAGCAGGTCAGGCGCACCCTAAGAGGTGCAAAGGGAGGATCGTAGAGATCACGCTGAAGAGTAGATTCTCGGACAACCACATGGTCATTTACGCGACAGCGTTGCCGAACGTGGTGGAGGGTACTCTTCCGGAGGCTAACTTCGCGGGAAACTTAGAGCCGATTGCGGATCGTAATGAGGGAGCGTGGTCGGCAGAGATCTGTATGTTGGTCGGGGTAGATTATCTATATCCCATCGTGGGAACGAACACCAAAAAGGTAGGGGGATTCGTTGCGATCGAAACCCTGTTCGGGTATTTTCTATGCGGAACGGGCCAACATCAGGAAATTAAATTGAACCCAGCTCTCGTGAAAGTGATCCAACAAAAGAGAAAGGCATGGAACGGCAGAGCGGAAAGCCAGCGAGGCGGCAGCGCGACGGTGTCTCTCGCGGCGACAGTGTCTCTCGCGGCGACAGTTCGTTCGAAATATGATCCAGAGGACATCTCGTTCCTGTGGGATACGGAGGTCCTCGGGATCGAACCGTATTTCAAGGAAAATGACGAAGTGCCCAATGAAGAGTTGACGGAATTCGTTCGTACAACTACTCAAAGAAAACCCGATGGGAGGTATATTATTCATTTGCCGTTCAAACCGAACAAAGATACGTTGGGAGACAACCGCGAGCTGACGCTGCGGCGTCTGAAAAGCTTTTTGGCTCAGACAAAAAAGAATCAAGCGCTCTTAGAGGCAGTTGATGCCGAAATGGTGGACCTGTTGGATCAGGGTTTCATTGAGCTTGCGGATTCTCCAAAACCGGGTGAACAATGCCATTATTTACCGTTGCTCGCGGTAATAAAAAAACAAGCTTCGGCGGAAGCCAGGATGAAAGTCAGAGTGGTGAACGATGCAAGTGCACGTTCGAGGAACGAAGCTGGCTTGAACGACGTGTTGTATCAAGGCGAGAATCTCATCGCGGACATTGTCTCAGTCATACTCCAATTCCGGCAGCTTCCGATTGCGATCACAGCTGACATAGAGAAAGCATACCTTCAGTTCGAGATAACTCCGGAGCATAGGAAGTTTCTGAAATTCTTGTGGCCGATAGGCATAAGTAAGAATCCGAGAGCCCCACTCAGGGAAATGCAATCGTGTAGGTTGTCTTTCGGGCTGGTCAGTGCGCCTTACCAGCACTGTGCAGGCATCAGGCTCCATTTGGAGAATGAAATCGGGAATCGGCCGCAGGACAAGGAGTTACTCGAGTTCGTGAAAAAGTATTTCTATGTAGATGATTTGATCGCAGGCGCAGAGAACGCCGGGAGCGGAGAAAAAGTTGTTGAAATCTTACACGAGTCGTTTGAGGCAGGCTGCTTTCCGTTGAAAAAATGGTCGACGAACTCTGCGGAGTTGGGTAGATTCATACGACATCGATACCCTGACGCTACAGTCACGTTCGAGGACGAAAATTTCAAGTTTCTCGGTGTGAGATGGAATCAGAAAGAAGACACGATGCATATAGACGTTTCAAAGACGATCGCGTTTTTCGAAACAAGCGTTCCAACGAAACGATCTCTGCTCAAAGGAGCTAGCCAGGTTTTCGATCCGTTGGGAATCGTGGCGCCGATCTCGTTGGGCATGAAGTGTTTGCTTCAGCATCATTGGCAGAAGAAGCTAGATTGGAACCAGGTTCTGGCTGGGGAGGATCTCGAACAGTACAGGGATGTCACGCGCAGACTCGAAAATATCAAGCACGTTAGCATAGCGAGGGACTTCCTAGCGGCAAAAGGTAGCCGAGGCACTGCGGTGCGGGAGTTGCACGTGTTTTGCGATGCAAGCCTCACAGGTTATGGGTGCGTGGCATACGCGAGGGATGTTTCGAATCGGAATCAGATCACGGTCTCGTTGATCATGGCGAAAGGGCGAGTGGCTCCGTTGAAGGGGAATTGGTCAATCCACAGGCTAGAGTTGTTGGGCGCGGTTTTGGCAGTAAGGATCGCAAAAAAGATCATCCAGGGAGTTGGCTTGCCGTTCGCGTCGATCAATTACTGGTGCGACAATGCATGCGTGCTAGCTCGGATTCGCGACAAGCCAGAAAGATGGAAGGCGTTTGTCGAAAACCGGGTGAAGGAAATTCAAGCGTCGTCCGAGTCGAGTCAGTGGAGCTATGTGCGTTCGGAGGAAAACAGTTGCGACTTGCTTTCCAGAAACTCAGCGCTGGATTCAAATGAGCTTCGGAATTTTTGGTTGTACGGTCCAGCATGGTTAAAATCCGGCAGGAAACCGAAGGATCATAGCTTGAATCCGAGCGAATATGAGTTCGAAGTCGCGAACGAGAAACGGTCTCAGTGTTTCGTAGGATCGGTCGCGGTGAAACAGGACCCAATCGACATTAAGCCCATGTCATCGTGGGCAAAGACAGTCAGGGTTGTCGCGTATTTGCGGCGCTGGAGGCTATTCAGGCGGGAGTTGAAACCGCAGTGGCTGGCGGCGATCGCCACGAAAGAATACACCAACGCCGAGACAATTATCCTGAAGAACATTCAAGGCCAGCACTTCCATGCGGAGTTGGAAGCCGGGTTCGAGAATTTGTCGAAGCGAAGTCAACTGTATCAATACAATCCATTCGTGGACAAGAAGGGCCTGATTAGGTGCCGCTCCAGGTTGAACAATCTCAAAAATGTTGACTTCGAGACGACGAACCCGATAATACTGCCCGGGGAAGATGCTCTGGTTGATCTGTACGTTCGTTGGACTCACGAAAAAGTGTGCATGCATGCGGGCAGCATACCGGGTGTTATGCAGCGGATCAGGAGGCGCTTTTTGATCCTGCGGGGTCGGCGCGCGGCGAAAAAAGCAATCAGTCGATGCAAAGTGTGCGCGAAGTTCAGAGCTCAGCCAGCGGCGGAGTCTACTCCGGATTTGCCAAAATTCAGAGTCGAGACAGTTCCAGCTTTCAGCACTACGGGGGTGGACGCGGCAGGTCCGATCTGGATAAAAGATCATAGTGGCAAGAAAGCCACGGCGTTCATCATGTTGTTCTGCTGCTCGGTTTCGAGAGCGGTCAGAATGGAGCTGGTCGAGAACCTGTCGACGTACGAATTTCTTTTGGCAATGAGGAGGTTCTACAATCGGAATCCGACGGTGGTTTGCTTCTTTTCGGATAATGCGTCATCCTTCCGAAGGGCGGCGAAAGAAATCAAACTTTTGTTCGGCTTGGCGAGATCTGAGGAGACTCAGAGTTTTCTCTCAAAGCATAGGATTGATTGGAAGTTCAATACGGAAAGAGCACCATGGAGAAACGGGTTCGTAGAAAGACTCTTCGGAACGATAAAAAAACCTTTGCGGAAGGTGTTAGGGAAGAATTTACCATCATTCAGAGAGCTCGAAACAATTCTCACGGATATCGAAAAAATCGTGAATGATCGACCGTTGGGATGCGTCAGCAACGATCCGAATGAACCTTTGCCAGTGACTCCGGCAGATTTGCTGTATGGCAACACAACGCGTCCAGCGTTGCCGGAGCTGAACGAGATCTTGGAAACATCAGAATCGGCGACAGCCACAATCCTGTCTGAACGATGGAAATTCCAGCAAAATATCCTGAATGCGTTCTGGAATAGGTTTCGCCGGGAGTATCTATTTCAACTCAAGTCTAACCTAGGAGCTAAACCGATTCGTAGCAGATCAATCGAAGTCGGAGACGTAGTGCTGCTTGACGATCCAGCGCCATCAAGGAGCTATTGGCCGGTCGCTAGAGTGCAGTCTTTATGCGCGGGTAGCGGAGGAGACGGCAAGATGCGAACTTGCATAGTCAAATTGCCCAATGGGAGAACTTTGAAAAGACCCATTCAACTTCTGTACAAACTCGATCTAGCTCAATATTAAAAGTATCTAGTGGGAAGGAAGTAGGCAGACCAAGTGAAATTGTACAAAAAGGATGTGATTCAGCCATCTTGCGGGTAGCGTGCGGAGCGAGGTTCGGATGTGTTCGTCTCGATAAGCCGGAGAACAAGCAGGTCTCAGAGGTCTGCGGACCTAGGTTTTATACTTCTCCAAGGGGGAGAAAACTTCCGAAAGGCGGGTCCATTGGAAGCGTAGAGAACTATGAGTGGTTCTGATTTGTCACTTAAAATCGCGCGTTCAACTCGGCTGACTTGCATGAGTGTCTCTCGTGTTTCCGAAACAGGCTCGCGTTTCTCACAGGCGTTCTCGGTCGTCGATCTCAAGAAATGGTACCGCGGATTTAGATATCATCCATCCCAAAGCAAGAAGAAAATATGCCAACCAATATGAAATATATGCAATGCGAATTGGTTGAATGACTGTATGAAGAAGGTTCAAGTGTAATTCAAGTTTGTATGGACTCGAAGAGAGACGTCCAATGTATACACGACGAAATGGTCCCATAGGTTAACAGGGTCAGAACCGCTGCGGCGGTTGCCGGGAGTGTTGCGGAATCTTCCAGGGTCTCTCCGGAGACCGTGGAGTTTCGGCAAGCTCCAGAACACCGCTCTGGAGCTCAGAGTTTCTAGCGTTCCAGAAACGCTACTAGAGTATTATTACGTCCAGTGGATAGAGGGCCGAGATTGCATATCTGTCCATGCGAAATAAACGAGCCAACGTTGCATGTCGGCTCCGTGAAGCGAACATCACTGCGGTGTGGTCGACTGTCTGTGAACAGCCGACAACACACAAGTTGCAACCCGACCGTGAGCGACACGCACACGGTGCGAGCGATACGCTTGCAAATCTCTAACCAAGTTCGCTTTGCGGAGTCCGGACAGGCGGCTGCGGCCAGTAGACCAACAACAAGTGTCTTTCCTCAAGGATCCCGAGCGGGTTTGGCAACACTCATCTTATATCGAATCCCTTCTGACTCGAAATGGGATAACAACCAAAATTTGCATGGTTAATCCACGAGGTACGAGCCTTATCTGGGATGAATAGTGGTGATCTTGTCGAAGGCCTCCCGGACCCACCTCAAGGGAGGAAAACGAGAACGAAAGTTCCACAATGGTCTGGAGAAAAATTGGTGGTCCGGTGTCTCGAACCCGCATCGCAGAAATCATTGCTGAACCATAACCGATCTCACACAGAGAGCACGCGTGGCCATCCGAAGTAGCCGTCCAGAACCAGACTTCTTGGAGTCGAAAGCCAAGGTTACGATCTAACCATACTTCTCGAAGCCTATGGAGGTGGATCTGGAGCCTGATTTGCCCCAGCTCCCTCCCAGTTCTCATGAGGAGGCAACGCTGTCCCATGAGAGCGCAGCGAAATCCTGCCAATTCAGCTCCAGGCAATCTCGTGACATGATTGGCCCCAGCAACGGGAGGAGATCAGAAAAGTTAGCGTCTCATTGAGTCAACCAAACTCGCAAACGATACGGGAAATCTGCATGAGTGAATACCGATAGAGCACGCTTCAAACTCGACGGCCCGATCCAAAACTCTTGGGAATCGGTGCTTGAGCGTGAAGGAGGCTTGGCGTGGATGCTCTTCGTTGTATTTGAGCATTTTGCAAACATAATCGTTCAAAGAAAAATCGAACCCTTCCGGGTGCTCTTCGAAAACTGGTATGAAATCTTCGCCGACAACATCTGATTCGTAAAGTTCTTCATTTCGCTCGATGGTGAACGCGTCCTCGTCGTGGCAAACTTGCATTGTCTCGAACAGAGCAGCTCCGCGAGAATGAGAATGCGTTCAGGTCCCTCGCAGCCAACTTTTCTTCTATGAGAAACAGCAGCCTGTTTGCGTTGAGATTATCACGCTGCATTTCCGGAAATCCTGCAAAACGCTGATAGAGTTCACAAGCACGAATCTCGAAGCACTGACTGGTACGAACAGAACCGAATGGACAATGAATGTTCGTCCCCATGAAAGTTGGTGACATCAGCGGAAAGGTCATCGGAATCTCTCTGTGAGTCAGGACAACCAGCGGGGCCTCCGCCTATGTGGAGTAGACATCTCGGTTCCCTGAGTATCAATTCTTAATTCACTGAATCCATCCATGAAGCTACTCTTGCTCCACCACATACCATCCGTTCCGTATTTTAGGCTGTAACTAGAAGAATACTAAATCGGTTCTCGATAATTTTTCCAAATGACGTCTCCCGATGTGACGCATACGGCTGGGAATGAATTTAATATCTTTATTTCGATTCTGACCCGTTTCGAGACCGAGAAACCATGAGAAGGTAACTTTAGAGTGTGGCCAAGGAATGTGATGATGATGACGATGAAAATAGATGATTTCAGGAATTTCATTTTTATTTTTCGAGGCCCCAGGGCCGTATGGGAGAAAGTCCCATACGCCACTATGTTGCCCCCGACGCACCCTACATGCCCATGTATGTATCATAGAACTCGGCGTGGGACAGTTAGTGCACACTCCTTGTCAGATCAATCCGCTCGCGAAGCACTTTTTCCAAATGTACGACGGGTGGGAACCCAGACTGGTTTGAAAGAGAAGGAGAGGGAAAGTTGAGGACGGGCGATGCTTACGTACACTGCAGGTGTCGGTGGTCTGGTGACCGAATTCAACTTTCCTTTCTGCTCTTCTCTTCTTTTGTTCTGTTTGAGCATACTCACCGAGGTGCAGATGAATGACCAGGACGAAGCCGAACATGACGACGATCGCCACGATTGTCGAGCCGCCAACTTGTCGTCGGGTCCATCGAAATTCTTGAACGAACCTCCGGAAGGTGGCGAGCCAGTCACCAGCGACTGGTGTTGGGACCATAAGCCGGAGTGGGTTCACTCGATGTCGGTCGTTTCGTTCGCCTCGCATGGTTGGGGCAAAAATCACAACAAACGTGTGATCTCGGCGAGAGTTTGTCTCGAAATACGGTCGCCTGTCAGTTCAATCGGAAAAAAAATCACGACACAAGATGTCTAGAAAGACATCAGCGTGGAGCTTCTCTGTAGAATTCGAAGCATTGAACTGATATAGTATCTAGTGAAGTCTCTACACATTGCATGCTAGGTAGGAGTTTCCGCGGAAGAAATCTGTAATCGCGGAATCGCGCATCCGAGTAACGTCACATGCAATGTTCCCCATGTTAGGATTCTTGGTTCCTCATACCCTAGTTCCCTAGCACGTAGTATAGATAAAATGGAGGAGGCGAGACTACTCTTGGGGCCGGCAACTACCAACTGGCCTTGGTGTTTTATTAATGTGAGCGCGAGCTCAACGGCTGCTGGCGCGGGATATTCAAGTACCTAACAGCTTCTCCCTGCTTCGAATCTGATTCTAGGAGTATTATTGGGTTATCACGGTATTTCATTCACCTGCAGCGTACCAGCGCGTCGGGTTGCCTTTCCTTGACCTCGAGGACCTTCGAGGGATGACGGTTTCTCTAACGCTGTCTTCAGCCTGCGAATTTGATGTACCCACGTTTGCGGGGGTTCCTTCCATTCCGTGTGCGTCGTAGAATTCATCGTCTGATAGCGGAGTGCCTCGATCGGGTTCGGGATGCGGCATAGTTGTAACTGCGATGACATTGTCTGAGTGATCGGCGATGGGTTCGCTCGTGGTGTTGGCGACTTCAGGTTGGCTTCTCTCGGTTGTTTGGAATTCGGGCCAGAGCAATATCGGCGTTTGTGCCCTTCCCGGAGGATCGTTTTCAAGTTTGCATCTTCGGAGGTGATCGACGTGACGTTTCCAAAGCTTGCTGTTGACCTCGACCATTCGTAGCTGTGAAGCGACTGATCGGACGATTTTCCCTGGTATCCATCTTTGAGTTGTGGTTCTGTAATCACGTGCCATCACAATTCCGCCGTCGACGAATTTTGTCGGCTTCTGTCGGTGGTCGCTTCCGACTATTCTCTCCTTTCCGGGGTGCCTTCAGTAGGTCCAACTTCGAACGTAGTTCGCGGCCAATCATTCTTGATGCGGGCGTGCAGTTGATAGGTCTTGCGTGGATTCTCTGTCTGAACAAGAACCGCGACAGGCTCGTTTGCAAGTCCCCTCCTTCCTGGCAGAGTTTTTTCAGTGAGCTCTTCATCGTCTGAACGTATCTTTCGATCTGTCCATTCTACGAAGGGTGGAATGGGGGGCATGTCCTGTGAACAACGGCGTAAGATTTGCAAAATTAATCGACCTGGTGTGATACAAATCTCGACATGCACTCCGGGAGATGTTTGATTGTTGTGTCGGAGGTTTTGTTGGACGTAACGAAAACCTACAACCACTTCGAGTAAGCGTCGACAAGAAGAAGGTTTTGGTTTCCTTTGAACGGTCCAGCATAGTCCATGTGTATTCTCTCAAACGGGTGGGTAGCTGCCTCCCATTGGTGATTTGTAGACTTTGGGGGTTTCGTGCATGAGTGAGACAGGGTAAGCATTGTAGAGTCATGTCGACGATGTCTTCGTTGATATGCTCCCACCATACGTAGCGACGCACGAGTCCCTTCATTTCGTTCGCTTCGTAATGGCCGTCATGTAGGTCGGCCAGCACGATTGGTCGATATACCCGGGGTGCCATGACTCGATGGCCTCTGAGGATGACTGCGTTCTCGTGGAGAGACAACTCGCACAAGTCAACACCGAAGTATTTGAGCTCTTTTCGCCTCTTTGAGCTGCGTAGAGTTTTCAGCAAAGGCGAGAGAGGAGAGCAACCTGTTCGGGGCAGGTTGTCGTCTTTTCAGTGATATCTCGTACTCGAAGAAGGACGTCCCTGAGGTGGTTAACTATGAAGGTATGGGTTGGATCTGCTCCCGGAAGATCATCACTACTAATTGGTAGTCGTGATAGGGCGTCCGCGTTCGAATTATGCTTCGATGGTCGATAAAGGATGTTGAAGCTGTACCCCATCAAGTAGATAGCTTAGTTCTGGATATGTATGGCAGAGAAAGGAGGCAGGTCCCTTTCTGGAGAGAAGATCTGAACCAATGGTCGGGAATCGGTTATGAGAG
This sequence comes from Phytoseiulus persimilis, assembly GCA_037576195.1. NCBI lineage: Eukaryota > Metazoa > Arthropoda > Arachnida > Mesostigmata > Phytoseiidae > Phytoseiulus > Phytoseiulus persimilis. The sequence goes on along the minus strand of CM075103.1, from coordinate 23,452,528 downwards.
GAAAACGTCGTCCGAAAAGGTGATGGAAAAACTTCTCCACCCCGGTTTTGATGGCCATTGCTTCTCTGTTTAGCTGGCAGTATTTCTTCTCGCTTACCGTCAGTGTCCTTGAAAAGAACGCAATGGGTCGCTCGGTGTTGTCTTCGGTGGTTCGGTTTCCACATTGTAGAAAGGAGCATCAGTGAACGACGACCACGTGAATGGGGTGTCACCTTTAAGCACAGGGTGGTCAAATTAGGTCGGGAATTTTTCTTGCCATTTTTCTTCTGACTGTTATTCAAAGCTCAGTGGGCCGATTTCCGATTTTCTTTCCGCAAAATGTAGCTCACTTATTCGGCTCCATTTTGGAGTCAACCAAATGCCTCTATCGAATTTTTTTTTCCCCCCAAATTCGGAAGGCTCGCCCATTTTCCACAGGCGGCGCAGCTGAGCTCGCCCGGTGTGATGTGGAAGGGTGTCCATCTGAAAAAAAGTGTCCAGTGTTACCAGCATCCCGCTGCCATCTGGGGAGAACTACCGAGCCGAAACATGAAAATGTCGCCATAAGGGCAGGTGCCTTGGAACCCTTGGAACCGACTGAAAAGGGTTCCGTAACTTCTCGAAAAACTGGTTTCCGGTCACAGGTCGCATGGTGAGAGCTGCGTATCCTTCACCCATCTGCCCAATGAGACATTTTCCGGTCGATTTTTTTTCCTGGGAAAATTCGACTTCTGGCCCAGTGGTCAGCTCCCGGTGAAGAAGCCGGAGACGAACGAGCTCGTTTGAGAATCTCTCAATCCAGACAGTGGAAGCTCGTTTCCGACGAAGGAACGCTCACAGCTCTTGATCGACGGAGCTGTGAGTCACCCATTTTGAAACAAGAAAGAAGCTTGAAAGGATCGACCAAAACTTTACTGAGCTCATCACAGAGGGGAAGAAACGATCATTCAAACCAGCCACCCTCAGCTTCGATGACCTGCTAAAGTCGTTTTCGGAAGCTGAGGCATGCCTTCTTGCATGTTTCTCTCGGCATAGCGGCGAATGCTGCTTTGATTGCTTCCGCCAACGAGTCCCTGTTCAGGTGACGACGTTTGTTTGAATCCCGCTCCACGATGCTCCACACGTAATAATCCAAGGGGTTCAGATGATGCTCAACATGGTGCCTTTGCCGACCCCAAAACGAGTTGTGAGATTATTCATTGACGTGCTTGGTGCCTCTTCAACGGCTCTCTTAACGGCGTCGATGAGTTCGGGGGTTCGCGCTGACTCCGTGCCTTGACGTTTTCCGATCGCTTTCACCATTGCCACCACATCCTGCTCTTCGTCCAGTTTGGCTTTCATGCGGTACACCATGGATTTTGAATAGCCGGTCCACGCGATTATTCCCTGAGGGGTCTTACCGTCGACCAATGCGGCGAGAGCTGCATAGCGCTTGAGATCTTCTAACGTATGATCCCTGCTTGGTCCGGCTTCGGCCATTCATCTTGCTTGAGTTCTGACACACGTGGTTCCAGGACCGTGAGCTCCGCGCTTCTCTCTTGTTCCAGACTGGAACTCGTACAAATCGGATGACTATCGATGCAATCCTCATCTGCATATGGATGCTTTGAATGTGAAAAGAGGCTTTCATCGATAAAGGCTTCTCATTGGATGAGAGCAGCCCCACTGACTTCCATAAATGTCGAGAGCGGAAGTGCCGAGTCCGCTTGTGTGAGGATTGAGTGTCTCGAATGCTCCATCATCAATGTCATTTCTGTTCCAGTTGATCATGGATCTCTCAATCCAAACATTGGAAGCTCGTTTGGGCCGTCAACAGCAGCAACACTTCCGAACTCTGTATCGGATTCTCGGACGAGCTCGTTCGTCTCCGGCTTCTTCACCGGGAGCTGACCACTGGGCCAGAAGTCGAATTTCGCCAAAAAAAAAATCGACCGCAAAATGTCTCATCGGGCAGATGGGTGAAAGATACGCAGCTCTCACCATGCGACCTGTGACCGGAAACCAGTTTTTTCGAGAAGTTACAGAACCCTTTTCAGTCGGTTTCAGGGGTTCCGCGGCACCTGCCCTTGTGGCCACATTTTCATGTTTCGGCTCGGTAGTTCTCTCCAGATGGCAGCGGGATGGTGGTAAAACTGGGCACTTTTTGTCAGATGGACACCCTTCCACATCACACCGGGCGAGCTCAGCTGCGCCGCCTGTGGAAAATGGGCGAGCCTTCCGAATTTGGGGAGAAAAAAATTTTCGTCGATTTCCGGGAAATCAGAATTTGAATGAGACGGGGAACGATAGAGGCATCTGGACTCCAAAATGGAGCCGAATATAAGTGAGCTACATTTTGCAAATTAAAAATCGGAAATCGGCCCACTGGGCTCTGAATAAGAGTCAAAAGAAAAATGGTAAGAAAAATTCCCGACCTAATTTGATCACCCTGTAGATCGTACTCTGCTCTGAGGTGCTCTTAGGAATTTAAGCTCTGCGTATTGCGTCAACCTTGTCTGGGCTTTTCGGATCTCGCCGCGCTTGAGGTTGAAACCGCAGAATTTGACATTGTCTTCGAAGAAAGCACATTTTTCCTGATTTAGGCGTATGTCATTTCCGTTGAGGATCCTGAGAACATTCTAGAGGCACCGTAAATGCTCATCGTCAGTCGCTCCGGTGATAATATTGTCGTCCATCACACACTCAACTCCGGGAATCGCTCCCGGGATACCCTCGATGAATCTTTGCCAGATGGCCGGAGCATTGCTTGAGCCGTTCGACATGCGGAGGAACGTATATGTACAGGGTGTGTCCTCTAAGCTGCAACATTTTCGTGGCCTTCCTGTTTTGGGCTGTATTTCGGTCAAATTTTATCCGATGTGGGAATTTTTTTTTTTGATCGAAAGCTCTTGAAGAGACGCATATTTTTGCTTCTTCTTCATTACTTTTGATCATCAGATCAGTGTCGAGTTTTGCAGAGCCTATCGAAGTTTTCCTCAATTCAATCCATGGTCCCTAAAAGAACTAACCAGGAAATCGCCGATTCTCAACCGATTTCGGAATTCAAAAAACGGAAAGATTCCCCTCGAACCCAGCTACAAAACGCTCGCAAGAACGCGCGGATCGGTTGCAAACCGGAGGAACGGTATTCAATACGAGATACCCCAAAATTGAGCCTCCCGGACCCCCTGCCGACCCCTCCCACTTTTTTCTTCCACCTCAAAAGTCATGAGATGAGCGCCCAGTGACTTTCGAGGTGGAAAAAAAAAGTTATCGGATTGACTCGGTGACTTCGTTTCCGGGTAGTTTGGCTCAAAATAAGAAACTTTTGCCATCAGTGAAATTTCCGAAATCGGCCTCCCTGAGGAGTTAGAGGCAGTTCTTTACGGGAGGGGTCGGCAGGGGGTCCGGGAGGCTCAATTTCGGGGTATCTCGTATTGAACACCGTTCCTCCGGTTCGCAACCGATCCGCGCGTTCTTGCGAGCGTTTTGTAGCTTGGATCGAGGGGAATCTTTCCGTTTTTTAATTTCCGAAATCGGTTGAGAATCGGCGATTTCCTGGTTAGTTCTTTTAGGGACCATGGATTGAATTGAGGAAAACTTCGACAGGCTCTGGAAAACTCAACACTGATCTGATGATCAAAAATAATGAAGCGATAATGCGTCTCTTCAAGAGCTTTCGATCAAAAAAAGAAATTCCCACATCGGATAAAATTTGACCGAAATACAGCCCAAAACAGAAAGGCCACGAAAATGTTGCAGCTTAGAGGACACACCCTGTACATTCCGCGATGCGTGTTCACAAAAACGAACTTCCTCAAGTTCTGACTCAAGAATTGGCATATGCAGGATCGCATAGGCGATGTTTAGTTCCGAAAATCTTCTACCGTTGCATATGTTGTCGAGAGCGTGCCAGATGTTTTCAAGTGTTTAAGTCTGGGCCCGTGGCACAACCACGATGCAATGAGCCCAATCGGAGACGGGAATCTTCTCGATGATGCGTTGCTCCTCCAGGAAAACGAGTCCTTGATCGGTCATGTCGAGCATTGAGTGCGCGATTGGTCGCGCTCTCGCATAGGTGATCTCAGGGCTGTCGGTGTTCAATAAGAGTTTCGCCTCTGTGCTTGGGATCCATCCGATGCCAGGTTTAATAAGGCTTGGGAATGTTCTCAGTAGTTTCTCAGCGGCTGCTTTGTAGGAAGTATCTTGGAGCAGGTTGAATCGGTTGGATGTAGGTTGGACGAGTGGGGAGTTGATGCCGAGAGGCCGCTCACGCAGCTATGCTCTCCCGATCAACGCAGGGAATGTCGGACCTTTCATCAGGTACAATCGAAGTTCTTTTTCGATCCCACCGTACGACACGAGAACTACCTTCGATGAGCTGCTTCTAGTGGATGACGCAGCTCATGCACGAGTTAGATGCGCAGTTAATGCAGCTCGAATGGGCCTCTTCTTCCGCTTGAATGAACTCGAGCTGTTCTGAGTAGTGTGTATTGGGAACAGAGGTGTGCGCCGCGGGTATTTCCGACGGCGGCGGCGGAGGACTGGAGAACACACAGCGGCGACGCTCGCCACGGCGAACAGTGGCGGACCGGAAGTGTCGCGGCGCGCCATGACGCGCCGGGAAATCCAGTCCCTGTATAGCTGATGAATCGATTGATTGTCAACCATTCCTCAAAATCGATTGTCAACCATTCCTCAGAATCGATTGTCAACCATTCCTCAAAATCGATTGTCAACCATTCCTCGAAATCGATTGTCAACCATTCCTCGGAATTGATTGTCAACCATTCCTCAAAATTTATTTTCAACCATTCCTCGGAACCGCTCGTCAACCATTCGTCGACGATGTACATTTGACCATGTGTGAAAAAACCCTCTCGCAGAGACGGGTGTTCTAAACTACATAGGTTCTGAACCCGTCCAGCATTTTTCGACTATCACGTGAATATCGTCAAATTCTTCTGGCCGGAACGGACCACTCATAACGCCTGGCGGCGCGCTGTCTGGCTCGGCGCGCCGAAGCGTCGGCGAATCCGTGACGCGGCGCACAGCCCTGATTGGGAATCGCTTTCGGGGTTGCGAGTTGACTCTGAAGACAGCAGCGTCCTCCGTCGCCGGAGTTATTCCCACGGGGCTCGTAGTGGCGCGCTGCGCCATCAACACAATGGCGGTGAGGCTTGCGACATCCTCCAACGTTTTGAAGTTCGCGTCGTTTTCCGTCCTCATAAGCAAGTTATGGACGATGGTTCTGTCGCGAAGACCCTCGATGAATTGCTCAATCAATCGTTCCTCAAGTTGCTCACCAGAGAAATTACAGTGGATAGCGGCATGACGCGATTTTCGTAGTCCGCTTCACTTACCGGAATTGACTGCGCTCAGAGAACTTGTTCTTCTTTGGTTCGACGATCAGTTTCGATGTTTCCACAATTTCTGCGTAATCGATGTCTTTACCATCTTTTTGGGGTTTGGGACGATCATGGAGTCTTCGAAAGCCCTCGGCTCCCAAAAACGCGAGAATGGCACATTTATTTCTCACATCCTCCGAAACTCCTTATTCTTATCGCCCGCCTCCCGGAGCTGATTCCTCCCGGGGATTCTCGGGACGATCAACCCACTGAGAAAGGGTTTCGTTTTGCGGCTTGAATTCTTGGAAAATTGGCATACCGGGTCCCATGGTTGCAGCAGTGGTTTGCGCGTTGTAGGATTCCACTCCGGAGTATTTTCGTTCCACCACGAAAGTGTAGAATCACGGTAACCGGGTGGATCCTTCTCGATCTTCGTCGCCAGTGTTAGGGTCCTCGGTTCCTCATACCCTGGTTCGGTAGCACGTAGTATGGATAAAAAGGAGGAGGCGAGATTACTCTTGGGGCCGGCAATTACCAACTGGCCTTTGTGTTTTATTATTGTCGTAAGTGCGAGCACTACTACCGCTGGCGCGGAATATTCAAGTACTTAACACCCCACATCGGGAGATTCCGGCTGTGATCTGCGAACGACTGTTCTGCGTGGGAGGGAGTTGTTGGGTATTTGATGCTTCACCCAGAGCAGTCGCCGGCACTATTTGGATAGTAAGGGTCGACGCCAGTTGAATAGGCGAAGCGTCGGTGAACTTCGAGCGTAATTACCGTGCGCAGGCAATTTCTATGAATTAATTAGATGGAACTCGGACGTCAGAAGACTGAAGTTGAGCGTCAGTGATTGCCGTGTAACCCTTCCCTGTCAGTGACTATAAAATCCGGAATGAACTTCAGTGTGTTGAGTGAGCCAAACATTCTGTCCACCAGAAATGCCGTCTTCATTAGTTAGCCGTCGTCTCAAGGCATGTCTAGTATGCGCCACCGATCGTCTCATTCAGTCTCGGAATCACCGCTCCAGACTTAGGAGAGGATGGCCAGATTGGTCTTAGAATCACCCCTCCAGAGTTGGAAAGTAATGCTCAGATTGGTCGCGGAATGAACCCTCCAGAGTCGGGAAGTAATGCTCAGATTGGTCTCGGAATCAACCCTCCAGCGTTGGGAAGTAATGCTCAGATTGGTCTCGGAATCACCCCTCCAGACTTGGGAGAGGATGTTCAGATTGGCCCCAGAATCACCCCTCCAGACTTGGAAGAGGATGGTCAGATTGGTCCCGGAATCACCCTGCAGACTTGGGGAGGATGGTCAGATTGGTCTCGGAATAACCTCTCCTGGTTTCGAAGAGTATGGTCAGATTGGTCTCGGAATCACCCCTCCCGAATTTGAAAAGTACGGCCAGATTCGTTTTGTAATCACCCCTCTAGACTCGAGAAAGTCCTGTCATATTGATCTCGGGATCACCCCTCCGTAACGGGAAAGTAATGGTCAGAATGGTCTCGGAATCACCCCTCCAGGTTTTGAGAAGCACGGTCAGATTCGTCTCGGAATCACCCCTCTAGACTCGAAAAAGTCATTTCATATTGATCTCGGGATCACCCCTCCAGACTTGGAAAGTAATGGTCAAATTGGTCTCGGTATCACCCCTCCAGACCTGCAAAGTAATGGGCAGATTGGTCTCGGAATCAACCCTCCAGACTTGGGAAAGTATGGTCTGACTGGCCTCGGAATCACTCCTCGAGACTTGGAAAATTATGGTCACATTGGTCCGGGAATCACCCCTCCAGACTTGAAAAGTAATGGTCAGATCGGTTCCGGAATCCCCCCTCCACGTTTTGAAAAGTGAGGTCAGATTGGTTCTAGAATCACCCCTCCACGTGTTGAAAAGTATGGTCAGATTGGTTCTAGAATCACCCCTCCAGCTTCTGAAAAGTATAGTCAGACACGTACCGGAATCACCTCTCCAGACTCGGGAGAGTATGTTCAGATTGGTCCCAGAATCACCTTCATGTCTTCCAGAAAAAGTGCGGACAAACTGACAGACTAAGCCGATTATATATATTGGGTGCGTGCAAAAGTTCTGAGCGCTAAACTTTGACAGCTCATAATTCCGCTTCCAGAAGGCGCAGAAAGATGATAAAATACTCAAAATACGCGGAATTCACCTGTTGCTTCGCGGATGCTGTCAATTTCGTATTGATTCAACGAACGGCCTGCCAACACCGACGGTTTTACTGAAATGGTCGGAAATCGAAAAATCGCGATTTTTCGATTCCAGCGAAACTGAGATTATGACCCCCCTTTTTCTCATCGGAATCATGGAGTTCGCCGAAAATTAAGCTGTTTAAAAATAAATGCATTTCGGCCTCTTCAAAGCGGAGATATCGGCCTCGGAAGTTTCGATTTTTAAGCCTCTTGACCCCTATGTTGAGTGAATGGGAAAAATATGGGTCTTCCCAAAAAATGCCTCATCTCCCCCAAAAAATGAGCCACTTTGAGATGCCGCATAGCACATCTCACAGCCGGGCTCAAGGCTTCAAAAACATGTCATATGATTCAATTCTCGGCGTTTCACCTATAGCTTTAAATTGCGAGTCGGAATCAAAAACTTCGGTTTCGCTGGTTGAGCCGTCTCATGGCTGGCACTGGCACGATCTTCCCTTGAAAATCTTGGAAGGCTCTCGAGAACGTCTGCTAGAGTCACAGCACAAGGCTTGTACGGCAAAGAAGACGGGAAAGAAGTTTCATTCATCCATCAATCGAGGATATAATCTCCGCCTCTTGCAATGACTTCTCTCCAGCGTTCCGGAAGCTTTTCGATCCCTCTTCTGTAGAATTCCGGGGTCTTCTCTCTTTCAAAGAAGTTCTTCAAGTGTTCTCGAACCTCGTGAACGTTCCTGAAAGCCCGGCCATTGAGCGAATTCTGGAGGGAACGGAACAGGTGGTAGTCCGAGGGCGCGAGGTCCGGGGAATACGGGGGATGCTCCAACACGTCCCATTGGAAACCGGACAGCAACTCTCGCGTTGCCCTGGCCGTGTGCGGCCGAGCATTGTCGTGCTGGAAGACAACGCCCGTTCGGTTGAGCAAACGGGGACGTTTGCTAGCTAGAGCGGTTCTGAGTTGCTCCAACTGTTGGCAGTATCTCGAAGCCGTGATTGTTGTCCCTGGTTCGAGGAGCTCATAATAGACGACTCCATCATGATCCCACCAGACCGACAGGAGGACTTTCTGGGGATGGAGTCCAGGCTTCGCACAGGCAGCGGCTTCGGTGCCTCTCAGTCTCCAGGACCTTCTTCGGCTCACATTTTGGTGCACAACCCATTTTTCGTCACCTGTAACAATGCGATGCAGGAAGGGTTCTGTTTCTTGCCTGGTCAGAAGAGTTGTTGCGACACTGATCCGATCACTCTTGTGCTTTTCGCTTAATTGATGCGGCGCCCAGGCATCGAGTTTTGGGGCGAAACCGAGCCTGGCGAGGTTTCGCCGGATCGTTGAAGCGACGACGTCGAAATGTTCCGCGATATCGTCGGTGGCGACCGACGGATGGTCAGCGAGATAGGACATCAACGAATTGTCATCCACTGCTTGAGGCCTACCCGATCGCGGTGCATCACTCAGGCTCATATCGCCACTTCGAAATTTGATGAACCATCTCCTAGATGTTGCTTCAGACGGAGTCGCTTCCTTGAACACCTTTTCCATTTCACGCCAAGCCTCCGCTGCTGTCCTACCCTTCTTGAACTCGCACAGCATCGCGTAACGGATTTCGAGATCACGCTTCGCCATTTCCGGGATAATGTTCAGAGCGTTTGGGGAACTTTCAAAATTTGCCACTGACTCCGTCGTTGGAACTAGCGTTGAATAACGGTACTGATCGTGGCAAGTGGGGAACACTGAGTAAGACATCTCACTGTCCTCAAATTTCCACGTCGCTCCGCGTAGACTCAACATCGGAAAACAGAACAAGCACATTCTTTCAACTGGAGCAGCCGGGAGCATTTCTCAAGAGATGGAATTTCAGAAGACGTTGTCGAGAGCCTATGCGGCATCTCAAAGTGGCTCATTTTTTGGGGGAGATGGAGCATTTTTTTGAAAGACCCATATTTTTCCCATTCACTCAACATAGGGGTCAAGAGGCCTAAAAATCGAAACTTCCGAGGCCGATATCTCCGCTTTGAGGAGGCCGAATTGCAATTTTTCTTTTAAAACAGCTTAATTTTCGACGAACTCCATGATTCCGACGAGAAAAAGGGGGGTCATAATCTTAGTTTCGCCGGAATCGAAAAATCGCGATTTTTCGATTTTCGACCATTTCAGTGAAACCGTCGGTGTTGGCAGGCCGTTCGTTGAATCAATACGATCAATACGCGTATTTTGAGTATTTTATCATCTTTCTGCGCCTTCTGGAAGCGGATTTATGAGCTGTCAAAGTTTAGCGCTCAGAACTTTTGCACGCACCCAATAGTAAAGACACGAAGGTTGTCGGACAGTACCCCTCGCTATCTCTAAGTGCTTTATCCACCGTAGTACATCAGCTCACATACCCACTCCCCCCGCCTTCCATCTCATTCTCTCCTGGGAATGTACAAAACAGAATTCGGGGAGGCTGCTTGTTTCTCTTTACCGTGAACCACATAGTAAAACCTTTTCGGAACACCTTCAAACGACTCTACCCTAGTCACCACATACGGACCGTTGTATTTTTTGTTATGCGGTGGCAAACCAGTCCTGACCACGATCCTGTCCCCCACACCAATCTTTGCAAACCTCTGATGATGTCGTTCGTCGAATCGGACCTTCTGTTCCCTCTTCCGGAACAGTTCCCTGTCAACACTCCTGTGCTCCGTCAGCTCGACCCTATCATTGATACGCATATCTTTTTCCGCTTGCAAACCGGGTGCCGTTCCTCGCAAAGCAAACTCCGGTGAGCAACCCAGACTAGGACAATACGAGCGATTATGGTGCCTCACCGCGGCCTCCAAGCTGCACTTCCAGCCACCAACGAAATCTGGATACATGCCCATAAACATCATCAGGTCCCGAATCAATCTCTCAGCCAAGCCATTGGACGCGGGATGATACGGGCTTCCTGTTTGAATCTCGATTCCCCTTTCCTTTGCCCAATCTCGCAAGTCCCGACTCTCAAAAACCTTGGCCCGATCTGAGATGATCCGCTTCACCCCTTCGAAGCTCTTTTGAGAAAGGAATTGAATCAGTTCTCTTGCGTTTCCCCTGCAAGCTTTCGCGAACGCAAATCGAATGTTCCGATCGATCGCCACGAGAAACGACTTCGTTCGATTTACACCTTCTTTTTTCTTCTCCAGTTCAGCAAAGTCCAAATGCAGACTATGCATTGGCGGAACTACTGACTGAATGACCATGGCGTCCGGCTTGGGGCGGGATTTAGCCTCATTCTTCTGACACACTTCACAGGACCTCACATACGCATCCACCTCCTTCCTCATTGACGGCCACGTGAAACGCTTTGCTATCTTCAAATACGTCCGCCGAATCCCATCATTACCCCCCGAATGTGGAGAATCATGATACAGTTCCAGAACTCGCTTTCTATCCCCCTCAGCTACCAATACCTGTTCTTCCTTCGACAAAAACACCGGTTCCGCTTCAACACCCACCGGAAGTCTGGACAAAGCGTCCACATGAGGAATCTTCTTGCCGGGAGTGTGCACGATATCATAATCCAGTTCACTCAGTTTGCCAACCCACCTTGCAATCCGACCCTTCGGCTGCTTTGCCGACAAAATTTCTCTCAATGCGCTATGATCAGTCTTCAGCACAAACTTCTGCTCATCAAGAAACGAGTGGAAATATTGCACAGCCTTTAGGACGGCTAAGGCCTATTTTTCCGAAGTTGTGTAATTTGCTTGCGCTGCAGTTAGAGTATAAGAGTAATAACCCACCACACGTTCCCTGCCATCATCGAAGATCTGGGACAACACCGCGCCAATCCCAACATCAGAAGCATCCGTCGTCAGGATGGCGTAGCCTCAGATGCCAGAAACTCAGATGCCAGAAACTCAGATGCCAGAAACTCAGATGCCAGAAACTCAGATGCCAGAAACTCAGATGCCAGAAACTCAGATGCCAGAAACTCAGATGCCAGAAAACTCAGATGCCAGAATATAACACTCTCCCGATTCTGAAGAGGTCCCCGCTGATTTAGCGGGCCTTTGGAGGCGGCGTATGAAGTTCGGCGGTAGAATTGTTTTGGTTTACTCCAGGCCACATCGGACAAGAATCTCGCTTGGCTGACGAATAAGCATCGGCTGCCTAGATCTGGTATAATTTTGAATGCTGTCAGCCCGCTCTCTGGTGATTCAGCATGGATCGAATGCTGATATTCTCCCATAGCTTTAGAAAAACCTGCTCTCCCGTTTGGAGTTTCCCTCATCGTGGGGCTGTGTATCGCTTGGTTTCTTAGCGTGAGTAATATTCTGGCCTCGTCTGTGTCAAAGGGGTTGGAGACAGTTCGGAGAGGCTGCCCTTCAAGCTCCTCTGGAGGATTCGAAAGACAGTCGAGATTCGTCCCGATGATGGAGGTACCGGAAGAACTTCCCGCACTGAGGGCAGCAAGAAACTCGGCGGCGCGACGTTTCGAAACTTATGTCCTCTATCAGGGGTTTGGGAGACGACCGAATGCTTCTCACTTTGATAGCGCTGGCTCCGCAAGGCGCAAATTCCGTCAAGAAATTGCTCAGTTCTTGACTCTGTCGACATCATAGCTCAACAACGAAGTGAGTAGGATGAGACAAGTTTAGGAAAAACACAAACTTGAGCTACAAACGTAGCATCAGATTTCTTTAATCGTAGAGCCGGGGAAGAAAGTGCGCGAAATTCTTATTTCATCCCACCGGGTAACACAACTTATACGCATAGGTATCATTTCTGGAACACTAAAACATCGACTGAAAAACGAATCAGCGTGGGCTAACAAAGAGTGGAGAATCTTATCATGGACAATACCCAAGAAGATTCTTTTGATCCAGCGTCTCTAGCGCTTGCTTCGCTGATGCTCGGAACTAGGAAATCTCACAAAAAGATATCGGATCGAGCCCATATGCAAACCTTGCATATGTAGCGAACCTTGAGTGCGGCGCCTCAATGCGAGGTCGAGCTACTAGGAGAACATGGGGAGGAGGACATAGATATACTGAACTTGACCCCTTTTTTCCTAAAACGTCGCTCTAGGCCCGCCAGCTCGGCAGAGGGCTTGAAAACGAACTTCCCCCCTATTTGCCCGCTTGATTCTACGATCGAGAACCGCGAATTCAATTATCTTTCCAGCTCCGAACGAAGTTTTGCGGAACCGAAGAGCTATTGGCCGAGAAGCCAAGCAGAGGCTGCGCGAGTCTTCGGCCAAGTGGGCTGCGACCACTCGGAGTGCAGGAAGGATCGATATTCTATTTCCCCTCGGTGTGAGTCCCCGAACGTCCACGCTGATCGAGGTTGGAGACATGCATCAAGTGTTCTCTTTATTCATCATGAATCATCCATTCCCATCATCAGCAAACTATCAATGAATCGAGTGCGGCCGCAGGAGGTGCGGTGCAGCGTATGCACGGTGTAGAGGGTAGTCTGCTGCATGACTCTCGCTTGATGCAGACGTCGGAGACGCATCGCCACCGAGGCCGCTCAGTTAGCGGAGACCTCTTCAGAATCGGGAGAGTGTTCTATTCTGGCATCTGAGTTTTCTGGCATCTGAGTTTCTGGCATCTGAGTTTCTGGCATCTGAGTTTCTGGCATCTGAGTTTCTGGCATCTGAGTTTCTGGCATCTGAGGCATAACCGTCAGGATAAACTTCTGACCGAAATCCGGCGGAGACAAAATGGGGTTGCTCGTGATCACCGCCTTCACTTCCTCAAAGACCGCTTGATGCACCTCCCCCCAAACGGAAGGAACGCCGTGATCTGTCAGCTCAGTCAACGGTTTAACAATTTTTGCGTGATAACGAATGAAAGCACGATAGTGCCCACACAAACCGAGGAAAGTTCGCAGTTGATGAATGTTTTTCGGATGAATAATGCTCCGCACTTTCTCGACCGATTCGTCTTTTGTACTCTTTGTCTTTCCATCGAACTTCCTTCCGAGGAATACAACAGACCGACACAGCAGCCTCGACTTCTTGACGTTGATTTAAAGTGAAGCCTTCTCCAATGCTTGCAATACCTTTCTCAAATGAGTCTGATGCTCTGTCTCGCTTCTCAAAAACACGGTGATATCATCCACATGAGCTCTGGCACAAGCCCGATGTTGACCTATTACCGAATCCATCATCTTTTGGAAATACTTCGGCGCGTTCTTCCAGGCGAACGGATTTACATTATATTCATATGTTCCGAATGGAGTCACGAAGGCCGAGAAACACCTCGTCTCCTCGGTGAGTGGCTGCTGCCAATACCCTTTCAACAAATCAATCGTGGAAAAAATTCTGCAGCCACCTGTTTCTGAGATGATTTTTTTTTTCGGGGAAAAATTTTCTCACATCCTCCATGTTACTGATCTCAAATGTGCTCAAATGTTGCTTCGAGCAGGCGGAGGCCTGCATTGAGAACCTGTCACCACAATTTTCCCCGAACGAAAATGTGTCGTCGTGGTGCAAATTCAACTTGAACTCCTTCATGGACTTCCTCGAAATCAGCATGTGATACTTCAACTCACCGATGACCAAAAAACGTATGTTCCTGGCCTCCTTGCCGATACGGATGAGCATCTCACACCATTCGGAATACGTTTGAACACTTCCACAATAGTCTTGCACATCAACACTGCGACGTGAAACTCTCTTGCCACTTTCCGCTTGACTATTGGCGAAGTCGCACCAGAGCCCAGAATCGCTCGCACCGAACGCTTTCCGTCTATGGAGACTGCGATCGTAGGGAGAATACCGCCACTTGAGAGAACAGTTTCATTTGACGACTTCGGGGTCGAAACCGCACCCCCATTTAATAGTTTGAATGGTCCTCTTCGCATCCACCATCGTCATTGATTGTATCAACAGCATATACTCTCGACGCGCGGCGATCGTTGGACGTCTTCGACGCCGGAGTAGATGACCTCTCCTCTGCAGTCTTCGTCCTCGGCTTTACCGAAACCATATCGATTGTCGAAATAATATCACCTATCGGTTCTGTTCTCAGGATCTTGAATTGCTGCCGCATATTAAGTGGCAGCCCCAGTAGAACAGCTTGCATCAACGACCAGCCGGTCATGTCAGGATCAGCCCGCAGAAGCAAACGCTGCTTCTTGAAAATATATTCCGTCAAACTCATTTGGTCTTCCTTGAAGATGTATCTTGTTGCAAGCTCTGCATCCCTCAAACCATCGACACGGAACGCCGAGAGAAAACTCTCCCTCCACTGGGACCAATCTGTTTTGGAGCCTTCGGCCGCCAGCGCCGAATTGTACCATACCAAGGCGACTCCCGTCACATACTCTCTCAAAATCAACACCATGTCGAATGAATCGCGACCGCTAACAAAGTGTTCGAACTGAACGAGCCATGATTCTGGGGTCAACTTATCGGAAGTCCTGCGGAACACCGGGGATTCAGCTCTCACCCGATCGCATGAGCCCGCAACAATTTCCTTGACAAGGAGCTTCGCAAACTGCTGTACAACCCCCGGAATAACTTCGCCCTTCTCCGCAAGAACTTCTCTGTTTGACCTCCCAATCGAGACCACCGCGATACTCAACGCCCTCTTCACCTCCCCAGACGGGACATTTATCCGGAACTCTCCCATGGCAACGATCTCCTCCGGGGTCTTGCTTGGAAGCTTATCTTCCACGAACATCGTGAATTCTGCCCCAGCTGCAGCGTCTATCGCAACCCAGTCGACATCTCCATCTTTCTTCACTGCCGTCACAGAAAAATCCTGAGGCTCCACAGACTCGTCAACACGGACTCGGACAGTAATCCAAACCATTTTCTTTCACCTTCGATTGCGCCAGTAAAGACACGAAGGTTGTCGGACAGTACACCTCGTTATCTCTAAGTGCTTAACCCACCGTAGTACATCAGCTTATATACCCACTCATATAGTAGGGATATTTCCATAAACCGGTTTGCAATGCATCATACGTTCAATATTAATCTTCGGAATCAGAACTGATTATTATCACATTTTCAATTTTCGGTTTCTTTGAAGACGACTGCTTAGAAATGTTCTCGAAACCACGCTTCTCGCTTTTGCGACCTATCTGAATATAATTCCTAATATTCGTTGTTGGTACACCACTGCTAGACGCTATAGCATTAGAGAGAGTTGAAGACAGGATATTCGATGATGACTCATGCCTTATAGAGCAATGATTCAACTCTTCTTTTCTAGTTCTATGAGCATTTTATTTTGCTCGTTGAGAATTTTTTTCTCTTAATTCATTTTCTTCATTATCCAACATAGCCAAAAGTTCATTGATATGACGCAAACGATACGTATAACGAAATCTAAATGGTGATTCATGCAACAACAACTGAATTTCCCCGCATTGGACTCGACGTTCATTCACGTCGTCGAGAGTTTGGGTATCACCGAATAAGGGCATGTCACGGAACATGAACAACCTTAGATTTTTTCTCTGGAATCTAAAATATAAAGATGAAATACATTGCTCTCATTCACTCATATGAAACTGTAGATTGAAATACTGACCTTCTGTCGCTCATTGCACTGTTCGGGACAACGTTGTTCTAAATGATGGATTAAACGAATTGAGAGACTGTAATATATTGATAACATTATAAGAATAAATAGATTGCATGTAATGAACTCTTTTCTACTCTTATCTAAACAAATACAGAGCACACATGACTTACAAGAAAAATTCCACTAGCTCACTCATGCATTCGACACGAGGCTTCTCATCGTCTACACACGCAACGAGAACAATCTAGAACACGAAGCTACAGAATTATTTCGAAAAATACATAGATTCGAACGTATACACACAACACTGACAACATATGAACGCATCTAATACAAAATCAGCCGCTTCACATACTGAAATATATGGACATAACTACGTTATAAAATAAACATCGCGCAATGATTTTTTTAATCGAGTTACTATCAGCTGTTATTTTGACTATAGTTATTGTTAATATCGGATACGATTCCATTTTCCTATATTCGAAATATTTAATAATATTGCAATGAATTATGACTAGAACATTATTATTAATTCACGTTTACGAAACTATAATTATAACATCACTTGAATTGAATGTGATGAACACTTTTGTCATCCATTCTTGAACCATTACACAACATTCTTGAGCTACAAAGAAGTTACCCGAGCTCACTAATAAATTCGACGCGAGGCTTTCTCAAACTATACACACGCAAAGATACCTATGTATAACACGAAGGTATAAAAAATCGAGAAAAACAAGAACTTGAACGTATTCAAACAACACTAACATCATTAATAATGATGAGTATACCAATTACTTATAACATGTAAGAGTTTCAAATACAAAATCAGGCATTTAATGAACAAAATGAGCAGACTGAACTACATTTCGAAAAAAATATTGCGCAATACTTTTTTAATATAAGTTTTCACTCACGACTAGACCCTGCACTCCGTAGTACGGAATACGGCTGATTTCCGAAGATACGGTCCTTATTATCATACGGAACGTACCGTATTACGGTAATACGGGCCGTACTCACAATACGGTCCGTACTGTAATACGGCGCTATGGACCGTATTATTGATACGGACCGTACCGTATTACGGTAATACGGGCCGTACTCACAATACGGTCCGTACTGTAATACGGCGCTATAGACCGTATTATTGATACGGACCGTACCGTGGTACGATAATACGAAGTACGGTCTCAGACTCGGATGCCAGGGAAGCCCCGACCAGCGCAGGAGATGACTCACGAGATCTTTCTTGTGCGTAGTGTGCTTGCTCTTCGCTCAGCATTTCCTGATATGACATCCTAGAAGATTAACGAAGTTCAATGTCAGTCGGAGCATAGGTTCACCAGATCAGGAATCAGAACTTCTCTGTCGCTCCAAAATGCATACACTGACGAATTTTATCGGTTCATTCAGAATCCGGATTTAGTCCTGAACACTTTTCAATGTTTGCTTGTAAAATTTGTCGCTGAGAGACGCTCGACACACTGCACCCCGATCTTAATACGCTTATCGCCCAGCGGGGGAAATCGACGATTGACATATTCGCAACGAATACTGAAGCCAACTTCAGGGGCTACCAGGGAAACCTACCGATCTTCGGCATGTCACACCATCTCCCGGTGGCCATCAGCATCCCCGTCCGTCGGGCGGACGCGAGAAAAAGAGGGAACAGGCTAAACTACAAGATCGACCAGAACCGGTTGTTTGAACTGAGTTCTGTCCGGACTTACTCGTCCGAAGAGCAGCTCGGGACGAGGGCGGGAGATATCGCCCAGATGCTTCGGAACTCTGTAGTGGAACGGAAACCGAGGCGCTCTCAGCCGTGGTTTGATCGAGAGTGTCACCAGGCATGGACCAACCTGAAACTGGTGCTGAGAAAGCAGAACATGGACCCGGAAAGCCGTAGACAAGTTCAAGCTATTCGCTTGTGCTACAAACGATGCCTGCGTGGGAAGAAGGCAGTGTACCAGAAGCAGAAAAGAAACTCTCTCATACTCGAAGCACTCGAGAAACCGTACGAATGGCTCCGTCCATCGATGAACTTCAACGTGTGCAACATCGACCCAGCAACTCTCACGCAACATTTCAAATCCGTTGTCGCATCAACCGATACCACACCGAAGCACGTCCTAACTCACAGCTGGGTAAGAGCGGAAGACGACCAGGAGAAATTTGAGGCGTTATCCAGACACTGGACCATCGCTGGAGTGGTGGAGGCGATAGCTCATCCAACACGAAAGAGGGCCTCGAGTCCAGATCAGATCTTGAATGAACACATCCGACAGGCCGGTGCAATCATCGCGCAGATAACCCTGCTCATGAACGATTGCCTGGACCGAGGAGAGGTCCCGTCCGAATGGGGAAACTGCACTCCAACTCTGCTCTCGGAAGGGGAAGACCCTACAGACCCGGCGAACTGGCGAGGAATCGCGAAGAGAAACACCCTTGGAAAACTCCTCTCATCACTTCTGGCATCCCGGTTGAATAATTATCTTGAATTCCGATCAGCTGTACCGGAGGAACGGTTCGGATTCAGACCCGAAAGCTCCACGCTAATGGCTTGCGAAAGGATTATGTACGACATCGAGCGTTCGACGAGGCGAAAAAACTATTCCGTGTGCGCGGTATTTGTGGATTTCCGAATGGCCTTTGATGTTGCTTCTAGAACGAAAATGCTCGAAAAACTCATGTTGAATGGGGTGGGAGACCCAGTGCTTAAACTTCTGATGTCCATCCTCCAGAGAGGGGAGGTTGCACTAGAGACCGGAACTGCTACTTTACCGCCTTTCGATCAGACTACCGGCGTAGCTCAAGGAGATAACTTATCGCCTTTATTGTTCACAGTACTGATAAGGGATCTACCCGAAAATATCAGAGAGAAACACGACCTTGTAAAATCAATGACCCGATTCTGTACTCGAGATCCAGAATACAACTAAAGAGAGCATTGAGGTCACTGGAAACATACACAGCGGAAAATGAACTTATGATCAACACGACAAAAACGAGAGCCATGAAATTCGGAAGCGGTGACCCACCCGCGGCTGGTGACATCTTCCGAGTGGACGGCAAGAAAATCGAAAAAGTGAGGCACTCCACCTATCTCGGAATCGACTTAAGTGAAAAAGGTCTGATCTTTGCTCGGCACATCACCAACAGAATCAGGAAGGCCAAAGCCGCCTTTGTGTCCATCCCGAAACCACAATCTTTGTCCCTGGAAACGGCGATTCGACTATTCGACATAAAGATAGCACCCATCTCCTGTTACGGAATCCCGATCATATGGAACCATCTCGGCACGTCGCAGCTAAGGGAACTCGACAAATTGAAAGCCGCGTTCCTGAAACTGGCTC